>LNAC01000059.1:3506589-3612180 GCA_002007465.1 Ailurus styani
GAACCAACTTTGCAGCCCAGGAATAAATCCCACTTGGTCATGGTGAATAATCCTTTTAATGTACTGTTGGATCCTACTGGCTAGTATTTTGGTGAGAATTTTTGCATCTGTGTTCATCAAGGATATTGGTCTGTAATTCTCCTTTTTGATGGGGTCTTTGGTTTTGGGATCAAGGTAATGCGGGCCTTATCAAATGAGTTTGGAAGTTTTCTTTCCATGTCTATTTTTTGGAACAGTTTCAGGAGAATAGGTATTGATTCTTCTTTAAATGTTTGGTAGAATTCCCCCGGGAAGCCGTCTGGCCCTGGGCTCTTGTTTGTTAAGAGATTTTTGATGACTTCTTCAATCTCCTTACTGGTTATGGGTCTGTTCAGGTTTTCTATTTCTTCCTGGTTCAGTTTTGGTAGTTTATATGTCTCTAGGAATGCATCCATTTCTTCTAGATTGTCAAATTTGCTGGTGTACAGTTGCTCATAATATGTTCTTATAATTGTTTGTATTTCTTTGGTGTTGGTTGTGATCTCTCCTCTTTCATTCACGATTTTATGAAATTGGGTCCTTTCTCTTTTCTTTTTGGTAAGTCTGGCCAGGAGTTTATCAATCTTATTAATTCTTTCAAAGAACCAGCTCCTAGTTTCATTGATTTGTTTTACTATTCTTTTGGTTTCTATTTAATTGATTTTTGTTCTGATCTTTATTATTTCTCTTCTTCTGCTGGGGGAAGGCTTTCTTTCTCCAGCTCCTTTAGGTGTAGGGCTAGATTTTGTACTTGAGACCTTTCTCATTTCTTGAGAAAGTCTTGTATTGCTATATACTTTCCTCACAGGACTGCCTTTGCTGTGTCCCAAAGATTTTGAACAGCTGTGTTTTCCTTTTCATTTGTTTCCATGAATTTTTTAAATTCTTTTTTAATTTCCTGGTTGACCTATTCCTTCTTTACGAGGATGCTCTTTAGCCTCCATGTATTTGAGTTCTTTCCAGCTTTCCTCTTGTGATTGAATTCTAGTTTGAAAGCACTGTGGTCTGAAAATATGCAGGGAATGATCCCAATCTTTTTGGTACAGGTTGAGATCTGATTTGTGACCCAGGATGTGATCTATTCTGGAGAATGTTCCATGTGCACTAGAGAAGAACATTTATTCTGTTTTTGGGGATGGAATGTTCTGAATATATCTGTGATGTCCATCTGGTCCAGTGTGTCATTTAAAGCCTTTATTTCCTTGTTGATCTTTTGCTTAGATGATCTGTCCATTTCAGTGAGGGGGTGTTAAAGTCCCCTACTATTATTGTATTATTATTGATGTGTTTCTTTGATTTTGTTATTAATTGGTTTATATAGTTGGCTGCTCCCATGTTAGGGGCATAGATATTTGAAATTTTTAGATCTTCTTGTTGGAGAGACCCTTTAAGTATGATATAGTGTCCTTCCTCATCTCTTATTATAGTCTTTGGCTTAAAATCTAATTTATCTGATATAAGGATTGCCAACCCAGCTTTCTTTGATGTCCATTAGCATGGTAAATTTTTTTCCACCCCCTTGCTTTAAATCTGGATATGTCTTTGGGTCTAAAATGAGTTTCTTGCAGACAACATACTGATGGGTCTTGTTTTTTTTATCCATTCTGATGCCTTGTGTCTTTTGATTGGGGCGTTTAGCCCATTTACATTCAGGGTAACTATTGAAAGATATGAATTTAGTGCCATTGTATTGCCTATAAGGTGACTGTTACTGTATATTGTCTCTGTTCTTTTCTGGTCTTTTACTTTTAGGCTTTCTCTTTCCTTAGAGGACCCCTTTCAATATTTCCTGTGGGCTGGTTTGGTGTTTGCATATTCTTTTAGTTTTTGTTTCTCCTGGAAGCTTTTTATCTCTCCTTCTATTTTCAATGACAGCCTAGTTGGATATAGTATTCTTGGCTGCATATTTCTCTCATTTAGTGCTCTGAATATATCATGCCAGTCCTTTCTGGCCCTCCAGGTCTCTGTGGATAGGTCTGCTACCAATCTAATAGTTCTACCATTGTATGTTACAGACCTCTTGTCCCGAGCTGCTTTCAGGATTTTCTATTTGTCACTAAGACTTGTTAAGTTTTACTATTAGATGACAGGTGTGGACCTATTTTTATTGATTTTGAGGGGGACTCTCTGCGCATCCTGGATTTTGATGCTTGTTCCCTTTGCCAAATTAGGGAAATTCTCTAGTATAATTTGCTCCAATATACGTTCTGCCCCTCTCTCTCTTTCTTCTTCTTCTTCTGGGATCTCAATTATTCTAATATTGTTTCGTCTTGTGGTTCACTTATCTCTTGAATTCACCCGTTGTCCAGTAGTTGTTTTTCTCTCTTTTGCTCAGCTTCTTTATTCTCCATCATTTGGTCTTCTATATCACTAATTCTCTCTTCTGCCTCATTTATCCTACCAGTAAGAGCCTCCAGTTAAAAAAAAAAAAGATTTTATTTATTTGACACACACAGAGAGAGAGATTACAAGTAGGGAGAGAGGCAGGCAGAGAGAGGAGGAAGCAGGCTCCCTTCCGAGCAGGGAGCCTGATGCAGGGCTTGATCCCAGGACTCTGAGATCATGACCTGAGCCGACGGCAGAGGCTTTAACCCACAGAGCCACCCAGGCGCCCCAAGAGCCTCCATTTTTGATTGCACCTCATTAAGAGCTTTTTTTATTTCAACTTGGTTAGATTTTAGTTCTTTTATTTCTCCAGAAAGCGATCCTCTAGTATCTTCCATGCTTTTTTCGAACCCAGCTAGCACCTTGATAATTGTCATTCTGAACTCTTGTTCTGACATATTACTCATGTCTGTCTTGACATTAGTTGATACTGCCTCTTGTTCTTTTTTTTGTGGTGAGTTTTTCTGCCTTGTCATTTTGTCCAGAGAAGAATAGATGAATGAGATAATTAAATACTAAAACAACCCCAGAAAAATAAATACTAAACAAATCAGAAGAGTCCCGAAACCAGAAAGAAAGGGGAAAAAAGGAAAAAAAAAAAATATATATATATATATTAGACTGGTGAATAGAACAGAGCCACACACTTGATTTTGGGTGTATTTTGGTCTGTTAGAGGAAACTATATCCCAAATTTTTAAAGAAAGAAAAACTTATATATATATAAAAATTAGGGTAAACATGATGAAGGGATGGAATATGACTGTAAAGATGGAAATTTAAAAACATCTAAAAAAGGAATTGATGAGATAAGTTGGTTGAAAAAAAAAGAGGAAAGAATGTGATCAGGCTGTAGACTAGAAGAATGCCATGTGGTAGATTTAGGGTATATTTTGATCTATTAGAAGAAACTGTATCCCAAAATTAAAAAAAAAAACCCTACATGTATACAAAAAATAAGGTCAAATACAACAAAGGGATAAAATATGACTATAACAATGAAAATTAAAAAAGATTTTTAAAAAGGTATTGATAAGATAAAATAGTTTAAAAAGTTAAAATTGGAAAGAGGAAAAAATTTTAAAAATAGAGTAAGAAAAAAATTTAAAAATTTAACTTTGAGAGACTAAAGGATCGTGGGGAAAAAGCCATGAATTCTGTGTTACTTTCCTCTGCTCTGGAGTTCTGCAGTTCTTATTGATCGGTGAACTTGGTCTTGGCTGGATGTTCTTGCTGATCTTCTGGGGGAGGGGCCTGTTGTAATGATTCTCAAATGTCTTTGCCCGAGGCGGAATTGCACCGCCCTTGCCAGGGGCCAGGCTAAGCAACCTGCTTACGTTCTTTTGTTCCCTGAATGCTTTCCGTACAGCTTTGGATGGTGGGAATAAAAATGGCAGCCTCCTAATCTCTGGCCCCATAGGAGCTGAGAGCTCAGGGCCCCACTCCTCAATGCGCCCTCAGAGAAAAACAGTCAATCAGTCCTGTCTCTCTGGTCTCCTGCCCCGCTCCTAGCTTACCCAGACTGTGACTGAGTGTTTCTATTTCTGGCACACAGCCCTGTTTGGAGTCTCCAAACCCAGCAGATTCCTGCAGTGCACTCTCGTGCTGCTCCTCCTGGAGGAGGAAAGAGGGGGTTCTCCTTGGATCTGCAACTTGTGGGGTCCCTGATCAAAGAGAAGTGGCCCGGCTGTGCCTCAGATCACGGTTTAAGGTAACCCCTAGCTGAGAGCCCACTCCTCAGCTCCATCTCTGCAGCTAGCCTTCTCGCTTCGATACCTCGGAACTCTGCCACACTCAGGCACCCTGGTCATTCTGTGACCCCATAGGTCCTGAGACTACACTGTCTCCACGAGGGCTCCACCCCCTGCATAGCCTCTGGAGTGATGTCCCTCAGTGGAGCAGACTTCTAAAAGTTCTGATTTTGTGCTCCACTGCTCTACCACTTGCCGGGAGCCAGCCTCTCCCCCCGTGGTCTATATTCCTGTATTTTGTCTCAGATTCACTTCTTCACACGTCTTACCTTCCGGAAAGTGGTCGATTTTCTGTTCTGAGAATTGCTGCTCTTCTTTTCTTCTATTTCCTATTGAGTTTGTAGGTGTTCAGAATCGTTTGATAACCATCTAGCTGAATTCCTGGGACCTGATGACATTTAGGTCTCCTACTCCTCCATTATCGTGCTCCTCCCTCCTAGTATAGATATTTTTAAAAATATTAATCCTTCCAATTCATGAGCATAGAATATCTTTCCATTTATTTGTGTCTTCTTCATTTTGTTTCATCAGTGTTTTATAGCTTTCAGAGTACAGATCTTTCACTTCCTTGGTTAAGTTTATTCCTGGGTGTTTTATTCTTGTTGGTGCAACTGTAAACTGTTTTTTCTGTTTCTCTCTCTGCTACTTTGTTATTAGTCTATAGAAATGCAACATATTCCTCTCTATTAATTTTGTATCATGCCACTTTGCAGAATTAATTTACCAATTGTAGTAGATTTTTAATGGTCTCCTTATGATTTTTCCTATATATAGTATACTGTCATCTACAAATAGTGACAGTTTTATTTCTTCCTTGGATGGAAGTTAACTCATCCATATGAGTTTTATTTCTTTTTCTTGTCTGATTGCTGTGGCTGGAACTTCTAGTACTATGTTGAGTAAAAGTGGTGCAAGTGGACATCTCTGTCTTGTTACTGATCTCAGAGGAAAAGCTGTCAGTTTTTCACCATTTATCAATGATGTTAGCTGTGGTTTTTTCATATGAGGCCTTTATTATATTGAGGCATGTTCTCTCTAAGCCTACTTTGTTGGGAGCCTTTTTTTCCCTCCTATCATGAATGGATGTTGAATCTTGTCAAATGTTCTTTCTGCGTCTGTTAGGATGATCATATACTTTTCATTCTTTCTCTGGTTAATATGATATATGACATTGATTGATTTGTGAATATTGAACCACACTCGCACCCCTGGAATAAATCCTAGCTTATTGTGGTAAATAATTTTTTCAGTGTATTGTTGATTTTGGTTTGCTAGTATCTTATTCATTTTTGCATCTATGTTCATCAGACAAATTGGCCTATAGTGGCTTTGTCTTGTTTCAGTATCAGGCTAATGCTGGTCTTGTAGAATGTACCTGGAAGCTTTCCTTCCTCTTAAAATTTTTTAGAAGAGTTTGAAAAGAATAGATATTAATTCTTCTTTAAATATTTGGTAAAATTCATCTGTGAGTCCATCTGGCCTTGGACTTTTGTCTTTTGGAAATGTTTTGATTAGTGATTTAATTACATTGCTAATAATTAGTCTGCTCAGGTTTTCTGTTCCTTATTCAGCTTTAGAAGTTTATATGCTTCAGGAATTTATTACTTTCTTCTAGTTTGTCCAATCTGTTGGCATACAGTTTTCCATAATATTCTCTTATAATCTTTTTGTATTTTGTGGAATCAGTTGTCATTTCTCCTCCTTCATTTCTGATTTTATTTATTGAGTCCTCTCCTTTTTTCTTGATGAGTCTAGCTAAAGGTGTACCAATTTTATCTTTTAAAAAACAGCTCCTTGTTTCATTGATCTTTTATCATTTTTTGTTTATTTCTATTTCATTTATTTCTGCTATAATCTATTATTTCTTTCCTTCTACTAGCTTTGGCCTTTTATCAGTTCTTTTTCTAGCTCCTTTATGTGTAAAATTAGGTTGTTTATTTGAGCTTTTTCTTGTTTCTTGAGTAGGTCTGCATACTATAAACTTCCTTTTTAGAACTGCTTTTGCTGCATTTCAAAGATTTTTAGACTGTTTTTTCAGTTTCATTTTTTTCCCTGCCTCTTTGATTTCTCACTCAACCCATTTATTGTTGAGTAGCATGTTATTTAACCTTCATGTATTTGTGTTCTTTCCTTGGAATTGACTTTTACTTTCATACCACTGTGTTCAAAATGGATGCATGATATGATTTCCATCTTTTTGAATTACTGAGACTTGTTTTGTGGCCTAACATGTGATCCATCCTGGAGAATATTCCATGTGCACTTGAAAAGAATGTGTATTTCATTTTTGGGTAGAATATTTTATATATATCTGTTAGGTCCATCTGTCCTAATGTGTCATTCAAAGCCACTGTTTCCTTGTTAATTTTTTGTCTGGGTGATGTATCCATTGATGTAAGTGGGATGTTAAAATCCCCTACTACTGTAGTATTACTGTCACTTTGGAGAATTGCCTTTGATCCTTTTTTCTAAACCTGTATATTTATGTGAAGTAACTCTTAATAGCTTTTGGACCACCTTGTTGCCTAATTGTACACAAGATTAGCATTGCTTTTGCCTATAGGCTCTGATAAGAGCATTTTGTTTTTTTGTTTTTTGTTTTTTGTTTTTTGTTTTTAATTAATTTATTTATTTATTTGACAGAGAGAGAGATCAGATTACAGCTAGGCAGAGAGGCAGGCAGAGAGAGAGGAGGAAGCAGGCTCCCTGCCGAGCAGAGAGCCCGATGTGGGCCTCGATCCCAGGACCCTGGGATCATGACCTGAGCCGAAGGCAGCGGCTTTAACCCACTGAGCCACCCAGGCGCCCTGATAAGAGCATTTTGGAAACAGCTGGTAATGAGGGAGAAATGGGCCACTCTGGCTCCTGTGGCTTGAGGCAGGGGCCATAATTTTGCTTAGATAAATGGAGAAGGAACCAAGAAGGTATCCTGGAATCTCTTGGTGTGCATGATACAGAATTCAAGATCATGACATTGCCTGCACAAGAAGTAACAGGAATAACATGGCCAAAATGTAGAATAAAAATAGGCTAAACTTTAGTTTGGCCCTAAGTGGGAAATCCTAAATGTGTCTAACCCAGTGGAATTTGGGTTTCCATCAGGGATAGGCAGTTATATGTGTATGTTCCTCACCAAAGAATGACCTTCCCCACTGGGTATCTGGGTGGCTCAGTAGGGTAAGCCTCTGCCTTCGGCTCAGGTCATGATCTCAGGGTCCTGGGATCGAGCCCCTCATTGGGCTCTCTGCTCAACAGGGAGCCTGCTTCCCCCCTCTCTCCCTGCCTCTCTGCCTACTTGTGATCTCTCTCTCTCTCTCTCTCTCTGTCAGATAAATAAATACATAAGTAAAATCTTTAAAAAAAATGACCTTCCCCTCTCTAGGCTCTGGCTGAGTACAAGCCCTCAGGAAGGACTTCCCCTTGTTGGTCAGAGGAGGACAGCAGAACTGAGCCCTACGAGTAAGCTGAGGGATACCAGAGGTCACATCTACACTGTCTTCCTCTTTTGGAGAAGCTAAATGGGAAACAGCCTAAAAGCTGGAGAAAAGAGTAACTTAGTAGTGATTAGAAATGATCAGATAATTTTTTTTCTTGGATTTTTGCTAGGCATACCAGTCAAGGGACAAAAAATCATATTTCAAACCATCCTTTGTGAATGGGTTATCATTTTGTTTTCTTTTTTTCAGGCCCATTCAAAGAAAAAGAACATGAACAAATGTATCCTCTCTCTTCGAGACCTTAAATTGGCTGTCATTGAGGAAATACAGTGCCTGGTTCAAGAACTGAAGAGCATCCAGTCAACTCTTCATGTATCCAAGCACATTCCTATTCCCCAAGTCCCCCAGATACACCTGGAAGAAGTTCCAGAAAAGAGATTTCAGTATGATGAGGAAACTCTTCTAAATTTTAAGCAACAGCAGATGAAAATTGAGGATGAAACATCCTCCCAGCTGGAAGAGGGAGAGTCTGCAAGCTCAGGTGGAGGATTCCTCAGAGTCTCTTCTAGAAAGGATGGTGATTTGACAACAAGGGATTCTTTGTCTAGATCATCAAAGGCATCAGCCTTCTGTGTAGATGCTGTGAAGTTATTGGAATTTGAAAAAGCAGATCCAATTGATATAGAGCTGGAGGTTATGAAAAGGGATGAGATTAAACACTTGTACATGCAACAGTATTTAACCAACAGGGTAAGGGTGACACTGCCTTTCTAAAGCTGAAAGAGGGGAAAGCAGGGAAGAAATAGATATACTTTATTATTTATTGATTTAAATTTTCTCTACAATAATCTTTCCCAAGCCCTGACCGGCCACAACTCCCTGAAGGCTTAGCTTCCTCCCCATCCCTGGCCTTCTGATAATTATTGTGCTCTTCCCAAAATCTTTAGCACTTTTAAACGTTTTGCTTTGGGCAAGGCTAAGAATTAAGGGTAAATCCATGTTAAATGGGATCTAACTGAAGTCTTGGTAAAGGGAAAGTGATGGAGTAGCTTTCAGATGATGGATGGCACATAATTCAAAAACCTTCCAGAGAAAATGGGGCACCCTCTTTTTTTTTTTTTACATCCTCCTCTTTCTCTAATGTGTGATTTGCCTCATCAGTGGGAGTGTTCATGGTGATGACCAGCTTTAAAAGTGTTCTGGAGCTGGAATGGCACCTATTTTTGTTTCTAGGAAACCAGACCAGGTTGGGGCCAGTTGTATGGGAGGTGCTCTGAATCTGGAAGGAAAAGGACCTTTGCTGGATAGATGGCTCTGTGCTGCCAACCATGTAGAGTTCCCTTCCCCAGCGTCTGTCCCTGAGAAGACCCCCTCCCCAAAGAGCTCCCCGAATGTATTCTTCACTCATTATCTACTTTGTCCAGCCTTGCTTTCTCACTCTTCCTGCTTCTCCCCACTCCCATTCCCCATCCCCAGTCTGAATTTTGTATTTGCTTTTTCCTTTGCTATTTCCTCCCACCTGCAATGATTTCCTTTCAAATGTGAGTCATCATGTAAAACTCAGCCCAGTTCCAAACCTTCTCCTGAATATTTTGTCCACATTACATACTCTTCTTTTGTCTAAACTCCAATTGCACCTATAAGCAGCAACTCATGTTTTCCACTTCTCTTTCTTGCTGTTTTGTTTGTGTTGGTTTTTTTAACTGAAGTATAACTAACATACAGTGTTATATTAGTTTCCAGTGTGCAATATAATGATTCATCAGTTCTGTACATTCCTCAGTGCTCACATGTGTTAGTTTTATCTTGCAAATTAGATTACATAGTTTTGAGAGAAAGGCCACATATAATCGATTCTCCTGCAGTGTCTGGAAAATGCCAGACACATCGTAGATATTCATAAAAATTTTTATTGACTTAATTGTAACTGATTTATTTATGGTATGAACTTAACACATTTACTGGACATTCTCTGTGCAGGAACAGTGCTAGTTAGGTAGCAGTAATACTCAAGCCAGACATATTCTCTATCCTCATAAATGTTACAGACTATCAGGTGAGTGAGAGCAAAACAAGTGTGAGCCTTACAAACTTAAACACCTGTGTGGTACTGAAAAAATACAGTCCTGCCTCGAAAGAAATTTAAAAATAATTCAGACTTGTTGAACAAATGTTAAAGAGGAGCCCACTTAGTCTACAACCATCCATAAGTAAAAGTTTAATTTTTTCTTTTTTTTTAAGTTCTCAAATTCTCTAGCAGTAGTTTCACTGTCCCAAATGCACAGATCTCTTCCTTTTACTCAGCTGCAGGCTGGGCCCTCCTTCATTGTAGGAGTCTGACTGTTGAGACTCCCCATCATGCACAGCCTAATAAAAAACATGGAATGGTTTGTTTTCTAGCTATTGTACTAGTTTTCTCAGGAGAACTAGCCCCTGGGACTCTCTCTGGATCTCTTCATTACCTTTGGGAGAGGGTGAGGGAGTAGCTATTCCAAAATCAGAGCAGAATTGAGCCTTTAAAGTCATTGGGATGGTTGTGGGAGAAGGTCTAGACCGGGACTTGGGATACTTCATTCTTATCCCAGCTCTGTCACAAATTAAATCACCTTTTGAAATGTTTGAAAATTTTTGAAATAAGTTGAAGGGAATATGTAGTGCTTCCTGTATGAAAGGCAATGTAGAAACACTGTGGAGTGAAGGGGAGGCAGGTAGAAATCCTACACACAAGGAACTCCTGGTCTCTGATTTAAACCATATAGTACAGCAAGAAGAGCTTTCTCGACTGATGGCTTAATCATGGCAAAGAAATAGCTGGAAGGACTGTAGTTACAGAATCCCTACTGCTTAATCAATTTATATAAATTTTATAATATTGATAAATCGATTTCTAGGACTACACATACATACACACATGAGCTCATATAATTCCGTCTCCATGATAACAGTATAGTAAGAAAATAATTTTACCTAAACAAATTAGGATTGTTAGATAGTTCTAAAAGTTAACTTCTAACATACAGTCAAATCTTTTTCCACCTCAGATCAAAGAACTGATAGTCACTTTTGATGCAGAACTCCGTCTCCTGAGGCATCAGAAACTGAAACTAGATACTCAGATGAAATTATCTGACCTTCACCATGTCACATTATTTCAAGAAATGCTTCTCCTCAAGAATTTTGAAAAACAGGAGAACATACTTCAAGAGCATGTTAATTCATTAGACAAAGAAGAACAGGATATGCAGGTATGAACGGACAGGAGAATGCTGCCTGGCTGTATTCTTTAATTATGGAGGGGACTTGTTTCTTTGTTTTCTTCTTCCTCTTCTCAACTTAATTTCCCCCGTTGTTCTGGTCCTCCTCTCTTGTCTTTTGTTCCTCCTCCTCCCCCATCCCCATCCCCCTCTTATTACTGCTTGCTCTGCTTTTGGTGTTCTTGGTCAGAGAGAAGTGAATCAGACTTTACAGTGAATTTGATCTGATGTTTTGTATGGTAGGAAAATAAGTTTTCAAAAGTGAGCCTTCTATTCAGTTTACAGATTTCAAAGTCTATTTTTATTGTCACTAGCTAACATATAAAGTTGAGTTTTGATTATATGTTATCCTTATGAACATACTTGGAAAAGAAGCTGGCTAGTTTTTCAAATATGATAGCTAGTTTCATGGTAATATATAATTGAGTATCATAGGAAAGTAAGTTTGTTATGTATGTGTTAAATTTAAAGAGATAAATGATACCATCCAACTTTTGCCTTGAAGGAAGAAGGATTCCATCAAACAGATATTACATACTGAATAGTAACATCATTTTTAAGGTATATCTGCTGCACTAAGAGATGAGTGTCTTTTGTTTTAGTTGGCACATATTCATATGAAAAACATATTTTGTTTTTGAGACCATACATGTAAAAATAATAGCCAACATTAAAAATTTCACTTAATTTAGATTTTTTGAGGGAGCTAAACATTAAAAAGCCAATCTTATCCAATTCTGAACTTAACTGATTTTTACAAGAGAATTATAAAATTTTAACCAAATAAATGGGTAGCTCTGCAAACATCAGAATGTAAACTTCTATGGAGAAGGTTAAAAAAATGTTTGTGAAGTATAACCTTACATTGTAATACACGTTGTTCTGTGAACCTGGTTTATCAGAAATACTTTCACTTATTTCTGTTTTTGTTCCTTAGTGGAAAATAAATGAAACTCTTAAAGAGATGGAAGAGAAAAAGAATGAAATTGCCAAGCTCCAGGACCAAGAAAAAGCACTCTATGCTAGTTTCCAAGCAGCTGTTGGTGAAAACAATAAATTCGCTAATTTCCTCATGAAGGTCCTAAAGAAGAGGATTAAGCGGGTGAAGAAAAAGGAGGTTGAAGGAGATGCCGGTTTGAGTTTCTTTTTAACATATGATCCTATTTTTTTCTCATTAGCATGAAATAGAGAAATAACTGAGGACATATTTGATACCTTTTGTTCCTACAACATAGACAGTTAGAGGTTCTGTGGGCTTGAAGGGTAGAGGATATAAATCTGTAGGTCTCTAACCCTATGGAGTTAATTTGTGTGTGTGTGTGTGTGTGTGTGTGTGTATCTGGTTTGAGACAGCTTAGGGTAGTTTCATGTAATGAGCACATCTTTTGTGTTTATTTGCCAACTGAATGTCATCTTTGGTAAGATATCTTTTCATGTCTTTTGCCCATGTTTGAATAGGATTTTTTGCTTTTGTCCTCTTGAGGTTTAAGCGTCATTTGTACAGTCCTTTGTATACCTTTGTATAGTATAGTCCTTTGTATATACCAGTCCTTTGTATAGGCACTGGTTCTGTGTCAGGTGCTTTGCAAATATTTTCTTCCATTGTGTAGCTTATTTGTTCATTCCCTCAACATGGTCTTTCACAGAGCAAAAGGTTTTATTTTTGTTCAGGTCCAATTTATCAAGTGTTCTTTGTTTTTGTTTTTTTTGGGTTTTTGTTTGTTTTTGTTTTTGGATCTTGCTTTGGTGTCAAAGTTTAAGAACTCTTTGCCTAGCCCTAGGACCCAAAGATTCTCTGCTATTTGTTTCTAAAAGTTTTATAGTTTTGCATTAAAGCCTGTAATCCATTTGGGCTTAATTTTTATATAAAGTGTGAGACTTAGGTCAAGGTCTTTTTTTTCCCTCCTGTGAATGTCTAATTGCTCTAGCACAATTTGTTGCAAAAACTGTCTCTCTCCCATTGAATTGCTTTTGATTTTTTTGAAAAACCACTTGAGCGTATTTGTGTGGATCTTCTTCTGGGTGTTCTGTTCTGCTGATCAGTTTGTTTAATTCCCCACCAAAACTATAGTCTTGATTACAGAAGTTGAGTTCTGAAGTCAGGTCAACTAATTCCTCCCATTTTATTCTTCCTTCTCAGAATTGTTCCAGCTATTCTATTTCTTTTATCTTTCTATATTTTAGAATAATTTTTTATATCTACAAAAAAGCTTGTTGAAATTTTGATAACAATTGTGTTAAACTTTTATGTCAGTATGGGGACAATCTGCCTCTTTGTTGAGTCTTCTAATGAGTGAACACAATATGCATTTAGAGCTTTGATTTCTTTCATCAGCATTGTATCATTTTCAACATATGAGTCAGATTCATGTTTTGTTTGATTTATACCCTAGTACCTCCCTTTTTAAGTGACATTATTATTATTATTATTATTATTTTCAGATAAAGAGAGAGCAAGTCAGTGGGGAGGGACAGAAGGAGAGGGAGGGAGAGATTTTTGAGCAGACTCCCTGGTAAATACCAAGCCTGATGTGGGGCTCTATCTCACCACCCTGAGATCAAGACCTGAGCTGAAATCAAGGATCAGACGCTTAACTGACAGATCCACGTAGGTGCCCCTTAAGTGATTTTTAATGCTATTCTTTTTTTGTGTGTGTGGTTGAAATATTTTATTAAAATCTCACACAAAGGGCACTTGGGTGACTCAGTCAGTTAAGCATCTGCCTTTGGCTCAGGTCATGATCTCAGGGTCCTGGAATCAAGTCCCATGTTGGGTTCCATGCTCAGCAGGGAGTCTGCTTCTCTGTCTCTCTCTCTCTCAAATAAATAAAATCTTTAAAAAAATCTCACACAAAATCCTAGAAAATGAAATAAGTGGCATACTAATAGTATATACTAGTACAGATTCATAGTGTTATTTTTTTAAATCTTGGCATCACATGTTCACACTAGTATATAGAAATATGATTGCTTTTTCGATGTTGATCTATCTTGTGACCTCACTTATTATTTTAGAAGTTTTTGATAGATTCATTGGGAATTTCTATGTACATAATAATTTTATCTGCAAGTAGGTTCAGTTTTATTTCTTTTTTTCTGATGTTTATGCCAATTTCCTCTTAATGCCTTATCGCAATGTTTAGAACATCCGGTACTACATAGACATAGAGTGCTGATATCCAACATCCTTGCCTTATTCACAGTCTTAGAAAGCATTTAATTGCTCACCATTAAGTATGTTACCTGTAGGTATTTTGTAGACAGTCTGTCAGGTTGAGGAAGTTCCCCTCTGTTCCTAGTTTTCAAAGTTTTTATCATGAATGGGTGTTGAATTTTGTCAGATGTTTTTCTGTATTGATTGAGGATTATGTGATTTTTTTCCCTTTAGCCTATTAATATGGTGGGTTATATTGGCTAATTACTGATTATTGAATCATACTTACACTCTTGAAATACCACCTCCCCCTCATGGTGTATAATTCTTTTTATATATTGTTGAATTCTGTTTGCAAATATTTTTATTAAGAAATTTTGTTCCTAGGGGTGCCTGGTTGGCTCAACTGATAGAGCATGCAACTCTTGTTCCTGAGGTTGTGAGTTCAAGCCCCATATTGGGTGTAGAGCTTACTTTAAAAAAAAAGAAAAGAAAAGAAAAAAGAAATTTTATGTCCATATATTCATGAGGATCATTGGTCTTTGGCTTGCTTTTTTCTCTTTTTTGTATTATCTTTGTCTGGTTTTAGTATCAGAATAATACTAGCTTCACAATATGAATGAGGAAGTCTTTGATTTTCTGGAACATAATGTATATGGTAGTATCCTTTAAATGTTTGGTAGTGTTCTCCAGTGAAACTATTTGGACCTATGGATTTCTTCAGAGGGAGTTTTAAAATTACAAACTCAAAAGTTTTTAATATAGATATAGAACTATTTAGATTATCTATTTCATGTTGAGTGACTAGCTGTAATTTGTATTTTTGTGTGTGTGAAATTCGTCTATTTCATCTGAGTTGCCAAATTTACATGTGTGGGGATATTCACTGTATTTCCCTGTTATCTTTTTGATGTCTGCAACGTCTATAGTAATATCATCTGTTGCATTCTTGATATTGGTAACTTTTTTCTTATTTCCCCATTTTTTTAGACTTACTAGAAATTTGTCAATTTGATCTTTTTGAGAACAAACTGGATAAGTTTGGATAACTTTGGATAGGTGATTTTTTTTAAAGATTATTTTTCTCTTTTTAATTTTATTGATTTCTGCCCTTATCTTTACTACTACCTTCTCCTGCTAGGTTTAGATTTATTCTGCACTTCTGTTTTTAGGTTTTGAGGTGAGTGTGAATTATTGATTTGAGACTTTTCCTCTTTTCTAATTTAGTGCTATATTTTCCCTCTTAACACTGCTTTAGCTAGATTCTACAAATTTTGGTAAGTTGCATTTCCAATTTCATTCACATCATTGCAGTTTTAAAATTTACATTGGTCTTTCCTTTAGGCCCCATGGATCATATAGAAGTGTGTTGTTTGGGTCCAAGTGTTTTGAGATTTTCTTGGGATCTTTCTGTTATTGATTCCTAGTTTGATTCCACTTGGGTCAGAGACCACATTCTGCATGATTTCAGTTCTTTTATAGTTGTTGAAATTTGTTTAATGGTCAAGCATATGGTCTGTCTTGGTGTATGTTCTGTGGGTACTTGCAAAGAATGTATACTCTGCTGTTTTTGGGTTAAATCTTCTATTATTGTCAATTGAATCCTTTTGGTTAATGAAGCTATTTCAGGTCTTCTAAGGTAGTCTTGCTGATTTTCTGTATAGCTCCAATCAAATGTTGGGAGAGGGGCTGTCGAAGTCTTCAAATATAATCATGGATTTATCTATTTCTTCTTTCATTTCTGTCAGTTTTTGCTTCCATATTTAACTGCCTTTTTCAAGCATACATATTCAGGATTACTATGTCTTCTTGATAGATGGGCACTTCTATCATTATATAAAGTCTTTCTCTGTCCACAGTAATTTTCTTTGCTCTGAAGTCTACTTTATCTGATGTTAACATAGCCACTCCTGTTTGGCTCTGATTAATGTTTGTATGATATTTCTTCTATTCCCTTTACTTTCAATGTGACTATGTTATATTAGAAGTGAATTTCTAGTAGACAGCACACTGTTAATATTTTTTATCTCTTCTTTGTCTTTTAATTGGTGTACTTAAACCATTTACATTTAATATATTTGAGCTTAAGCCTGCAATTTATTTTTTTTATTCTCTCTGCTTTCTATCTTCTACATTTTCCTACCTTTCTGTGGATTACTTGAACATTTTTTAGAATTCCATTTTAGTTTTCTCTAGTCTTTTGAGTGTATCTCTTTGCATAATTTTTTAGTGGTTGCTGTATAAATTACATTATATGTACATAATTTATTCCAGGCCTCCAGTGTTATCATTTTACCAGTTTAAGTCAAGTATGGAATCCTTGTCTGCCTTTACATCCCTTTATCGCCTCCATTTATAATATAATCGTCTTGAACAGTTCCTCTGCATACATCTAGAACCACATCAGACAATGCTACAATTTTTGCTTCAACCACCAAACATAATATAAACATTCAAAAGGAGGAATTTTTTTTACATATATATATATTTATATATATTTATATTTACCTATATTTTTGCTTACCATGTTAATTTTTCCTTGATAATGTTCCAGAGTTCCTTTTAAAACAAATTATTTCCCTTCTGTTGAGAGAATTTCCTTTATCCATTTGTTTAGGGTAGGTATACTAGTAGCAAGTTTTCTTATTTTCCCTTAATCTGAAAATGTCTTGATTTCCTATTTCAGAAAGACATTTTAACTGGGTATAGGATTCTAGGTTGACTATTTCTTTCTTTCAGCATTTAAAAAATATTGTGCTACTTCCTTCTGGCCTCCATGGATTCTGATAAGAAATCCTCTGATATTCAAGCTGTTCATCCCCCCAAAAGAAGTATCACTTCTCTCATAGCCTTTAAGAGTTTTTGTCTTTAATTTCCAGACATTTGACTATGATGTGTCTTGGAGTGGGTTCTTTGGGTTCATACCAATGAAGGTTCACTCCTTCAATCTGTTGGCTTATGTCTTTTGTCAAATTTGAGAAGTTTTCAGTCATTATTTCTTCAAGTGCTTTAAGAACCTTTTCTTTCTTCAGTCCTTTTGGGACTCATGTCATGACTGTTTGACCTTTCATTATAGTCCCATAGGTCCCTGAAGCTCTGAGGTTTGGGGTTTGTTTTTCAGTTTTCTTTCTCTTTTTCAAACTGGGTAATTTCTATTGTTCTGTCCTCATGTTTACAGATGCTTTCCCCTATTCTCCTCTGTTCTGTTGCTGAGTCCATCTACTGAGTTTATCTAGTTATTGTATTTTCACTTCTAACATTTCCATTTAGTTCTTCTTTGTATTTTTTTCTGATACTTTTTATTTATTTGAACAGCCTTTGTATTTTTCATTTGCTTAAAGTATGTTCATAATTGGTCACTGAAGCATTTTTACTATGGCTGTTTTAAATACTTTGTCAGATAATTTTAACATTTCTGCCATCTTAATGTTGATGTTTATTCACTGTCTTTTCTCATTCAGTTGGAGATCTTCCTGGTTCTTGCTACAATGAGTGACTTTCAGTTGAAACCTGGAAACTTCCATATTATGTTATAAGACTCTGTATCTTATTTAAATCTTCTGTTTTTCTTGGCTTTTTCTGACACTGCTCTTCCAGAGAAAGGGGTGGGTGCCTTTTCCTTATTGCTAGGTGAAGGTACGCAACCTTCACCATGACTCAAAGGAAGGAGGATCTTGTTCTGGAGTTCTGGTTCCCCATGTAGGCTCTACTGACAACATAATGGGGATGGCCTTGGTACCTCTGGGCAATGGTGAAGGTCCTGACTTTCCAAGTGGTTCTCCTTCTTCTCCTTTTCCCCCACCTCCTCCTCCTCCTCCCCCACCCCTTCTTCCTCCTCTCACCCCTCCCCTTCTTCCTCTCTCTTTCCCCCCTCCTCCCCCTCCTCCTCCTCCTCTTCCCCTTCCTTCCCCTCCTCCTCCTTTTTTCTTCTTTCTTCTTTTTCTTTCTCCCTCCTTCTTTCTCCTTCTTCTCCTCCTCCCTCTTCTTCCTTTGTTTTCTATTAGGGTTCTTCTGACATGACCTCTGTGGGAAGAGGGAGTAAGTCTTGTTACTGCCAAGTGAAAGAAATCTCGGCTACTCATATGGTCTCCACAGACATCTTGGTGGGGCTTGGGGGCAGAGCTGGTTATCAGCCAGCTGGGACAAATGTCCTGGTTCCCTGCTTGGCCTTCTCTGACACTATTCTGGGTGATGAGAATGTTGGGTGCCTCATTGCAGCTTTGCAAGTGTGGATGTCTAGGTTCCCCACTTGGCCTTCACTGATAGGGGTGGGAGTGGGACCACAGTTTTTTTCCTGTGGTGTTTGCTTAGGATATTGTCTAAAAGTTTTGTCTTGTTAGGCCACCTCTTTCTTGGCCATTTGGCTAGAGAGAGTAGGCTCTGGTTGGGCCATTTTATATTCCTTCTTTTGCATGCAGCTGTCCAGTTTTCCCAGCACCATTTGTTGAACAGACTTTTTTCCCCATTGTGTATTCTTTCCTCCTTTGTCATAGAGCGACCATTTAAGTGTGGGCTCTCTATTTTGTTCTCTTGATCTATGTGTTTATTTTTGTGCCAGCTCCATACTGCTTTGATTATTATAGCTTAGTAGTATATCTTGAAATCTGGGATTGTGATACCTCCAGTTTTGTTCTTTTAAGATTGCTTTGGCTATTCAAGGTCTTTTGTGGATCCATATAAATTTTAGGATTATGTGAAAAATACTGTTGGTGTTTTGATAGGAATTGCATTGAATCTGTAGATTTCTTTGGGTAATATTTTTTTAGCCATTTTCAACTCTTCTAAAAGTACTGACTAATTGCCTGCCTTATCCATTATTTTCAAAGAGACTCATTGAAAAACAATTTTATTTTTTAAAATCTGAGATTTAGCTTAACACAGGAACTTCTCTGCTTATCAATAATGCCTTCTTCTCTATGTAGATGAAGATGAAGAAAGTGATGAATCAAGTGAAGAAGAATCTAGCTTAGAGAGTGATGAAGATGAGTCTGGATCTGATGATGAGGTTTTTGATGATTCTATTTGCCCAACAAGTAAGTTGGATAAAACCATATGTTCTTTGTGAAGTGTGAATATGGACCGAGACTATCAAGGAGATCCTTTTTTGGTTTCTCAGTTATCTCATAATAAAATTTAAGGGAAGCATGTTTGAAGTTGTATGAAGTAGTCTAATGAATACTTTTATTTGTCTCTCTGGATAATTTATTTCCTTTTCCCTTAGGCAGCCATTTATGAATGACAAATAATTTGCAGATAACTTATAGTTGGTTCAAAGTCAAATTATGCAGAAATAACAGATTGCAGTGTGTGTGTATGTGTGTGTGTGTGTGTGTGTGTGTGTGTGTATTTTTTTTTTAACAAAGCTTTCTGTTTTTGACAAACTCATTCAAGTTTTCATATTTGAAATCCATTTTGTAAGGGCACTTTGTGCCGGTTTTCTGGAGATGCTTAGCAATTTATATTCACTATTTTCATTGGTAAAACCAGTCTGAAGCAGCCAAACCAATATTCTTACAGTCTCAATAGATGAATAGTCCAGTGCAGAAAAAAACCACTTCTTTTTGGTATGAAATTTATTTTTGTAGCCACCGTCTATAGATTTTAAATCAAATTTTAAATCTTAATTTCAAATAAAGTTTAAATCTTATTTTAATGTTGTAAATAAGAGTCTTCCTAAAATCATATGTATGAGTGAAATAGAGCTTGAAATATTATAATGCAACTTGTTACAGCAGGATCCTTGTAAACAATCCTTGTTTATAGCAGGATTAAATGGCCTGAAGAAAGTCTCAGAGCTAGTTTGGAGGGGAAACTAGGCCTAGAACTCAGGTTTCTAAATTCCATTGTCGTACTCTTATTTTTACATTCTTTATCTATTGCTTGGTGGACTGTTGTGTGTTGTAGTAGAAATTAATACAGAGATACTGTACCTGAGTTGCATTGGGTCACGTATCAGCTACATGACCTCTCTGAGACTTTGGGTCCTCACCTATAAAGTGGAAACAACAGTTTCTATATCACAAAGGCCTAGGGGACTTGAGAGAGATAATGTACATAAAAGGCCTAAACAGAAAGCTTGACTCACAATGTTGCTCAGAACATCAATGCTGGTATCAGAATTGCTATCAGGATTACTTATAGTATTAATAATTTCACCTGGCACAGTGGAGCCTGAAGTGGAGTGAAAGTACGCTAGAGTGGATGCACAGATGGTCATTATTAATTTTGAAGCTCCAAAGTCCACACTTCTAATATCAGTATGTTCTATAACAACGGGGGCTTCTTTTAATTTTGACTATCTTTTCAGATTGTGATGTGCGTCTTTTTGAATTGGCCCTTCAACTTCGAGAGAAAAGGCTGGACATTGAGGAGGCCTTAGTGGAAGAAAAGAAAATTATTGATAACCTCAGAAAGGAGCATGATACACTATCCAAAAAAGTATGATGGTGTGCTTACTTACTTATCCTCTCCCAGCGTGCTAGCCACCCTCCCAGATACTGTACTGCTCTTTCATAGAAATAACATGAGTTAGGCCTTCACTCCAGAGAAGAAATGTTTTATTTATTTTTTTAAAGATTTTATTTATTTGTCAAAGAGAGCACAAGCAAGGGGAGTGGCAGGCAGAGGGAGAAGCCAACTCCCTGCTGAGCAGAGAGCCCAGCATGGGGCTTGATCCCGGACCCTGGGATCATGACCTGAGCTGAAGGCAGACACTTAACTGACTGAGCTACCCAGGTGCCCCTAAACATTTTAAGTGTTATATTTTAAGTTTTTCCTTTTCAAGCACAGTTGTGGTGGGGGCCATAGGTTCTTTTGAAGATTTGCCTTCCTTTATCTAAATCATTGATCTCCAAACTTTATTTGGAAATAAAAATCTATTTGTCCCCCATCTCTAGTTTCCCCACTCCTCCGTGTTTTGGGATTTCTTGAGCCTGATCACATAGCCCCCTATGTATACTTCTATAAGTAAAAAAAAAATTATATACATGTATATTTATTTACAAATTATATTCATGAACTATTGTACTAATATATTTTTTTATATTAGGAAACATTCACAAAAACAGAAATGAAGAAGAGTAAGATGAAAATAAATAGAAACAGAAACTGAGCTTTTCTTTCTGTGCCCTAGTAGATCACTTTATTGACCCTCTGGGGGATGGGCATCCCATGTTGGAGACCATAAAGCTAAACTTGTGGTATAATTATGTTGATGAATTTGATTTCTGCCTTATTTGCTCATTTTCTCCCTTAGATACTCTTTCCTAGGGTAACATTGCTTAATTCATATATATGTGTGTGTGTGTGTGTGTGTGTGTGTGTGTGTGTGTGTGTGTGTGTGTGTGTATATACACATATATATGTGTGTGTATATATGTATATATATATATATTTATTTGTGCGTGAGTAAAGCGATAGAAGTTTATTAAGTGAAGATACAGAAAAAGCTCTCAAGAGTGAAAGGGGCCACCCCAACAGGGTGGCCACCAAGGGCCTTTAGAGTTAGTCTTTTATAGAAAGTTAAGCATGGAACTTAAATCCGTTTAACATCTCTATTGATATCACTGTTGAGCAAACACTAGTGATAACACCTTCAATGGCTTACTTCCTTTTTAGGGTCTGGTTATTCTTTGTTGGTTGCAGTGATTATCATAAAAAAGATACCCCCCCCCCCCGCCCCCAGGCCTAGGGCAGGGTGGTCCGATTTGTCCCCCTATCTCTAGTTTCCCCACGCCTCCATGTTTTGGGATTTCTGTGAGCCTGATCACATAGCCCCCTATGTATCTCTACCTACTTAGCCCCCCCTGTCCCTTACTCATTTCTCTGTAACCCTAACCCTAAAGAATGGGACAATGACAACTCTGGCCGCTTCCTGCTGAAATGGGGTGGCAGTCTGTGTGGCAGTTAGAATCTATCCAGGAGTCGGTCCAGGGGCCTGTGGTACAGCTCCAAGGGGGTCATGATGGGCAGCAAATGGTACATGCATCAGCACATGAAAAGGATGAACATGAAACAAGTATTACGCCCCAAATTATGATCACATCCCTTAGATAAGATCCCCAATTGCCGATTTTGTTAAATAGATCAGTGGATATCTAGATCTTATTTAATCACAAATGTCCCCCATTAATTGGGACACCTTGCAGGAGTTAAGTGTAATATTAAAACAACACTTGTGAGGAAAATTCACCCCAAATGGTGTAGCCATAGTAGACAGTCAGTAGTGGTATGGTTCAGAGAAGTCCTTCTCTGACTTCATTTAATTCTTTGGCTGAGTGCATTGTGGTTGGAAAGTATCAGAGTTCATATTCACAAATATTTTTGAAAGGTTGCTTCTCCTCTTGCAAGTAGAAAATGATTTGGAAAACTTTCAAGTTTTTTAGATGAAGAATGTGCTTCATGATACCGTAGTTGGTAGTTTTGTTGCTTTAAAGGGCTTTTTCCTTTTGTTTATTGAGGTCATTGATGGCCCAGTGAGGTTCCCACCATCTCAACAGAGACATTCCATGCTGAGAGCTGCTTTTCATGCAGAAAATAAAAGGGAGATGAGGACATGCCTTCTGAACTCTTAGTCATGAGACCTTTACTCTTTACTACTCTGGGGACATAGGCATGATTGAGAAAGTAGTGTGGATCGTGACTTAGCAGGGAGAAAATAATACACATTCCTGGGCTACAAACTAGGATCATGCATTTAATCACAGCCCAACAGAACAGGTCCTGCTCATCGGCCAAGATGTCCCCATTTATCACATTTCACACATGGGACTTTCCACAGGTGAAAGCTGTGGCAGCTAACCTGAATGTAGCAGAGGAGGCCCTGGAGGCTTACCAACGAGAGAAGCAGCAGCGGCTGAATGAACTGCTCGTCGTGATTCCACTCAAGCTCCACCAGGTGATGGGTCTGGAGACAAGCACTACCCCCGAGCAGAAAGCCACCACACCCAGGCTTTCCCAGAAAAGATTCATGGGTCACTCGTGGGAAGAAGTACAGCCCTTTGCTGAGAATTCTACCTGAATAATGACACCCCAACTTTTCTTATCTGTTCTCCGATTGTTGTGAAAGAGTCATAGCCAAACATACATATTTCCTGATGGCCCATTATCACTTCCAAAGTCCAATTAATTATTTCAGGTCCGAGGAAATGAGAAGCGTAGGACTTAACTTTTTTAGTTTATTTTTTAGTTTATCCTTATTTTTTTTAGTAATCTCTATACCCAACGTGAAGCTCAAACTCACGAACCTGAGGTTAAGAGTCACATGCTTTTCCAACCGAGTCAGCCAGGTGCCCCAAGGAGCTTATGACTTAAGAATGAAATGGCTTGGGAAGTTGAAATCTTGGATCTTGTGCACATCTCCCTTTTCACACCATCTTCAAATAGACACGAACTAATGATGCAAGAATTATCATAACCTTTGTTTGTTAATGAGGGAGGGCAAGACAAAAGGAAGGTATCCTTTCTCTTTCTTCCCTCTTTGTTCATTTCCACACTCATTAGAATTACAGCTTATATTGAGGTGCAGAGATGCATTTCGTACCTCTTTTGTCAGGTAAAGAGAGAAAGCTGTATTTTAGAAGGAAAAGCTGAGATCGGCCTCACATGTATTTTGTGTAACCTGACCCAGACTGGATTGGCTTTATGTAGAGATTTGCCTAATGCACACACTGTGAAATGTTTGTTCCATGGTTATGCAGCAGATATTAGGCATGGTCTGCGGAAGATTTGCTGTCCCAACAGGGACATAATGTGGCTTACTATCTGAAGGCAACTCCATCTTTTCCCTTACTCAGGGGTGGGAATGACAGAAGTCCGAAGGCAATGAACTAAACAAGGGACAGTAAAGGAAGTGCTTTCTTACACTTAGTTTGATCTTGGTTTTGTTTTGGTTTTGATAGGTAGAGCATGTAGTATTTGGAGAAATTCCTAATGATCTTTCTGGAACCTTGGTCTTTTCTAACCATTCCTTGGGACGGCTGCAAGAACGAATCATACAGCTCCATGAGGAAAATTCCAAGCAGCAAAAACTTAACAAGGAATGCCGGGAGAAGCGCAAACAGCTTATCCGAGAAAAGCGAGAGATGGCAAAAACGATAAGCAGTGAGTAACTAAGCGCACGGGTTCTCTAGTACTCTCTTGATAAGAGACGGAACGATTAAGTGGCCACCTCCAACTCTGAAAACAGTAAGTAATCACAGAATCAGAACCACCGAGAGCAAGGAGACACTTTCTCATCTTCCTAGCTACCATCTCTCCTGAGACCCCTGAATGGTCACCCTCTTATTTTAAAAGAATAAGTCCTTTATCATAGAAACTATTTCTCTTAAGTTTAAAAGGTTTTATGCATGATGAAATATAGAGTAACATAACCCACGTACTAGCCACCAAGCATAAGAAATCAAAACAGGGCAGATCCAACTGAAGGCCCTCCTCTTTGGGATACTGTCCCGCTGACCCCTTCCCAGGGTCAACTGGCAGGTGAGCACGTGTGCAGATGTATGTATCCACACACAACGTGTGGAATGACTTTGCATGTTTTTAACTGGAATATTCATATCATTTTGCAGTTCACTTTATTAAACCAATTTTTGAGAGGTATCCATATTGTTGTAATTTATTCACTTTAACTGCTATGACAATATTCCATTGTAGGACTCTGAAAGAGTTTATTTTTTCAATCTTCTGTTGATGGATATTTTGGCTATTTCTAATTTTTCATGATGAAAGAGCGATAGTAAACCTTCTTGTACACATCTCCCATGCATGGGAGAAGGTGAACCCCCAGGATGGGGGTGTCTGGGTTGTAGAAGAGTGTTAGGCATTTCTGGCAGCCACTCCTGTCTGTCGCCGAGCTGCTCTCCATCATGGTTGTACGATTTTATTTCCAGCCTCCCCTGCCCACCTGCCACCTCCCTGGCAGTGAGAATGGCTATCTCCATATTCTCAGAAACATTTGGTGCTGTCAGACTTCAATATATTCGCCAGCCTGGGGGACGTTAAATTGTATTTCACTGTGGTTTTTATTCATGTGTCCTGGACTCTGGTGAGGTTAAACATCTTCATGTACATTTATTTGCCATTTATTTGCTTTTCCTTTACTGTGACTTACCTGTTATAAACCTTACCAATTTTTTACTTCTACTTCTTGTTTTCTTATTGATTTTAGGGAGCTCTTTCTGTATTTTGATTTTTTTTTTAAGATTTTATTTTACTTAGAGAGAGAGTGAGAGCACACACAAGCAGGGGGAAGGGTAGAGGAAGAAGCAGATTCCCTCCTGAGCAGGGAGCCCAATGTGGGACTTGATCCCAGGGTCCTGGAGTTGTGACCTGAGATGAAGGCAGGTACCCAACTGACCGAGCCACCCAGACAACCTATATTTTGTCTTTTAAAGCTTTTCAAATTCCTTCTAGTTTGTGACTTGCTTTTTTACTTTGCTTAGTGTATCTTTTTGGGATATTAACATTTAAAATCATAATATAGTTAATTTTATCAATACTTATGGTTTGTACATTTTGTCTGTATATGTCTTATTTAAGAAATCCTTTTCCTGTTTTGAGATCATAAAGACATTTTATCCACAGTATCCTCTATTAGTAGTGTTTTTCATATTTGCATTTTTAATCTATCTGGATTTGTGGATATTTTAAGATGCACAGTATAAAAATTACTATCCTTTAAATACAATTTGAATATTTGATATTTGGAACAGAAAGTGTAAGCTGTGAAATTTCCAACTTTAAAAACAATAATATTGCCAATACCTTAGTATCTAATGCCACAGAACTGTATAATTAAAAATGTTTAAAATGATACATTTATGTTATGTATTTTACCACAATTGAATAAAAAATATATGTATTTTAATCTGAAATAGAAAAAAAAAAAAGGGAAACCTATGGTGGTCAACTAGTCAACCACATTCTAAGTTGCTTGGATTTGTAGAGGCCAGTTTCCAGTGAGTATTGATGGTTATGCCTTTATGGGCGGCTGGAGTATAAAATAAAAAATATACATTAGGACTGCACGTTTAAATAACACTTGATTTGAGACACACAGTTTTGTCAGGTGTAAGCCCTGAGGTCCCAGTGCTTCTCATGTATCTCTCATTCCTCTGGCTTTGGTAGGCCATGAATGTTGCTTATATTTGAAAGTACTGTTCATCAAACCAAAGAGTAAACTAGTATGAAAATAAGGAGAGAAGCTTGTTTCAGTTTGGGTAAACTCTCATTTTGGGAAAATGTGTGAAGGTGCAATGAAGTATGCAAATTTTCAGAGTGTTAATGGAAATAAAAGGGCATAATTCCATGTAGTATAGGTTATATTCAGCAACTTCCAGTTCTTTTCTCCATTTGCCCCCACCCTGTTTTCTAAAAAGCAAATTGTGAGTCTGGTGAAGGTTCTCTTGATTCTGAAGGTGGAACTAGGAGTGGTTCTTCTCCTATAAGCCAGAGAACAAAGGCTTGTTGGCTTGCTGTTGCCTTCCTCCTTCCACAGACTCAGTGAACAAGAAGAGGAGAGTCTAGGACATGGTGGTGGGAAGTGGTAAGTTTACTTCAATCCAAGGAGAACACAGCTCGTGGCCATGGAGAAGGCATGTGATAAATATTCGAGAAAGTTTTATGTTCCCTGTAAACACTAGTTGGCCTAATCAAATCAGGAGAAGGGCATTAGGCTGGCTGCACAGGGGGAATGGCAAGGACCAGAGTCCACGTCCTAGTATATGAGGCTGTCATGGGAGAGGGCACTAGCTGGAGAGAGTCTCAAGGTTCTTACTGAGGCCAAGCAGGCAGCCACAGGCTAGCACACGTGCGCAAATAATCGAAGCATCATTTGGGTTTTGAATCACTGATTAGTGTGGCCACCACATTACACAAGTCCACAGGGACTGCGCTCACATACAGTACAAGTGAACAGCCCCTCCTGGATCATGCACAACAGTAGTCACGCCAGTTATATCATTATGTTCAACCATAACAATGACACCAGACACAAACTTCCACATCATTGCAGAACTGTATCATCTTCTGATACCTTAGGCCCTTCAAGACTTCACTTAGGGGACAGACTGATGACTGAGAAAGTCTTGTTACAAGATTACATTTTTTTGGGGAGCTCAGATCCCACAAATGGAATTTTCCCCAGAAGTTCCAGTGTTCTCACATTAAGGAAGGACAATAAACAAAAGTAAGCTATATTTCATGTTAGATGGAGATCATTGCTGAGAAGAAAAATTAAGGAGGGATGGGAAAAGAGGGTACTCAGGGCTGTAGGAGCCAGGAACCATTCCCTGGAAAGGTGGCGTACTGGTAAGGTGTGGTTTTCCACAGTTGGAGGACAAGGACCTGCTCCTGGTTACCCCTTCAGAACTGAGTGATTGGAAATGAGCCTTACAACCTGCTTTCAGAAAATGTAGTGGCGAGAAGGAGCCATGTGGCTATTTGGGGAAGAACATTCCAATCAGTGGGAACTGAGATGAGAGTGAGCCTGGAATGTTTGAGACTCAGACTTTAATTTTTACTTGGAGTATGGTGGAAACTTCCTCTGAGTGCCTGCTCTGTTTTTAACACAAGATGCTGTAGAGATCAGTAATTAAAAAAAAAAAATCTGTAGAGTTCCTTGTCTATTTGGGGCCCTTGACAGTCTGAGGAAGGGCACAGCAGAGGGTGGAAGTAACTGGGAGAAAGTGGAGTCTGCTTTACATAGGATTTTCAAGTAGATGAAAAGACAACACAGGATTGGGCATTTTAAGTGAGGAAGGGAGAAGGTGAAGAGTCACGGAGGAAAAGCCAACTGGTAACATAAAATCTTTTACCATCCTCTTGCAAAAGCTGTTCTTTGGAATGTTGTTGCTACTGGTATTGTCCATTTAATAACAATGGGGACCACTGAACAAACTAAGACAGTGATGTCTTCTTGTAGAAATGGAAGAAACGGTCCATCAACTAATGATCAGCAAGTTTGGCCGTGTGATAGACCTAGAAGCCCTTCAGACACTTTCCGTGAACACAACGCTTGAAGAGCTAAAGATCAAAAAACTTCGAAAGGAGATAATGAATGCAAAGGAAATGAAGATATGGGAGGTATGGCTGACAGGACAGGTGACCCACCTTGGCTGAATGTGGGTCAAGGCAAGAAACGCTGTCAGTGGGTTCTGAGAAGCATCTGAGAAGCCAGAGATGAGTCTGTGGGGCCCCCCATTGCTTCCCCATGATCTTAAGCATGTCTTAGCCTCCTGACCATTCACTTAGTTGAAGGGACTTGCCTGTCTTGGGGTGAAAGCACCAGCATAGGTTTTGGGGTCCTGGGTACATGGAAATATGACAAAATGGAATGGATGATGACCAAGATTCCATTTTGAGATTTACATTAGTGTAAAATAAATGCTCTGACAGTGTTAGAGATGAAACTGCTGGGCTTTGAGGATCCCAGTTGTAGTGCTCCCTATAGCTTTTACATGCCTTTCGGATCTAGAAATTAGAAAACGTCTCTAAGTAATTCTATAACCAGGTATGGACTATTTCACTGGTAGGGTCTTAGAAGATGTTAATGCCTACATTGTTCCCTGAGCTATGAGAGGAGGCAGGGCCCCAACTGTAGCCAGATAAAAAGATAGGAGCTTGTATAAAGATTTTATAGGCCCCCAAGTCCTTATGACTTCTCCAGTTTCCTGTCTTATCTCATCAGTAGACAGGGCAGGAAAAGAGGTTCCTAGTGTCATCTCATCTCATCTTTGCTTATCTAAGATTTTCAAGGGACTGCTGGAGATAATATGTGCAATCTAAAATAAATTTGGAGCAGGAAGAGAACAAAGGAAAGCCACTAGATGTATGGCTACTCAAGCTGGCTACTTGAGGATCTTGGCCAAGACTGGAGAAAGGACAGTATATGAAAGTTTGCTGCTTAAACTAATATTCTTCCTTTTAAGTAATGAATAGCAGCACTCAGTATGCATCCTGATTTCATTCTTCAACAATGAAGTGATACCTATGCCTACCTTTTTTACCTCCTTGTATCTTTCAGCATACCCACATTCTTCTTTTCTCTAGTTGAGCCAGAGCCAATGCAGCTGGCTCTGGTTGCATTTTCATAGTGATTTCCAATTATATTTTTTCATATGCATATTTGCTGAATGGTTTTGATTGAATTTAGACATGTATTTTTCTGTTTCCTCTCTTATTCACTTAACCCATTTTACATCCTCCCGCCCTGGCAGGAAAAGATTGCTCAAGTGCGATGGGAGTTGATGATGAAGACAAAAGAACACACCAAAAAGCTTCATCAGATGAATGATTTATGTATTGAAAAGAAGAAACTCGATTCTCGGTTGAATACTCTGCAGAACCTGCAGGTATGTTCTTCTTCACACCCTTTATCAGAGCTGGGGAAATTCTGTGAAGGTAGCTATTCACAAGAATATCAAGTGCTGGCATTTAAACAAACCTTGATCTTGGACCACTTGCAGTCCACGTGGGTCCGTGAGGACATGAAGTTGCTGGTACCTATTTTATGGGTGAGCCTGAGGGACTAGCTTTACTGTATGCCTTTTGGGTGCCACAAGTTTACATATGTACTAATCTATGGGGTTGCCTTAGCCCTGGAGAGGTAAGGTTATTTAGGTACAAAATGACACCAAAATAATCCCTAAATTTGTAACAAATACCCATTTCCAATATTAGTTTATTTCATTTGATTTAAAGTGGATATCTGTAATTGTGAGATCTCATATTACCTTGTTAAAACACTTGTTACTTTTTATGGCTTTCAATTTGTTATATAATGTTTATTGAACCTGACATAATACTTAATACATAGTATATGGTGGATAACTTATTTCATACAGGTTCACCTGATTCAAGGTTCACCTAGGTGAGGTGTCCTCTAGGAATCTAACACATATGCAACATGTTTTAAAATGTATGTCATATTCTTACAGTAGTATCTGTAAGAATGCCCATCGTTTCCCTTGGTTTTCTTTGTTTTCTTTAAGCATCCTGGAAATGGTCTGAGCCAGGGGTTCTCAAAGTGTGGTCCCCTGAAAAACATCATCAGCATCACCTGGATAATTTATTAGAAATGCAAATTCTTGGGCCCCACCCTCATATCTACTGAATTAGCAGCTCTGGGAGAGGGGCCCAGCCAGCTACATTAACAAGCCTTCCAGAAGGTTCTGATGCAGGCTAGAGTTTAAGAATCACCTGTCTAAGCATACATCTAGAAGAAAGAATGAGTAAGAGGATTTGGGAGGTTTATTGTTGGAAATTCGGTATGAGAGGATAGTAGAAATCTGAGTATCAAGGGCCCTTTATCCACTGAAGAATTTTCAAGTGAAGAATCAGGATAGTGTTCCAGAAGGTTAATGTCTAAATACGATCTTCACAGAGTAAGCACTTGTTGACTTTATGTGCTTTGGTGAGTCCAGATAAATTGAAGAAAAAGGTCCGAAGAGTTTGAGGAGAAGATCAGTCGAATGGGAAAGAAAAGAGTATGTCTCTTTACATAGCAGATCCTTACACACGTCTCTATATAGATAATTTTTATGGTATTAAAGTAACATATTTTCATGTATAGTGTCTTTACATGGAATATCTCATATTATAGTTCTCAAAACACTACTTTCCAAAGCTCAGAGTAGTTACATAACTACCTCAGAGGTAATGCACGATGCTTAGTTTTTAAACCAAGGTCTGTCCACCTCCAAAGCTGACTCCATTGCTATTATTATTCTTCCAGCAATCTAGGCATGAATTGGGATATAGATGGCAAGAACGAAAAGGATCAGACATTTCAAAGTAAGAATAGCCAAACTTCAGCTGGATATGGTGAGGAAAATGAGGGGAAGTTAAGGTGACTTCAAAGTGAGCAGCTGGAGTGATGCCGTGAGCTGAGGCCTGGGTTTAGCTACAAAGTAGCCAAAAGCCCTGTGGAGAGTAGCTGAAACAAACAGGGGTCATTTTCCTCACTTAACAAGAAGTCTGGAGGTGATGACTGAGGGTCTTTGGCTCAGTGGCCCTGTGATGCCAGGGCCAATAGCTCTCTGATTCTCCCAGTGATTCTTTGAGGTTTCCTTCAAAGTCACATGATGGCTGCCTCATCTCTAAGCACAGAATGGATACTACATAAGTGTCATCTTCTTCCCTTTAATGTGCACTCAAAGCTTATTGAGCATGTACTTAGGAACAACGCTCTCAGACGGGTGCTGGGTGGAGTGGTGAGATCCATCTAGCTCTTAAAGGCACAGGATCTTGCAAGAAAGATCTCACACAGGCATTTAGGTTGAACTATATGAAACTGCCACTTTTTCAACCTAAAAAAGGAGTCTCAGATATAAATTTCAATGGTTCAATCTCATAATCACCACGATATATGATGGATGTTCTGAAAGAACACAGAACAGGGAATCCTAATCTAGTCTACAGGGCAAAGGCCTCCTTAAAAGTGAGGCCTGAAGCATAAGCAGGAGTTGGCTGGACAAGGGAAGGAATTGGATGAGGAAACAGAGATTTCCTTTTTGGGAAACAAAATATGGGCTGTATAGAAAAAGGAGGTACCCGTCTTTTATGGTTCCAGTTGCTGAACCCTCTACAGTAGGAATGAAGGACAGGTCGCTTAATGGGATTTGCATTTTAAGAGTTACTCATTAGGCCCTAAGGGCATATTTCTAATGGTGGGATTTCATTGGAAGAACTGAAGGCCCCTTAAAATAAGGAACAATGGGTATTTAAACTGACAGTAAGAAGTATGGGGAACTCTTCACATTTCCATGTGATGCTTAAAGCAGGGAAGTGTTTTCTTTCAACAGGGCAATGCCTTCCAGGGCCCTCGGAAAGCAGACATTGTGGCAAGAGAGAAGGTCACTGAATTGATCCAACTGCAGGCAGAAAGGATTTTGGCCTTAAAGGAAGAGATTGCTCTCTTGCGTAAGAAAGGTGGTCTTATCCTCCCACCCATTCAGCCTCCACGAGAGAAGGAGATGAAGCCCATTGGCCTTTAAGTTTGTTTTTTCAAGATTTCTGACACACAACTTACCAGAAGTTCTGTTTCCTTGCCGGCTGCAATAGTCCTATTATTTTAAAGTGAATTTATTTAATAGTCTAAGACCAGATACAGTCATATAGTTTTAATAACTTTTCTCCAATTTGGTTATCTTAGAATGGACTCTCACACCCAACATTATTTCCTATTGAACTGAACCATTTCAGATCTGTTTGGAACTCACTGGATTGAACAAGGAGTCTCAGAAGGCTGTATGTATCACAAAACTGCAAGAAAGCATCTGCAATATATCTTGTTTTAGGAAATTTGTCTCTTGCTTATCTGAATTTTTAGCCATCGGCAGGAAAAACTAGCAATCTGTGAGAAAACTTGCTTTTTTCCAGTGCTTGGAATATAAACTCTGATATTCAGTGTTTTCTGAGAGAACAAAAAACAAAAGCACAAGCTATTCTGCCAACAGTATCTTCGAATGAGATGCAAATCAGAATTCTGACATTGTTAACTTCACAGAGCAGTTATTTGAGGGCTCAGGATGCAGGAAATGTAGACAGAGCAGTTAGCTTCGGACTGGCAGAAAGCAGGAGACTACCCAGCTTCCTGAATCACCCCTGGCTGCAGCAAACTCCTCAGCTCTGAATGGAGCAGAGAAGTGTGTTTTGCAAAATGGTCAACAAGGCGGCTTTTCTCTGAAGGTGTTTGCAGCTCTACCAGTGTTCTAAATAGTCCCAGTTTTTCATGTCCTCTGCATTTTCTGTCGGGTTCTAGTCAATTGCTGTTTTTGATGTAGATCCCTAAGTCTTGACAGGTTACATCACTCCAAGAGGCTGTCTCTAACCATCACTTTTGATTGTGCATAACATTTTAAACTAACTTGATTGTCTTTTTTGTTTGGGGGTAAGCAGTGATGGGAAGTCACAGCTGTACCCATTTAGGAATGATCTCCCAGCTGTTTGGATCCCCGTTAGTAAGAGAGCTTAGCACTTTAGATTCAGAGCTCTGTGGGTCCACATATATGAATGAGTTGTCCACTGAGCTGTCCCAGAACAGTAGTCAGTCATGGAGAAAAGGTGAGGAAGGTGATGTTATATAAATGTAGAAAGTGACCCAGCTGCATCAAGTCTTCCTAACCTGTGACTAGCCTGCTGACCTCTCTCCCCAGATTAGATAGGGCTTGCTTCCTTTCAAAGATTTTTTCCTGTTCCTATTTAAGAGCTCTGAATAGTTTGTGCCCATTAGCTTAAATACTCTGGTGAAGTAGCTCCTCTACTGGAGACACCCACTATCACTTTCTCTGCTGTATGCCCTAAACTGTGTGTGCCCTTCAAGCATTTTAAAAAAACATGCTAGTCGTTGCTGAGGGTTTTACTTATTGCTACATGAAGTTCCCACCAAACAATGCTTAACACGACAGGCACTTATCTCACCCAGGTTCCTGAGAGCAGCCGAGTGGGCTGCTTTGGGCTCAGAGTCTCTCACGAGGTTATGGTCAAGGTAGGAGCTGGGCCACAGCCCTGTGGAGGCTTGGCTGGAGCTGGAAGGGCAACTTCCAGACACACTCACTTAGCTGTTTGGCAGGAGGCTTCCGTTCCTTGCTGGCTGACTACGACCACGAGCAACTGCCTGGATAAAGGGGTTGGTTTCCGGGGAGACACCATTCCCTAGGTGGTGGTGAGAGCCAGGGGAAGTTACGTAATCTTCCTGGGCCTCATTTTATTATCTGACAAATGAAAGATTTGGATAAGCTCTAAGTCTCCTTTCCATTCTGAAATTCTGTGATTCCATTCGCAGCAAGAATGACTTTAGAGTCTATGGAAGAGCCATGGCAGAATACCCTGAGTTTTTCAACTCTGTAAAACCAATCAGGATAATTTTTTTCTCTCCCCAAATTGAACTAGACTAAATCACCACTTATATCCACAATAATCAAGCCTTTATCCTGTAGCTCTGACAATATAGTTAATACTCAGTTGTTTTTTATTTTGAATTGGACAAGACCTATAGCTAGCTTTAGTTTCATTTCTACTTGATTCCAGACTTAGTCTTAAATCTGTACTTAAGTCTAGTATCAGAGTCTTTGGGAAGTTCGGCTTTAGACAGGAGACCACTAGGGCTCAGCTTTGGCGGGGGTTAACGTTCCATTCACCCCTGGTTCCCTGATCAAACTATTCTCTGCCTCTGGGTGTGTCTCAGAGAAAGCCGCCTTACCTCTGAGAGTGAGGCCAAAATCTGTCCACACTGAGTTACCTCTGGGTCAATTGCTAACGTAACTTGACTATTTTAAACCCTTGTCCACAGTTTCCTCAAAATCCAACTCTGGAAGAAAAAGCAGCTGCCGAGTGAAGCCCTTGTGTCATAGTTGCTCACTGTTGCCAAGTCCGGCTGTCCTGTCACTGAGGACTGCTGCCTGGAGAGGGCTCTGGGCCTGAGGGGGCTCTGGATCCCCACCAGCGCCTGCCCACCAAGTCTTACTCTTCCGTTGGTACATTACAAAGCCTTTGCTGGCTGAATCAGACTTTTAAAAGGGATTATAATAATCTGAATCTAAAGAAATGGAAAATATAATGAAATCGAGTATCTAAGCTGCTTTATTTTCTAAGCTAAAATTTAGACGCCTGATGCCTTTCCTCTTTTCCTGCAATTGGCTAAGGTAAACATGTGTATTTATGTCATTAAGTGTGCCTCAGATGTGATTTTTCTTTCCTAGATTTTTTTTTTTGAGAGTAAAAACCATTCAATATTGTTATGGTTCCAGGGCTGTGCATAAAGCAATTTTACATATCACTTCCATAAAGTTCACAAAAATTCACTTTGACAACTACCTGGGATCAAGGAGCAAAGAAAATAAAGTTTAAAGCCAATGGGGTTTAAAGCCAAAATAAAGTTTAAAGCCAGCTCTGAGAGGCCCTGGATTAGCTGAGTGAAGATTCAGAGTATTGGCTCTGTCCCACTCTTGGAAGTGACTTTCAGGCCCACAGGGCAGGGTTGTGGCTAAAGTCACATCTTATTTCTTCTATCATTTCCATGTTCCTTACAGTCCTTCATTTTATTTAAGATATTTTTTAAATACAACTTTTCTGAAGATCATGTCGCAACTCGCTGAGAACGCTTTTTCCAGTTTAGCTGTTGGACAGAAAAAGCATGCGACAAAGGTAAGCGCAGGCCCGGTGTCCCTTCGGGCCAGTAGAGGGTGCACTTGTCCGAGAATCTGGTTTCTCCCCTTGGGAGACTAGGATGGGCAAGTCTGGCCCCAGGACTCCAAACCAGACAGAGAGGCTCAGGGCTCACTGCATCTGTCACTCGCCTTTGTTCAAGTTCAGCACTCAGATTTCCCTGAGAACGGCTGTGTGTTAGGGCTTTCCGTGTGAAGCTTCAGCCTCCAGCTAGTGCCAGTTGCACGTGTAAAGGTCGATCCTGTGGTTGTATGGACGTAAGTAAATGCTGATTTTAAACAACTAGTGACTCAACTCATCTGGCAACGTCCGTCTATCTTTGGAAAGAAGGAAAGTGAGTTTTATCAGGCACCACATGTGCACGTGCAGCCTAGCACTTAAATGGCATTCTGGAGAAAATACTCCATCTTCCACACCTATCTCTGTGACCAAAGCTTTACCTCGAGTCCATTCAGTTAGAGAACTGCAAATCTGCTTCTTTAACTACTTCACGCTATCTATCTCCCTCTCGGACTAAACAGTTACTAACACAATACTTAAAAAGACAAAGAATTAAACATCTGCTACCATTTCCAGCTCTCAAACTCTTGCCAGAGCTGAGATGTCACAAGTGGAAATTTTCTTCAAATACTCGAACTGAATCCTAACATCTAAAGAGGATGCTGACTCATATGTGACTAAGTTGAAGGTTACAGGGAAGACTAAACATTTATTTAGAAGTTACAGTGTTTGTTTTTACAGAGATAGGTTGCCACAGATTATTGATTCTGGAAGGCTTCTTAATGCTTACAGGACTATACACATCTTCGTCTGTGCTCATGAGCATCTTCTGAAAAGGTCTCCTGTAGTACCCGGTCCAGCCGTCTTCACGAGCATCTCCAGCCCGTGACACTGGGGCCCTTGCTATTCCCTCAGCGCCGTCGCGAACAGTGTGCCTAATGTTCTTCCTCTCAGCAGCTTCTCTGGGGGCCTTGTGTGGCAGCAGAGGTGTTTGATGAAGGGCTGCCTCCTCAGTCTGTGTTACTCTTGCCAGGTGGAATCCTGGTACGGGGGCTTCTTAGATTTCCCCCTCATACCTCAATGGGTAGGATTCTCTGTGTCTCTCCAGAATTATAAAAACATATACATTTATTTACAAATGCATAAATATATAAATATGGCTATTATAGAAAAATAAATACCAATTTTCTCTCTTTTTAAAAACAATATATAGTCTTTATGGGATATTCGTTTCTGCCTAAATTGTAGGAGGTGGTGTTTCAAAAGCTACATGCACCGGTGGGCTGGGGGAGAGCCGCATCCCAAGTTCCTGCCCTAGGTAGGCCCCAGCGGGGTGCTGGGAACACCAGTCTCCTCCACCCACTTGGCAGGAGTTAGGACTGTCCACCTCTTCAACTGGTACAAGGCCTAAGTAGCACGGAGGCCCTGAGGGGAGAGAAAAATGGGAAACATTAAAATCCAGACTGACCAGGAACCGTTGCTCAGGGGTACTGGGTCAGTCTCTGTGATGGGAGTTGATTATACTGACCCTAAAAGAGAAGCAGAAACACATAACTATGGCAAGGGCATTTCTAGTCTAAGGTCTCAGAGACATGGAAGGGGGCACTTGTTTACTATGTTCCATCTACACATTTCAGTGATGGAACCCCAGAGACTCTCAAGCCCTAAGCCTATACCCTGGGGCAGATGAAGCCAGCTGAGCCCATGAAATGTGGGAGAAAGCCCTGTTCTTTTCCAGATACAAGCTGCTAGTCTACCCCACGGGTATGATTTCTCTGGGCATAACCACCCCACCCCAGATGCAGTCCAGTTTTGATAATGCTGGGGTCTGGCTCTAGGAGGTGCCTGTCTTAGAATTTTATCTCCCAGAGACAGAGTCTAGGATCTGCATGCGAACGGACATTCATGCCATGGAAGCTAAGAACCATTAGCCGATTGTCCGAACCAGCCTGTGCCCCAACCATGCGTCCACCGATTTCCAAGAGCCTGGCACAAAGGAAGACTGTGGGGGCAGGCGGTGTGCACTGAAGCCCCCGGAGCAAAAACTCTGTGGAAGCAGTTAGGATGATGATGTGAGAAATGATGTGAGAACTCAGCTGCTTAATGATGGCTATCATCTCCTTCCTTAAGAGACAAGATCCAACAAAGCAAGGTATTTGGGATGATTAGACAATGCCTCTTGGTGTGCTGAGAAGCAGCAGGAATTTGTGAATGGTCTTAAAATGCCAAGACCAAAGGGCTTCTTTCTCTGAAATGGGGATGTGACCTTTTCTCAGTCGCTGAGGACACAGCTTGCCGTGTTCAAGCTGGACCCACCTGGTTCACCCCCACGGCCTTGCTCCCTGTCCTTCCCATAGAAGAGCTGGTGGATAGCTCTTAACACCACCTTTGAGGACTGTTCTCTAGGCCACTGTGGGGTTGGGGATGCCAACCTCATGTCATCATCCCCAGCCTGTGCAGTTTCCCACCCTGGCACCAACCTCGGTGAAAAAGAGGGTCCCAGCTTGCTTCTAGGCCAGGACTCTGGGGTAGGTTCCTCATGCCTGACTGGCCTGTGGTGGCAGGATGCTCCTGGAGGTGGCGGCGGTCTTGGTGGGGCTGGAGCAGCTGGTGAGTTGAGTCATCAGGCAGTGTATATAAGAAAGAGTCCTCATCTGGGCTAGACTTGGGACCCCTGCTGGCACGAGACCAGATGGAGAAGTGAGGTGGAGGCAGAGTGGGCCTGTATGTCCACCGCCCTGGCTGCTTCCCTGTCTGAGGGCATCAGAGCTGGTCAGGGCTCAGATGGGGCAGGGATGGCTCCCCTTTGAACATTAAGAGTTGTCATACTGCCACTTCCATGGGTAATTCTAGGCTATTTCCATTTTATTCTGTGTAAGTGCCGAGTGCATGAAAGGATGTGCAGTCCTGTGTCTAGGGGCCTACAGACAGAGTCAGCTGTACATGGGTGGTATGGCCAGCCAAGTGAGAGGGAAGGACTTCTGACAGGCCAACCCACACCCCAAGCAGAAAGGGCACTGTAAGTGCAAACACAACACCTCCTTAGGAGATGAGTCTGGTAGAGCAGGTTGTCAGATGTGCCCCCCTCCCGGGTCCCCCCTCAGTGATGGAGGTTGGGTTTGAGGAGCTAACGAGAAAGCAAGCTCTGGAGTGGAAGGCAGGGATGGGAGAGGCCCAGTTACCTGGGAATTTGGTGACTGGGGGGGTCATATCCAGTGCCAAGAATGGTCTGCTTTAGCAGGCTGCTGGTGTCATCTTGCTGCTCAAAAGAAAGAGTAACAAAATGGTCACATCAGAGTCCAGGTAACTTTCCTGTTTGGTGTTCAACAGAGTGAGCTGTTCCCGACTAAAGAGGGCCAGACCCAGTGCCCAGGATTAGAGGCTGGAAGAGAAAAAGCCCGAGGAGGCAGCCCGACTCCCTGGTGCTGGCCTGCACCCACGTGCCCACATTCCCAGGATGACATTACCTGCTGAGGCACCCCTGGGCAGTGCTGCTGAGGTTTCATGCCTGAGTAGCCCATGGCGGCTGCAGGGCAGCCCCTGTTCATATGGATCCCACTGGCACAGGCCCGTATACTGGTGCCACTGAGGCAGGGCTGCCCACTGTTGTGGTGGCCTGGGAGTCCTCCCAGTGGTACCATGGTGTACTGGCAGGAGGAGGACAGAAGGGCACTTCGAGGAAAACCCAAGTCTGTGGTATGTTCTGGAAGGACAGAAGGACAGAGGTATGCTTAGGTCAATGAGGCCCTGGGCAGCCTCCAGTACCATAGAAATCTCAGAAAACTTCTGATTACATAGGGAAAAATGAAGTATGCTGGAAGCTGACACTGAATCAGGGATGAGACTATTCCCTCTCAGAATATTCTCCCAGTCACCCACTCCTCCTAACACCTAGACTCTTTTCTGCAGTGGGGAGAAGGGTGAGGAGGTACAGGGGCATAGGTTTGGGGGAAAGAAGTGGTGAGCCAACAGAAGAAGCAATCATTAAATGAAGCAAGTTGCCCACATGTGTTGCCAGTTGAAGCAGAAATTAGTGGGTAACAGGCATCCGTAGACCCAGAGAAGCAGCAGGGAGGAGGCGGGGTCCATTTTCAACATGAACATGTGGTCAGAGCCGCAGCTTTTCAGATATGAAAAGGAGTTGGAGCCAGAGAAGTACTGAGTTCCAGAGACACCGGGAGGACAGGCCACCTCCCACTGCATACTTTCTATCTGCCAAGGTCATGAACTGGGAGGAAAGGGCCCGGGCTTGGCGTATTTTTATCTCTCTGAGCACTGTGGGCACCCAGGAACTTGTGCTCTAGTGAACATGAAGCAGGGTACCTCCTCCCCTCCGAGGCTCCTTCCCTGAGGTGCTGGGGTGGGGGTAGGGGGACGGTTACTCACTCACTTTGCTTAGACCAGGCCCTCCACAAACAGAAGGGGATGAAGGCGACAATGATGAGGACGATGGAGCCCAGGACGACCCCAACAATCAGGTAGGGCAGGTCGCTGGAGCGTGCCACTATGGCCCCGGTGCCCACTGGCCGCTCCGCAGTTTCAGGGGGTGGCAGCTGAGGTGGGGCCAGAGTTGGGGGTGGGAGCCGACCGGGCTGACCAGAAGACTTCCGAGCTGTAATTGTGGACAAAACTCACTTCAGCATCATTAGTTCACATTTTCCTCACAACAAAAAAACACCAACAAACCCTATTCCATGGGAGTGGGGAGTGGGAAGTGGGGCCAGACTCACAAGGCAGTGCCTCAATACTCTGTATTAGATGAGTGTGGTGTCCATGCTCAGCATGAAACTGGCCTCTGATGGGAGATTTGGTATTGCTGAAGGGAACGGAGCCTTCTATTTCAAAATACAACCTGAGCTATTTGTGAGCCAAGCACTGGTGTCAGACCGGGTCTTCCGGGCAGAGAGGTATAGGGCTTTTCTCAGAGAATAGCCAGCGATCTTTGGGAAGAAAATCTTTTAAAAAAATGCATGAGGGGGCCTGGGTGGCTCAGTGGGTTAAAGCCTCTGCCTTCGGCCCAGGTCATGATCTCAGCGTCCTGGGATTGAGGCCCGCATCGGGCTCTCGGCTCAGCGGGGAGCCTGCTTCCTCCTCTCCCTGTCTCTCTGCCTGCCTCTCTGCCTACTTGTACTCTCTCTCTCTGTCAAATAAATAAATAAATAACTCTTTTAAAAAAATGCATGAAATCAGCAAAAGAACTGGGAATGGCAGAATTTCCCCATGGATTTGCTATTTCTGGACAAATAAGGGATGCAAAGTCCTGGGCCTGAGCCTGGCCGCAGAGCAGGGAGATGGAGGCGGGGGGGACTCTCTAGGACAGACAGTAACTGGGAAACACCAAGTATCCGACAAGACCCTACTTGTCCTCTGGCTCGTGCTGGTAGCAGGCTAGTTCCGACCTGTGAACTCCTGGTCACAGCGTCTTCCTCTTGACTCTGACAGCACACCTGGTGATTTCCCGCTACGTCTCCGAGGGCTGCTGCTTACCTTTTTCTGTGTTCTCAGAACTGGGAGCCCTGGTCCCTCTCAGGCCACACTCTCTATACTCTGTCCTGTGTCCTGATGGCTGCCAAGTCCCTGTGCCCAGGGCCCTCCCCTGCCAGGAGACCTGCCTCTCTCTCAGGGTCTCGGCAGTATCAGCCCCAGGAAGTCTCTGAGTGGTTTCCGCTTGTTCCTCCCTTTCTCCTGGGTTCTGGTTCTCTCCTGGCTTCCCCATTTCAATAAATGGCAACGTCATTCATGCGCCCTTTGTGCTAGACACCTCACGCTTCACTTTGAACTCCACTTACTCTCCCCTGGCCCTGGGCTGCTGGTGGTCCCTGGTCCTACCCACATGTCCTCAGACGAGACTCCATGTTGTCCCTTCTCTTTGCCTGTACTTCCCAGCTGCCGCACTCTCCCCCAGCCCACTCCTGCAGGGACACCCATGAGCCCTCTCGACCTCATGGCCATAGAGTCCTCGATGATCCAATGACCACAGACCACCTGGGCCCTTCCCTGAGCATTCCCTCTTTCGTCCTTCTTCTAGATGTCAAACCCTCCCACCACCTGGCACTACTTGCAGGCTGGCCTTGTTCCCCAGGCGAGTCCCGCCTGCATCCAGCCTGAAGAGTCAAGCCTTCTAGCCCAGTGTGAAGCCTCTGGTCTTTGCCCCAGGCACTTCGTGTGTCACTTACTGCAGGACTTCTGGCCGCGCAGTATCCGCCCCCTCCCTTCACTGCACAGGCTGGAAGTAGGCAGGGAGGGCACACAGGAGGCCCTGGACATTTGCTGAATAGGGGAAGGAAAGCAGTGCAAAGCTAGAGAGACAATGTTGCCAATGTCAGGAAAATGGATTCTTGTCTCTGTCCTATTCCTTTGTGATCCTCTCCTGATTCTGTTTTTTGTAATATACCTGCATTATATATTTTCAGTATTTGCAAAATTGAGACAGTGATATCTACCCACCTGACCAATGTGCAAATATTAGTAAGTTATTATGTGGAGATGGTTGACATGTTTCAGTGCAGAGAAAGAATACAGGCTTGTAGTTAGATGAACTTGACCCAAAGTGTGCTCCACCCCTAACTGGCTAAGTGAACTTGCTCAGTTTCTTTCCTACCTCATGGAGTTGTAGTTAAATTCAGTAAACCAACAACATAAGTACCAAATGTTATAGAACGATAGTGTTTATATAGAGACCTTAAGGATGGGTTCTCTTCCTTGAGCTCCTCGTGTATGAGTTAATTCCCCAGTTCCTTGAAGCCATCAGGATGGCAACCCTATTCATACTTGAGGCCCAGGCAAATGAACAGAAGGGTTAAACATGATAAAGTTTAGGCATACTTAGAAAATAAGGAGTCTTCATGGGGAAGAGCCACCAGCCTGCTACATGGAACAGAGACTTGGTCCTAGCTGGCTAGAAATAGAGAGAGGGGTGCAGAGAGCCTAAAGAGAATCACCTTTGGTTTCACAGATCATCACGTTGCTGAACTCACTCTCCCCGCCCTCATTGAAGCACTGCATCTTAATGTCGTAGGAGGTCTCCGGCTGCAGGTGGCTGATGGAGTGCCAGTAGCGATCCCCTGGGAAAGACAGCAAGAAAGTCACACGTCGTGCTGTGGTCTGCTCTGCCTAGAGCCAGTCGGTCGGACTCGGACAGGGGTGTGTGTCTGGGCTGGTGCTGTGAAGGCAGCAGGGCACCGTGGGGTGGAGGAGCCCTGGAGAAAAGGAAGCATGTGGGTTTATGATCTTGATGACCCAGATGTGGCATGGGTCCATGATATGTGCGCAGATGCTCTGTGTCCCACCAGCCTGGGTTTTATACTGTCACCAACATGGAGGTCCCCTTACCAACAAAGAAAACCATATTACCCGAAGTCCTCCTTACCTTCCACCATATCCTTCTTGTAGTCACTATCATTGTCACTGTCTGTGGGTCGATAATAGATATAAAAGCCATGGATTGGGGTGTTGTTGTTACTTGCTGGAATATACTACAGGGAATAGAGAAAAAACCAAGTTGACCAGGGAGCAAAGAAATCATGTGAATAGAAGCACTGGTGGATAGAAATTTTACTCCAGCCTAGAGTTTAAAAATTCACTGAGGGAGCCTAGAAAAGACTTCTGATATCTCCAAGGCTTTCTGGGGGAAGGCTGTAAGATCATTTGTTATTTAGCCTAAAGGTCCCCCAGCTCTTGGAGACCAGAAATGGCCATTTCTTTAAAGACCTAAGTCCCCTCTGAACTTGCCTGAGTACTGTAAGGATGAGGCTCTCTGGGTCAGTTCCCAGGTATGGGGAGCTTGAGGGGTGGCCACTTAAGGGGAAGGATCTCAGAAGAAGGGCAGAAGAGAAGAGCACTTCCTTCCTGCTCCTGCTGCAGCAGTCAGCTCCTGTCATCATGAAGCTCAGCCCCATCTCCCCACTGCACTCTGTGCGAGGCCACTTACCATCCACTTGAGCATGATGGTGGTCTCGTTGACGGCATCAGTGAAGGTGATGTAAGGGCCTGCCACAGGCCTCTCATACACTCGGCCACTATAGCTTGACACCACATATGGCCGGGAGGGGGCGCTGGGCTCACTCTCTCCCAGCATGTTCAGAGCCCTGACACGGAACTTGTACGAAGTACCTGGTAAGAGACACTCACTTGAACCCAGGAGCTGGAAAACACTTCTGACCCACGCCCACCCAGCACACCCAGAACCTGGAGGGATCTTCTGGGTAGCCCTTCCCCAAAAGCAAGTCCCCAAAGGACACAAGAACTCCCATCTTTTTCAGAAAGGAGCCACAGAGGGGATAGCTATAGACCTTTTGCAAAGAGAGGAAGGATAAGGAAGGGTTTGTAGGATGGAGGGGACACTACCAAGAGCATCCTTGTAAGCAAGATGGCAGGTGGCAGACCAGCAGAAAGAAGAGCCTCCAAAGTTCTGACTGTCCTCTGAGGGGTCGGGGACAGCTGGGGGACCAGGTGGGACAGTGGCCAGACCCCTACCTTTCTCTAGGCCAGTGATCTCCACCGAGAGCCGAGAAGGAGGAATGGCACTGGTAGCCAGAATCCAGTCCCCCACTTTCTTTAGCTTCTTGTACTCCACACGGAAGGACTGGATTGGGAAGCCCCCATTCCCACGGGGAATCCAGGTCACATACACTGATGTCTCAGAAGCCATGGAGATAGTGGGCCTGTCCGGAGCTTCTGGGGCTAGAGGAAAAAATAGGGGGTGAGGGGAGAAGGAAGCAAAAGGGACACGATAAGTTGGTTGTATTGCAACCGGACTTGGCCTGTTCCTGATTGGGGCCGATTCTTCCCCCAGTCCTCCCCCTCTGGTGGCCATATCAGGTCTTCCAGAACTACCCGGGTCACCTTCTCCCAGAAGAAGCCCTTGAGCTAGGGCCCCTAGAACCATGCTTCTGCAGTGTCACACCGTGGAGGGCCCAGAGTCTGTGGCTATCTCCTCTGTGCTGTCCAGACTCACAGGGTTAGCATCCCCTCACCCCTCATGTCAGACTACCATGTTTTACTTGAAAAACTCCAATCTATGTTTTCTTGTTGGGGTTGGCTGGGGAGATGCCAGGAAAGTACCATAAGGCTTCCCAGACCCATGGAACAAGACCCCATTCCACCTGCAGCAATGAACCTTCTGAGGCAGTGGACCTGCTTCCAGTTCTGACTCCTGCTCACTCCCGCCCCTCTGAGCTGCTGGGGGCTTACGAGAGAGGCGGCCATGGTCTGGCTGGCTGCTGCTCTGGGGGCTGGCTCCAGGGTCATCTCTCTGGATATGCTGCTCCTTGCTTGCCATGATTTCAGGTTTGGGCCGCCGTCCTGGATGGAAATGGATTGAAACCAGCAGATGCAGGAACATGTATTAGGTCTCCCTTTCCAGAGAGTTCTTTCATCCTGAGACTCTGCTGGTGGGTGGGGGGAGGGTGGTCTGACCATCATGGTACTGTGCCTGGCCCCAGCGTGCACGCGTGTGTGCAGGGAGGGCAGTGGCCAGAGAGACCAGCTGTCAGCTCTCCTGATGAGACACAGGACCTCAGCCTGGGCTCATAAACCATAGGGAGGCAACAGCTGAAAGGAAGATAAAGTTCAAGGTGAATAGTTGGGTCAAGGTGAGGAGGGATTCCATCCTGGGCCTCACAAAATTTGCTCAGGCCCCCAAAACCCCGAGCTGGGGGCAATGTTTGACCCTTACCAGTTCGGAAGGTGACCATGGCTGTCTGGCCTTCGCCTGCACAGTTGTAAGCAGCCATCTCCACTTCGTACAAGCTCCCAGGGTCGAGTCTGGTGAGGGTCAGGCGCTGCTGGCTGGCTGCAATGTTGGAGACCGTCCAACTGTCGGAGGAGTTTATGACCTGCTAGAGAAGGTAGCTGGTATCAGAACTGGCATCTCAGGCCAGAGCTACTGGTAGTTGAGGTTTGCGGAAAGAGTAGAATGGAATCCCACAGGGCAGAAGGAAAAGGCGGTCAGTGGGCCAGGTCTGGGGAGGGGTGGTGCTGACAAGCACAGATGGGTCCTGCTGGCCCTGGGACTACCATCCTCACTGGGACAGTGAAGTAGGTTCCCTGATCCCTCATCTAACTAGCCTGTCAAAGAAAATTTGGTGCGGAGGGTCGGAAGGCCTCCTGCTGCTGAGAATTTCTCCAAAGGCCTCCTGTCTGTATTTCCGAAAACCTCCACATTTAACTTTTTTTCTCCTTGCTCTATTTAAACTAAATAAACACAGTCCCTTCGAGTTTATATTCTGGGGGATGATTAGGAGGATAAAAGCAGCAGCACCAGTAGAGAGAGTCTCAGTTGCTGAGTGCTTACTGTGTGCTCAGCGTGGAAGCAAGCACTTTACAGGCCCTATTAAGAGCTTTCATGACAACAGCCCAAGAGACAGGTGTTAGTTTTGTTTCTGCTTCGAAAATGCTAAGGCTTAGAGAGAGGAGTAATTTGCCTAGAGCTACATTGCTAGTGAGCGCAAAACTCACAACTTGACCCCAGAGGGCACATTCATAATCATATGTAACTCATCCTAGAAAGAGAAAGAGTCTGGGAGTCAGAAAATCTTGGGTTTAAATTCTGATTATGTCTCTAAATCCAGCTGTGTAACCCTGAGCCAGTTCCCTAACCTCTCTGATCCCTAAGGTTTTCATTTCTAAAAGGAGTCAAATAAAAGCTCTCAGCTTCCTCTAAAGATTAAATGAGATGACATATATAAAGTGTCAGGCACTGAACTTGGCACACAGGTTTCCAGTGAGGGCCCGGCCCCCTCTCTGGACTCACCCCACATCCTCCACTCGGCAGGCTGCCACCATTTCAAACCTCCTTTCTGCTCCTGCCCTCATGCTTTGCTTTGTGCTGCAGATGAATTGTAACTACTATGGATTAATATTTAATGGCCCCAAATTCCTTGCTCTTTAAAGAAAAAAATCCAGGCTTCCTCCCTGACAGGCGATGCCAAGAGGCTGCTTCATCTCCCTACCCCACCTTTCAGGACAAAAGGCTTAACTGCCAACAGTGCACATCTCACAGTCTGCTGGGACCTGAAGCTGTGGTTTGCTCAAGAATTAAACAGCTGGTAGAAAAGCCCTTATCCCTACGCAGAATATTCTGAAGTAGAACAAAACCTACTATTCAAGGGACAGGGATGGTCTGGACTCACTTATGTCAGACTTCCAGGATTTGTTCCAAGGGGAGAAATTATTACAAACTGAGAATCCTCAGTAGTACTGGAAACCCAGACACAGTAGCCCAGGGTCTGCGGATGCGGCAGGAAGTGAAACTGGCTTCACGAATGGGAAAAAGTGAAAATGAGCTGAGTGATTCCCAGTCTCCTGCAAGAGAAGGGGCTATAAACACAAGCCAAACACTGATTTTTTCACTTCAAAATCCTTTCTTGTGTAACAATCCTTAAGACCTGCTAGTCCCTCGAGAAAGGCACTGCTTGCAGGACATAATTTCTGTCTTGGCTGTGTCCTCGGAGCAGCCCCCAGTGCCCCACAGGCCGGAGCCTAACTGGAGCCAGACCCAGTGGGGGCATGGTCCTCTCACGCTCCTGTACCCCTTTCTCCCTCAGCTCTCCTGGCACTGGCCTCACGCTGTCACTGGGCTCCAAAACAAAACTAAGCAAAAGCATGGTCATTAGTCACTGTCACACGCACGGGGGGTGGGGTGGGGTGGGGGGTGAATGCGGCCTTGGCCTGGCATTTCCGGATCACCACGCGTGGCCTATGCCAGCCTGCCTCTTGGTGAAGCAGTTTCATGGCCACCTATTGGCCTGAAAAATATGATTCTTGTTCTCATCAGTGGTTCTTGTCTCCCGGGGACCATGAGCATTTGGCCTGCCCTGATCTCTGTCTACAACTCTGAGATGGAGGTGTCTAGTTACACAGGGAAACAGGATTAGAACCAGTCCTGCCCCATAACCTGGGCTGAACAATGCAGCTTTTTGGTAAAAATATATTCACCCCCTTTGCTGCCGGGCTATGCAGAGGCCAGCAGGCTGAGTGTTAGTGAGAAACTGTATCCCAACCCCCACCTAGGAGGCAGTTTTGCCTCAGGTGTCTTTCTAACGAGCCAGTGTGTCTGTGGACTTGTCCTGGCCAAAGTCATAGAGGGAAAGAACAGAATGAGAGGGGCTGGTGGGGTCCAGAGCAGGGGAAAGACCTACTGCACAGCTGACACACCGGACCACACAGGGCTGGGTTCGTTTTTCAGTTTTAGAGGGGAAGAACAGTTGATAGATACTTTTAGTATATAAAATATGGCAGCTCTAATACCTTATCAAATGACATTTTAAAAAATCCATTTAAGAACAGTAATTTTCTACTGTCTAATGGTCTTAGAAAAAGCAGCACACATCTGGGATGAACAGAAATGCCCTTCCAGGACATTTCTTAAAGGAAACCTTATGTCCTTCTCCCCTGCGGGGTAACGGCAGGTGAGCACACAGCCCCGTCCCACCTCACAAGACACGGTGTCCAAGAAGGTGACCGGGCTGGCTGTCCCCACACCCTGCCAGAGCCAGAGGTCCCCTCTCTGCTAGCTCCTGAAACATCCAGCTGGACAGGCCTCCTTCTGTCAAGGAGAAATAGCTGAGGTCTAAGCAACATCACAGGCTTCAGCTCCGATGCCGGCTTGTCAAAGCTGAGCCATGAGGAATCCTGAAAACTGAGAGGTATTTTCTAGCCCTCAGAGAAAACACTTGTTCCCAAATATTTGTTTCCCTGGCCCCAGAGCCAGCTTGCCATGTGGAGTTCCTGCAGGTATGTGCCCAGTTGGAGCTTCCTTTGGTTAAAAAACAAAACAAAAAACATCAACAAATGACAGAGGGAAGGGGGAGGGCAGAGGATGGCGAACAGGGAGACTGTTAACTCTCCCCTGCGAGGACAAGTTGGTGGTGGCAGCTTCGGGGAAATCAGTGCACAGAGAACCTGAAGGAGCACACGTGACTTTTCCTAGGCCTCTTAGGGTCCCACATGCCTCAGCTCACAGGCATCTTCCTGGGAGGTGGTAGGAAAGTACAGTGGAGGACGACAGAAGGTCAAGATCAACAGTAGGGACTGCCCGTCCAGGCTGCAGGAACTCAAGGGGAGATGGCCAGGAGCCAGAAACCCCTGCCCAGGTCTGAGAGGTCTGCACAATGCCAGGCACCATACCTTGCGGTGTTTGACCACGTAGTAGAGGATTGGCGCCCGGCTGCCACCCTCGTGCCGTGGCCGCCACACCAGCTCATACGAATCCGTCTTGGAGGTCCGGGGTGAGCTGAGGATGATGGGCGCCTCGGCAGGAGCCACCTGCCCCTTCTCTCTGGGGCACTGTGGGGAAGCTGGCTGCACTGAGGTCGGAGGCTTTGGGAGCCCTGGGCGCCCCCTTAATATCTGGTCAGGGCTTCCGGGTCTGGAGGGCAGCATAGAAGGGGTGGCAGTGTCCAGCGTGGCATCCCGCCATGGCCTCAGGGTTGTACCTGGAGGACCAAGAAGGAAAGAGAAGGGAAGGAGGAGGATGTTGGTTCCTCCGGTCATGGGCTGAACTGTTGTCCCCAAGGAGAAGACAGAGGAGTGAGTGAGAAAACCTGCGGGGACAGGAAGAGCCCCCAGCCCACTCCACATGCAGTCAGGCTCTGTGGGAAGAGAGAGCGCTGTGTCAGGACCTGGCCAGGAGAGATGAGCAGCCCGGTGCCCTGTTCCAGGCTTCCTGCCACAGCCCAGGGCAGCAGGCGGGCCTCTCTGCAATCTGCTTGTTCTCCTGAGCCCACACACGAGCCTCACCTCAAGTGAAGGTTCTGCTTACTCCCGAGGGATGCTGCACCCTCCTCCTTATGTCTATTTTGGGGTGGGGGACATGTCCCTCCACTGAGGGGTCTTAACACCATGCAGCCTTTCCCTACTCCACTGCAGCAGCCTGGCATGCGAGGTGGGAAGCCAAGTGTAACTCCCCTCTGAGAATCCGAGAGGCCAGGAGAGCAACATGTCCTTCAGGAGGCGTCTACAGAATCTGCCGGTGCTCGTTTTCCCTTTGCCCGACCTCCTGAACCACAGAAGGTTGGCATCTGATCATGTGGACTCAGCATTGTTCATGGTCCTATTTTTCTTGAATTATTTCCTTGGTGGATTTGGTCTCCTCCATGAGGAAGCTGTATCTTTGTTATGCTTCTCTGCGCCCCCCAACCCCCATCATCTAATCCAGTGCTGAGCACACAAGGAACCACTCAGTCAGTACAAGTGCCAACTGAAATGAATCAAGCTGAAAAGGACAGATTTGCTCTTCTTTACTCTAGAGCAGTGGTTGTTAAATTGGATGTCATGGAACCCTAGGAACCCACAAAGTCCACAAAATAAAAAGCATTTTTAAAAATACAACAGTAAAGGGGCGCATGGGTGGCTCAGTCGGTTGAGTGTCTGACTCTTGGTTTTGATCAGATCATGATCTTGGGGTTGTGGGATCGAGCCCCGAGTTGGGCTCTGTGCTCAATGAGGAGCCTGGTTGGGATTTTTTTCCCTCTTCTTCCCCCTCTGCCCCTCCCCCTGCTCATGTGCGTTCACTCTGCCTTTCTCTCAAATGAATTTTAAAAACCTTTAAAAAATACAACAGTAAAATGAATCACTTTCATTAGTGAAAATATACACGTCTGACTTTTTAATAAGGTAATGTAAACTTGAACTTACAAATAAAAGCCACTTTTATCTATTTTATATATTGGGGTTCTAAGCTGGATTTCAGTTTCGGAAAGAGCTCTGTGAATGTGTACCTGAGATCTCTGGCCTTCTGGGCTGCACTCACCTGGCCTGGCGGTCCTCAGCTGGACCACGGCATGGGCGCTCCCAACTTCATTCTCAGCCATGCACTGGTAGACGCCTTCGTCCTCAGGCCCTACGCTGACCACTCGCAGGGCCCTACGGGACAGTCGGAGGCGCTGGCTGGAGGCCAGGGGCACAGCATTCCTCAGCCACAGCACAGAAGGTGGAGGGTTCCCACGCACCTCACAGGTGAGCTTGGCACTCTGGCCCCACGGGATGACGAGCTGGGACAGCTCCATGGTGACCTCAGGGGGTTCTGCCAGGAAACCAGAGCAGGGGTAAGAAAGGCTGAGGTCGGGCGCCTGGGTGGCTCAGTGGGTTAAAGCCGCTGCCTTCGGCTCAGGTCATGATCTCAGCGTCCTGGGATCGAGGCCCGCATCGGGCTCTCTGCTCAGCGGGGAGCCTGCTTCCTCCTCTCCCTGTCTCTCTGCCTGCCTCTCTGCCTACTTGTAATCTCTCTCTCTGTGTCAAATAAATAAATAAAATCTTTAAAAAAAAAAAATAAATAAATGTTTAAAAAAAAAAAAGGCTGAGGTCTTCCCATCTGGGACCAGACAGGCCGGGGAGGGATCTGTAGTCAGGAATGGGTCCCTCCTTCAACGTGACTGTTGGTAGACGGAAGAAAAGTTCACGTGTCTCTTCTGTCAGTCACGACAGGAAAGGGCTAGAGAGGGATGCCAGGCCCATACCCTAGTCCCTGGGATCCAAGCATCCCCAACTCCTTCTGTCCTCCTCCACTACTCACGGGACCTCTCACAAGGCACCTGATCCTGTCTGAGCCTTGGGGTTAGGAGTATCTAGAAAGACCACACCAACCATAGAGAAGACCAAGGAGAAGAAAGTCTGCAGGAGACACTCACCAAACACCTGGACGTTATAGAGGATGACTGCTGCACCAGGCTCCCCCACCCCATTGTCGGCCATGCAGCGGTAAGTCCCCGAGTCGTCCTCACTGGTGGCGTCGATGAGGAGGTTGCTCAGCAGGAAGCGTGTCTTGTTGTAGCCGGCGACACTGGAACCATCCTTGGCCCAGGTGACCCGTGGGGGTGGGATCCCACTGGCCACACACTCCAGGATCAGACTCTGGCCCTTGGTGACAATGATGGTCTGGGCCTCTGGGGGGTAGATGATGCGAGCAGCCTCGGCAGTGGAGCCTAGAGGGGACGGGAGGTGAAGGGCAACGTGTGGGACCAGGACTCAGTGCAGAGGATCCCGTCCGCCCAGCCTTAGGTGGCCAGGCCCTAGGACGCAGGCCCAGAGAGTGTGGACTTGGACTCAAACAGCTCTTCAGGGGCTTACGACTTACATCACGTGAGTCAAGTTACTTACGTCACGTGAGGCGAGTTACTGAATTCCCCTGGGCCTTGGTTTCTTTATCAAAAACAAGGCCCTCCTTCTGCAGAGAGCTGTTGTAAGAGATGAGGTAATATACTGGAATAGCAGCACTGACACAACATACGTATGAATAACCATGCATGTTGGCAAAGAAAAAGATGATGGGGTGGACAGAGAAACAGACGGTGCAGGTGACTTTTCCTGCTTGCATCAGCAAGTGCACCCCAAGTCAGAGGACAAGCTAGGAGACAAGGAGCCACGGTAACCCCCATACCACCCAGAGGTCTCAGTTCTCAACATCCCTCAGAGAGTAAGCACCACACGGAACTGAGTGGGACCCACTGTTGAAAGACATGCCTTTCCTTCCTTAGGCGTACAGTATTGCAGGTCCTCTGAGGAAATCAATTACTGGCTAGGCCGTCCAGCTGGGGAAGGAGTGATCTTTTGCCCACCCTGGGGGAGAAGCGGCACAGCACTTGCCCTCCGGCGGCCCCTCCCCCCTTGTTGGCCTGTGTGATTCTGCTTTAGGTGCCAAGCAGGGGCAGATCTGGGTTTTATAAGACCGGAGACTTATGCAGCTTGGGGGGCCCTTTAAGAACCAGAATGCACAATTAGAGAGACAAAATCCCATGACTGAGGGGCTGCTGGGTTTGGCCTCATTAGCTACACAGTACATCTGCCTCTGGTACTGCCTCTAAAACCAAACTCCACAGAAGTCATCCCTCCACTGAATCAGCAGGAAGTCTAGAAAAGTGCCTGGCCCCCAGGAAATGTTCGGCAAAGGCAGATGCTGTTTTCATACAACTGGGGGAATGTGTGGGTCTCCACGGACTGTCACCAGGGGGAGGTGCTGGGCACACGTCAGGGGCGCAGACAGTGTAGGCTTGGCCTGGCCTCACGCCAGGCAGGCCCTGTGGCCTCACACAGGCACAAGCACATCACCGTCTTTCCTATGCGTCAGCTGCTGAGAACCAGGCTGTCCGGCCCCAGCAGCCGCATCCTAACACATCCCCGCTCTGGAAGCCTCACGGTGAAGAAGAACTCCCCATAGGCAGGAGAAAGGGACCAGCAAGCACAGCTACCCCGGAGCTAGGCAGGGGACACGTGCCGCTAGAGGGGAGAGGACTCGCGCTCCCTCTGAGTCCTGGATACTCCACTGGCCTGAGCCCCACAGCTCCCACCCCCACCTCAGAGAACACAGATTTAGAAAACGGCCTGTGCCCCCCTCCCTTGAATCCCCGCCCTTCTCAGCCTGACCAGCCCCTTCCATCAGTGAGACCCCACCCCCTGCCCCTTACGTCGCACGCGGAGCCTGTCACTGGAGCCCGAGGTTTTCACTTCCTGGGTCACTGGGTTATAGGCGGCACACTTGTACATTCCCTCATCCTCCTGGCTCGCGTTCACAATCTGGAGGTTTCCCGACGGCATGATCAGGTAGTTATCTGAGAAAAGGGCAAGGTGAAGGGGACATGGGATGAGTTAGGGCCCAGAATACTGCAGCCAGTAGTTCCCAGTGGGCCAGCAGGGCAGGAACCATGAAGTGTACACCTGAATCCCAGTAAGCCCAAACTGGAAATGCTATTCTCCCTATAAAGCCTCAAATCAAGGGGGACAGAAATGCCAGGGAGTAAAACAAACCACTCAGCTGACAAACTGGCTAGCTAAGTCCCCTGTGTTAGTATGTAAGTCTATGGAAGAACATTTTATACTTTCAAGGGAGTAAGGTGAAAAGGAAGCAAGACTTGGGATCTGCCAGACCTGGGCTTAAGCTTTGGATCTGCCATGTACTGTGTGATTTTGGACAAGTTGGTTAACTTCTTAGATCCTGTTTCCTCATTCGTAAAATGGTGTATGTGCCGCCTCAGAGCCACTTTAAGGGTTGAGGGGCCCATGCTGTACACCTGGGAGAGAAGAGGATTATTCCTGCAAGCCACAAGGAAGGAGGGAAATAAATTCAGAGTTCCCTGAGTCTCTGTCAGGATCACATCACTGAGCCATCTCACTACGGAACTTCTGCAACCAGGGAAGAATATTCTACCTCCCAACCACCACCTTCTCCATGAAGGTCACTGAAACCCTTCTTCTGCATCACTGATTTGCAGACTATCTGCTTCGGGACCAGGGGTGCCGTGGAGGTGGGGTCCCGCGGCTGTGTTCTGCTTCTTTCAACAGGAGACAGATTCATGGCTTCTGGACACCCCAACAACTGGGATGGTGTTCAGCTTCCTGGTAGGCAAAGCACCGGCCATCAGCTCGGAGCTTTCTGGTGGCCTGGCCTGCCCCAGGAGTCCTGGTGTCTCCGAAATCTAGGATCACTGAGCCTGGTGCCTGCCGGTCACTGGGCCGCCCCAGGTATGCGCAGCTTAGTTAATGCCTGACAGGATGGGAATAACCCGACTCCTGGGGGGGGAAGCTATGCAGAGCCAAGCTTCTGCTATGGCCGATGGAGATTAATGCTCTATTCCTATCGGTCTCCAGTTATCTCTGACTGGCAGGATTAGGGGTTTTACCCTTTCAAAAAAGTAATTTTCTGTATTTTCTATAGTGAACATATATATTCCTCACAGGAATATAGGGACATATATTCCTTTCATAATCAGAAAAACTTAATGAATGAAAATATTTAAGTGTCTATAGGATATTCTAAAAGGAATACATTTTGAACTGTGGATTCAGTTAAGCAGGGTCTACTTGGCCTTGAGTGAAGGGTCAACTATGGGAAGAAACTTCATCTTGAGAGACATCCCCTCTCCTCCCTGGCCTTCTGTGGACCACAGCTTGGCCTTTCCTAGCCCAGTTGTCACGTATGCTGTGGCCCGAGCAGGAAGCTAGGACAGCTGAGACAGCTGCATTACTAGGAAGATGGAGAGAGAAAAACCTGAGTCCCACTAGAAAGCTTCCTCTTCTGTGTGGGAAAGAACTCCACCTCCCACCAGGCAACAGTGCAGCCCCATGGATGGCTGGATTCGTCAGGCCGCCTTGCTGTGTGTGCCTGGTGGCAGGGAGCACACACACGAAGAATTCAGAACCAGTGCTGACAGCCTTGATCAAATGGTGACAGCTCAGCACCATCTTCCAGAACTTCAAAGGATGAAGAAATTCCTCTCAATAGGGCAGAAGACCTCCATTATGGAAACCAGTCCCTTTAGGATCCTACAGGGCTAAATAGCAAGGCAGAAGACAGCTGACTAGCATGAAGAGGGGGCTGAGGGCACGTTGATGGGAGCTGGGGAGGCAGTAAGCCGAGGTGGTCAGCTTCCCCACCCCTGGCCTTGGCCTCGGGGCTCCTGCTTGCTCACTCACCTCTAGATGCCTCCAGCCACTCTTGTTTGACACTGTATCGGACCTGGGCTTTTGGGTGGCTCTCAGGAAGGTGGCAGGCAATGACTGCTGTGTTCCCCTCATCTACTTCAATCACATGCTGCACATCCAACTTGAAGTCCTGGAGGTCTGTGGAGAGAAGGGAAGGTGCCAACTGGGCCTTGATGGAGGAGAGAGACAAAGTACCATTTAGGGTGGGCGGATGCCTTGGTATCTTCAGTCACACTAAACCGCTGCAGGAGCCTCACCCCCTGGGGGCTTTCCCAGAGTGGTCCAAGTCCTTCCTCTAGCCTTCTGTTGTCTATGCAAGTTTACAGGATGGAATGTGTGGCCTCCATCACTGCGTAAGTGTTCAACTTGGTATATATACATGAGCTGGAGAGTAGGGACATGTGTAGAGAATTCCATCGGGAGATGCCTGGGACACAGACTGGCCTCCTCTGTTACTCTGAGACATGGCGGCAAGTTGGCCAAGCCCATTGGCCCGACTGAACCTGGCAGGAGATGGGTCAATGATCAAGGTATAAATGCCCCAGCACAGCTCAGCTAATGGAGACTGAAGGGAATGATGGAAGAGAACTGTGATCTCTTCTTTCCAGTTCAGTCAAGTTCCCCGATTCTTCTTTGACATCCTCGGTAAAAGTGACAGGCCCGAGATTCCACTCAATTTCCAACCATGGTTGTAAAGGAAGGCTGGGCTACCCAGGAGCTACACTCTCTGTCATGGCTAATCCTTTCTTGGGGCTGGGGCTGGGGATGTGCGGATGTTCTGAGGGCTTTCTAAGGCAAAGATGGATCTCCACAGTGTGGCTAACGGCAGTGGAATATGGGAGGGCTGAGGGTCCTAACACTACGGTGGCCATCTCTTCTGACTTGGCTTGGTGGCAAGACTGGGATCTAAGCTGGGAGAGGATGGAGATCCATCTGTAACAAGAGCAGGATGTTTCCCAAATAATCCAACAGTTGAAACAACTAAACTCTCTTTGTATGAGCCAAATCGCTGATGTTGCTGAACAATACGGGACGCTTGTGCAAAAAATGTTCCAAATTTGTTTTTCAGGACTGTGGTTGAATTTAAGAGAAGAAATAAAACGAAAGGGGAATAAGATAAGAAAGAAGAGAATATCTACACCCAGATACTCCCTCATAAAGGTACTTAGAAAGCCCTTGAGGCACCCTGTCTGAATGTTGACCATACCAAATTCTGCTCAGCTCCTGAGAACCGACACCATCAGAGCTTTTATTGCAACTCCACTGCAAGACTCCACCTGCCTGTGTTGTTTCCCCAGGAGACCCAGAGAAGGCAAGAAGGCGACAGGAGCAGGCTGGAGTCAGGTTTCTCACAGAAGATAAGAGGTAATTACCAAAAACAAACTACAGTCACCATAGGAGAGCCCAGGGATGAAGGCACGAAGTGAGGTCAGAAGGTTTCCCACTTACTGGAACTTTCCAGAAGCTTTTAGACAAGACATACCAGGATAGGAAAGCCCTTTTCTTTGAAAGGATCACTGTCCCTCTGATTACAGTATTAGAGTGTGAACTTCTTAGGGGCAGGGACCAAGTCTTGTTTGTGTCCTCTGAACCTAACCCAGGGCCTGACCTAAGGAGATGCTCAGTCAATGCTGAATGACCAAATGAAGGACTATCTTGGAAGTTGGGATCCTCAAATCAGGTACAAGATGCCCATTTATGTTGCCTATGAACTCAAATTTACTAGTTGTGTTTTGTCTACACTGCAAGCTCAAGGACAGAGGCCTAGCAAAGCACGTTTTTTATGAACCTTTTATCTAAGTATGGTTATTATGAAAATCGACTCCTGCTTGAGAGGTTACTTCTGGAGTCACAGAAGAGATGTGAATTCGGTCTAATGAAGGTGGAGGAGGAAATACGTGCTGTTTGCAAGTGGCATGGCAAAAACAGACAGACTGCCCATTCATTTCTATCACCCTCTTTTACTTTTACTTTCTGAGCTGAACAAGTGATACCTGGGGGTCAAGGGGAGTTCCCCCTTACAGATTCCTTCCTTTGGGTGGGTATAAAGCCTTCTGGGTTTTTCAAGAGTTATCTTGTCATTGTTTAACTTTGCGATCACCTGACTCCAACTAAATTGTGAATTCCTAGGGGGCAGCCTATTATTGTTACACTCCACGCCCCAACCCCAAGGCTCACTGCAGAGTATTCAGGACACAGCAAATGCTCTGTAAATCCTTGCTGAATGAATGCACAACTGGGATGGTTGAGCCCAAGGTCAGCTTCCTGGGAGTGCACTCTGTGCAGCTGCATGTGGCCCCACGTGTGGAAGGGGCCAGCGCTCGCTTTGCTATCACTGTCTTCAAACCCTTCACGTCTGAGCAAAAGACTCCACATTTTCACTTTACATTAGAACCCCAAAATTATGGAGTCTGGTCCTGGCTGAGCTTCTCAGCCAAGACAGCGGATGTGTTCTTCCTCAGAGAGGAAGGAGATACGGACCATGGGAGAGGGTGGATGGCCTGCACGTAGTGTGTTCTGCCTAATACTGCTAACTGCCTTTCAGAAGCAATGCACTTAAACAATGCAAAGGCCTTAATCCTCCTCTGCACAGTGTGTGCTGTACCTGCCAAGTCAGGAGGCGCCCCACAAAGCAAGCTGTGAGCGATTGTCCGCTCAGGGGCATCTGGAAAATTCCTGTCACCAAGAAGCACTCTCTTCCATGGTCCAATAAATCTAAAATACTCCACCAAGAGTTTCTGAGTTGTTGTTTTTTTTTCCCTCCTCTGCTTTATTTCATGCCAAGGAAATTTGCCTCAAGCAAAGATATACTTAAACCTAACAGATCATTTTACAAGAAAGAAAGGAGTTTGGCACCAGAATGCCATCTCCATGTTAATGGCCCAGGCTCTTGCCCCATTGTAATTGAGAGCTTATCCGGGCACTCCTCCATGCACCCACCTCACCCACCCACCACTACAAAACACAGCCGCCCCCCTTGTTCCTCTTGGCTCCTTCTGCACCCTGTGACAACTGCTAAGTTGGAGACAGAAAGCTGTGCAGTGGGGGAGCACAAAGCTGGGCACCGGTCAGCCATGTGGCCAGACAGCCCCTCTGTTCTGATGCCAACATGTGCACAACAGCCCGTGTGGGCAGGACTGAGGACACCCCAGCTGGGCATCCTACTGGCAAGCCTGCCTTCCTGGCTTCAAAACAAATAAGCGGTACTTGGGTCCTTGGCCCTGTCCCCTCCCTGTTCCTCCTGAGCTTCAGCGTTAGCTGTTGCTTCACTAGACAAACACATCCAATTTGGCTGCTGGAGCAAAAGTGGAGTTTCACTAAGGGATCAAAGGCAGAGTAACAAAGTGATGATGGATCTGAAAATCAGAGCACCCCCTCTCTAGTGTTTTTAGGCAGGAAGGAGCCTGGGGAGGGGGTGGGCTGGAGATGCGTGATCAGTAATGGCCTAATCAGCCACCAGATGAGGCAGATGCAGAGATCTAGTTGGCTGCCAGTGAAGGAAACCAGCCTGTTCCCAGGCCCCTTTGTCTGCAAAGCTGGGTTCCTAGCCAGTCCCGGGGCTTCTCTGGGTGCCGCACTGGGCCTACGGGGCAGGCCCTTCAATTCCGAATGGGGTTAACAGGCTGCCCTGCAGAATGATGGATCAGGTTTCAGGGGGAAGTGGTTTGACAGGACACCTGCCCTTGCCTGTGGGATGGTGTGTTTGAGAAGTCCATTAGAGGAATGTTTTTGCAGCTTTAATCCGCTTACCTTCCCCCAGAGCCATCTCGTGCATCCTCTCTGTGTATTCCTTAGGCTATTTTATTAACTTGTCTGCACTAATCGAGTGCCAATAGGCCCACTCTTGTTTTTCAGCTCTCAACAGGCCAGACGCCCTGGTCTTTGGGGCCATCTCTCGGTTTACAGAGTCTCCTTTTCATGGAACTTTGTGCTTTCTAACAATGTCCAAATAGTTTGGGCTCCATACACAACCCTGCCCAGCTCCCTCCTTCTAAGCCCTCCATTTCTTAATGGAAGATGTATCTTCTGATAAGTCACTTCCACAGGCCCCTTGGATACACAGATGACAGGGATTTGTTCAGACACACACCGTGTGATGTGCTCCGGTTTCCTCCTCACATTTATAGGGTACAGCAGGCACCTGCCTTCTGAGCTGAGGGAGAACGGGGAGGAAAACAAGAACTGTGAGAAGCCTGTGGGTGTGGCTGCCGTCCCCGGGCTGCCATGCCAGACTACAAGTAGACGCGTTTTATCTCAAGCCCCTTTGAATTTCTTCTCACCTTGTAGCCTGGATCCTTCCTTCAGCTCATCAGAACTACGAATTAAATCACAGTATTTGGTATATGTTCATGAATTCCCATGACATAAAACTGTCAATCTTAATTGCAGGCTCATCCCCCCAGCTGTTCTAGAATTTACATACCCAGTTATGGGGTGCATCGCACCACAGCAGAATGCCCCCGGTGTAATCTGGAAGGTCTTTCGAGGCTTTTTCTCATTTGGCCCTCCTCTCCCTGAGACCTCTCTTAGGCTGCAAGTCAAAGTTCAGTTAAATAAGAAGTCAGGTAAGACAGTGCCTTTTGGCTGGAGGCTGCAGGGCATCACCCACATCCCCATTTCCATGAATTCAGCTGAACACTTAAAAAAAAAAAAAGTCATTTTCTACCCATCCAGGCATTTCTTAAGTATAGTCAGTCCCGTCCCATCCTCTTGCCTCAAGACAAGCCTGTACTCATGTGCTGAGGTCTGGATAGGACCCACCAGATTGCAGGGCACCACATGGAGCTCACTTGGCAATGCTGTCAGCATGGCTCAGTAGTCTCTTGGCCACTAGCAAGTTTCTGGGCCGATAATTCTACTCCCGAACTCTCATGGCCTCCAGGCCTCAGCTGTCCTTGTGGTGGCTTGCCACATCTACGGCTAATGTCACAAAGCACAGAAAGACTTCGCCCTAATGTAGTACTCCTCAGTGACATGCTGACCCTGTGGCCCTTGCCTGCACCTTGATGACCTGTTGGAAGATGGCAAAAGTTCAAGGGAAGTAGAATGAAGAGGCTTCTCTGGTGGAACCTGCAGCTCACTGCTCTCCAGGATGGACTTGGAGGTGGAGTTTGAGAGGATGAAGGGTCCCAAGAATTGCCTCCCTGTGTGGGCGTCACTGATGCACAGATACCCACAACACTACTCTAGACCCCCAAGTCGCCTGAGGACCTATGCCTTGACAGGACCCCGAAGGTCAGCCTTCTGAAATAAAAGGCTCTGCAAGTGGCAAACCACGGTGATCAACTCAGAAGCAGAGCAGAGCCTGGAGCAGAATTGTGCTTCCATGAGGCCAGAAAGCCCGGCCTCCAGTAAGGATGGGGTTCACTGTGGCATGGGCAAGCATCTCAGAAGCCACACATTCTGGGTAGTGATGAAGCCTTTGCCAGTCTGTAGTCCTGTCACACACACCACTGAAGCCAAACTGAACTGCGGCCCACAAGACTGAGCAAAATCGGTCTACTCCATAGTAGACGTCTGGCACATAGCATCCTCTCCAGACATCGCTGACTCACTCATTGGGCCAGGAGCTACAGAATTGTCTAGTATGTCAGGCACTGCAGAAGAGATCACGAAGACAAAAATATAATTCCTAACCTCAGGGATGTTTACTCTGATAGAGAAGACAAAAACAACACACAAGGCAGCATATGATAATTTGCAAGAGTAGTACCTGCAGGCTTAGTCCCTGCCATCTCTACCAGCATTCCCGCCTAGATCAGGTCACCTTAAGCTCTGGAGCAACTTAGAAGGGGCAGAGGGGGTTGGCAGAGGCAGTATTCGTCCTCCCTCTGCAGGCCGGGAGAGTGGATAAATATGTTTGCTTTCGTTAGGAGTTTTTTCTTGCCTGCCCAATTGCACAAATAATTTTGGCTCCAAAACTCTCTCCTGAGAGCCATGGAAATGTGGCATGAAATTTTTCAAACACACTTTCTGATGAAAGCAAGGCATGCTGTCTCTTATTTAAATGAAAATAGTTTCCATGGGGGTAAAAAAAGGACCTTGCAGAGGCCAAATACATTAGTTGTTCCATCTTGTGTTTCGTTCTTTCCCCTCGAGTTGAGGTGGGGTCTGCACTCAGATTTGAGCCACACGAGAAAGCTGAGGATGCAGAAAAGGTGAAAGAACTAGGAGGATGAGGGCAAAAGATCAAAGCCAAGACCAGAGGTGGGTAGGAGAGGAGAAAGGGTGTAAAGGGAGGAGCGTGAAAGGAAGAAGGGAGAATAAAAAGAACCTAGTTTGCAATGTCATTAAATGATGTGCAATAAACTGGCCTAAGGCTTCAGGAATTTCTTGGCTTAAATTATTAAAAATATTTTTTTAAAAATAAGAGAACAAGAAATGTGATTAATCCTTGAAGACAAGGCAAGGATGGGAGCCATGTCTCCATGGAGTCTGGCAGCCAGATGAACGGAGAACATGTCTGTAGCCCATCTCGTTCAGTTGACTTCAGGGCTGCGATGAGGTAGGGCTGGTTAGCAGAACTTGGGAGTTTCTTTTGGACCCGATGAAGGATTGAAATGGTTTGAAAAATACACTTAAGAAAAAGAGAAGGAAAAAAAAGATTTACTTGCCAGCAACCCACATCATACATATTTCTCTGATCAACCAAATATAAACTATAAACTTAGTAATGGGAAAATTAATGTGAATCCTGGTGGTCTAGGATCCTGAGAGCTGGAGCTGGATCCTGGCAGAGTCTCTGGCAGGCTGGCGGCCTGGACAGGAAGAGGGAGGGGAGAGGAAATGGAGGCCAAGGCACTCAGGAAGAATGGAGAGGAGAGCCCCAGCATGGTTCTTACATGCAGAAGCCTGGGCGAGAGGCACAGACACTGTCCTAAGGCCAGCAGGGCCCATGGTGGGTCCACTTTTTCTGCCCACACACCTGGGGACTAGATATTCCTACAAGTGGCGGTGCAAACTGCCCTGCACCTCTGAGTGTCCCATGAAGTATCTGATAGGATGGTGAGCCACATTCACTGGCATCTCCCTTCGAAGTTTCCAGAGGTTCCTCTGAACATCTCAATTCATTTTAAACAGCTCTTTAGGCTTCTGACATCCATCGGTTTTTCTGAACCCTCCCTAAATCTATTTTTATCTTCAACCTGTTTATATCCTAAGTCCTTGCTTCATCCTTTTTTACTTCCTTAAGCCTCTTCATAGATCAGGGTTTGGTGAAGAAATCTTTGCTCGCCTTTCGCATGCCCTTTTTGACCTTCTAGACGTCAAACACATCTTATCTGGGAGTCTTCCTCTTTCTAGACATTCACTGAAGGCCTACTATGGGCCAGGTCCTGTGGGAAGCCGTGTGGTCAGAGATGAACGGCAGCAGTCCCTGACCTCCAGGCAAACGAGAGGGCTACAGAAGGAAACACAGGGTGGTGAGGAAGCTGGGAAGAGGAGTCTCCACTCCAGACTTGGGAAGTTGAGGCTGTTGAGAAAAGACTCCCAGAAAAGATACTCAAGTCTTGAAAACTGAGGAGTTCATTAGCCCAAGGGACATAGGCACATTCTGGGAAAGGGAATGGGAAGGATGGTGCTGTGGGCAGAGGGGGAACCATTCCAAAAACAAGGGGAAAGTGCAGGACAAGATGAGGAAGTGGCAGAGTTTGGTGGGTCTAGAGTGGGAGGTGAGGCTGAGAGAGGGGCTTAGGTGCCATGCCATCACCCAAGTCCTGTTCTGTGATTCCTAGAGTCTTCACATGTTTGTAAGAAGGGAGCACAGTCACTCAACATTACGCATCATTTTCCCTCAGAAAAAAAAAGGCTGGTTTTGCCTCAGCAAGTCTTTTTCCCTTTTGCTGACATTTTTTCTCACTATTGAGGGACTGTCTTTATATTAGATGTGAACACTGACCCACCTGCAGAACAGACTCACTGTTCTGTTGTTCACGTGGTTATTATCAGATGCCAGGAAGGGTTGAAAGTCTACGAACGAGGTCAAGGTAGAAATCCCTAAGCTTTTCCACACACAAAAAAGGGAGAGCCAAGGGACTCATCTGCTCTCTTGATTTTTTTATTTTAAAGGAATCATCTTGCATCGTGTTCCTTAGAGGGCTCCAGTGATTTCAAGTAAGCTACTCAATGCCTCCCTCACCTTCCTGAGCAAAGTCCGCTCTGGCTTGTTGAATTTATAAGTGGTACCTGCTTAACACACTATGAGGTCCTCCCTTTGCTCTTAGAAGACTGGACCTAAGATTTTTACTTAAGCATGTGGCTGTGTGTACAAAGAACAGGTTGAGGAGAGGAGAAGCGTAGCAATTGTTTAAGTGTGTCCTTAGTAGAAGATGCACCATGGACTTGAGGTCTTCTTTTGGTAAATTGTGACCATTGCTAAACAGAGAATTGGAAGCCTGGCTGTTTGGGGGCAGACAGCTGCTGCCTCGATGCCCTGAGCTGAGCTCACACCACAGGTTTGTCTGGGCACTTGCACCGGGCCTGATGGAATTAGTGTTGAAGATTTCACCAGAACATCAGGAGAAATTTTTGTGAGGCATGAATTTCTGCCTGTATCCAGTAGAAAACACCACTTTGGTTAATAGGACTTGGTTTAATACTATAAGGTATTCCTCAGTCATTTCCTATTTACATATTCAAGTTGCTAAGCTCCTTTAGGTTTAAGTGGTCACGAATTTTCTTGTCCAATTGGCAAAGTGAAATAAAACTTACAGAGTAAAGTAGCTAAGTCTCACACTGAGGCTCCTTCTGCCTTTCCGACTGTGTCCACTGCCGTGTAGAGCTGCCTCGGTCTCCCCAGCCTCGCAGCATCGCCAGCCTGGCCTCCAGCTGTGGACTTCCTTCTGTCCTGGGCCAGCTCAGGACGCCACCTGTGTTTCCTTCCCTTCCCAACTCTTCTTCCTGCCACCACCCATTTGCTCCAAAGCAAAGGGCTTGCACAGGATTCCCTCAGAATCCTAAGCTAACAATGAATGTTGTAAGCCTAAGCTAACAATGAATGTTTTCCCAACTTGGAGCGAAAGGTTCCTTCTTGTTTTGTCAAGGAGTCACCGGCTGGCTGAAGCAGACTAGCGGAGAGGAGTGGCACTGGAGAAAACACTCTGAGGTTTCCTTTATTAATCACAGAACATACATCCCAGAGGGAAAAGAGAAACAGTGAGAAATGGGGGAGAGTTAGGGGAGAATCTGATGGGGTAGCAAAAGAGGGACAATCATCTAGTGGCTATGTTCAGGATGTGACTGAACTTACCATGGAATTACCTCACTGTGGAAATCAAACTCCCTGTGGATGTATCTGCACTGTTCCAGAAACTGCACTGGGCTTAACTAAGGACGCAATGCTAAGAGCAAAACTAAGTTGTTGAAGGTCTGAGAAAGGTACAAGCAAACTCAAGAAATGAGAGATAAAGATTGTCCCCCACACATGGTTTTTTTTAAGGCTCAACTCCCAAGTCTTCCTCCAACCCCTGAAATTGAAATGAATCACTGTTAGCCTGAGCTCCCAAATCTGTTTTCTGCACCTGAACCAACAGCAGACATTGCCAATGGACACCATATTCCTTTTTTTCTATGCTCTGATTCAGCCTTAGAATTGTTCTCAACACAGCCCAGCAAGTAATCAAAATCTGTTTCTCTGTTGGGGATTGACTGTCTTTGGGGCTAACACATTACTGCAATCAATCTTTTTCACTAGATTAAGAGCTCCTCAAAGGCAAGTGTTAGGTCTCACTGTGCTCTGCTGGAAACTTGGAACACACCCCCAATTCTCAGGACACCAATCTCCAGAATATCCAAACACTGAACTCTGCTAGAGAACGGGTGCTTTGCGGTTTGCCGGTGGGACTCCCAGATCTCCAGCCTGCTGGCTCACTCTACAAATTCTGGACTCACCAGCCTCTGCAATCCTGTGAACCAGTTCTTCAAAATAAATCTATTTTCTCTTTATTTCCTTCTCCATATACGTATATAGGCATACCTCATTTTATTGTACTTTTTTTTTTAATGAATTGAAGGTTTGTGGCAATCCTACATCAAGCAAGTGTATCAGTGCCATTTTTCCAACAGCATTTGCTCATTTTCTGTGTTACATTTTATTAATGCTCATAATATTTCAAATCTTTCCTTCATTATTATATTTGTTATGTGATCTGTGATCAGTGATTACAACTCACTGCAGGCTCAGTTGATGGTTGTTAGCCTTTTTAAGTGATAAAGTATTTTTTAATTAAGGTACGTACTTTTTTTAGTCATAATGCTATTGCAAACTTAACAGACTAGAGGAGAGTATAAACATAACTTTTATATGCACTAGGATACCAAAAAATTCATTTGACTCACGCTCTTGTGAGTCGTCTGGAACCAAACTCATGGCATCTCCAAGGTGTGCCTGTCCGTACAAACGCCTTACCTCTCTGGAGAACCAGACTCAAACATGGATAAAGCAAGCTAGAAATATTTCAGTAAAGACATGTCTGTAGTGGTCCTTTATGGCTTATTCTGGTTCAGGGTCTGATAGGAACCAGAGGTGGGGGGAGCTGAATAGAAAGAAACATGGCTCCTGTTTGTGGAGGGTGCGCCCCCCACCCCCACAGTGCTGAGGGCTAGGGGCCGCCCTGCCTGCCGGCACAAGCCAACCACTACCTGGTTCGAAGAATGAGCGGTGGTAAGCTATCAGGAGCATAAATGGGGAGCTTTGTGGCTATAGGGACAACATGCAATGCAATGACACCATGGCCACCCTCCAACGCAGCGAGGAGGTAGGAATCTGGGCTGGAGCTCATGTGTATACTCATTGCTGAGAAATTCAAAGGAAATGGGCTAGTTCTCTCCTCCCAATGAGCCAGCCCTGTTTCTTGACTCTGGCTAGGAGTGGAGCTTTGCTGCTGCCCAGACTTGTTCTTCTGAAGGCTGCTCACGGAATGGGGCTGGGCAGTGCAGGGCTGGACACAGGCCCCGGGGCCCCCTGCAGGTGGCCGCTCTGCAGTGTTTGCTCACCAAATGGGTGAACGTATAAAGCCTGGCATTTATAGAAGGCCTAAAAGTAGTACTATTTTAAACTATTACATCATTTGATCCTCAAAACACACACACACACAAACAAAAAATGCATGATAATGATGCTGTAATTATCACTCTGCTCATTTCAGAGTTGGGGCACCCTGAGGGATTAAGTGACTTGCCCAAAATCACATCAACTCCTAAGGGCAGAGTCAAAACTTAAACCCAAGGCTTTTTGCTTTTTTTTTTTTTTTTTAAGTTTCCTTTTTATTCTCCATTACACCAGTTTGTCTCTTCTTTTTATTCATGGGCTAAATGATGTCACCTTCTGACCTTCCTCAGAGTCGGAGTCATGGAGATAGCTGCCTAAGGGGAGCTCCTTCCTTTCCTGTCAGCGGCCTCGACTTCTGACGTCTGGGGCCACAGAAAGGATAATTCGAGTACAGGCTTGGGTCTTAGTGCTAATGGCCTTCTGGAGGGGTTACCGATCCAGTGTCGATTAAACCAGCATTAGCTTAAGACTTCACATTAGCTTGAGGACTAAAGTTCCCAGTTATTGAATTACTATCCAGTTACCACCTGCTTTATTTCCAACAATGAATGGGACCTAGAGATGATAGGAGAACTGGGAGAATTAAAGAATAAAAAGAAAATGGAAAAAAGCTAAAAATGAAGACTTATGTAGGAGTTCATTGAATTATTAGAGGTAAGGAATAGAAAACAGCTTTCACAGTGTATGCCAGCTCTGCTGAATTGTGACTACTTGCTGGGCTGTGTTGAGAACAATTCTAAGGCTGAATCAGAGCATAGAAAAAAAGGAATATGGTGTCCATTGGCAATGTCTGCTGTTGGTTCAGGTGCAGAGAGTGGGAACGCTTGAGCCATGTAGAGTGGTTGGCCTCCTGGTATAAAGCTTGTTAAAAAAGGAGAAAGGAAGAAAGGAGATCAAAGTCAAAAGTATTTTGAAAAGCAAGAACTAGACAAGGTGGTCTGAAGTGAGGCATTAGCAGCAAGAGATTTACCACAAATAAAGTTTAGGTTCAACAGGAGAAAAAGTTCTGCACAGAGGAGAGTGGGACAGACACCTCCACAGGGAGTGAAGACAGCTGTTATCCACATGGGTTCCATTTTACCTGAAGACCAGAAGCCGATATCCACAGATGGGTGAAGTCCAAGAGTAACCCCAGCCCCCAGCATCTAAGTCAAAGCATTCTGGACTAGGAAAGTTCTTGCTAGAGGCCTCCATACCCCTGAATCCTCAAGCCAGGTCCAAGCCCCCACCGTCGAAAGGCCCCAGTGATCTAGGAGTCAGGAAGGCACAGGAGGCAGGACCTTGCTAGGTAGGCCAAACAGCGAATGCTTTGTCTGAGGATGAACGTCTGAATGCATGCAAAAGAGGCCAGAGGAAAAGGAAGCCTTAAGGGCTGAGTGTGGGCGGGTGTGTGTGTGTGTGTGCGCGCGGGCACGCCACTGCCCAGCCTTGCCTCTAAATGCAGACCATGCCTTGATAATCCCTTCACCACTCAGCCTTCCCCCATCAGCCAAGCAGCAAAACACAGCCCCCATTCTGCTCAGGAATGTGCTTTCGGAAACTTAATCTCACTGCTGAGTCTGGGCCAAATCCCCCATGGCATTAGCCCAAAGACAGCACCCCGTTCTGCCACAGCTCCCGCCTTCCCCCTGTCTCCTCTGAGCTGGGAGGCTGCAGTTCCACCCACGGCCACAGCGCCTCAGAGCCTGCTCTCACTTCCAGCATGTCTCCATCTCTCCGATCAGCTCCAAACATTTCACTTCTGATTCATGTCTCCACGACAAGCCAACAGTTCTTGGCTTTCAAGCAAGACTCACTGGGCTTCTGCACAAGCCACTTCGTCTCTCACTGGGCCTTCTGGGATGTAACCAAACCCTCCCCTTTGTCCTCACTGTCAACTACAGATCCCTTCAAGCACCACAGAAAGAAGTGGCCAGGAATTTTTTAAAAATAAAGGTGAAAAATGGTTTCTCCTCACACAGATACACCTTGAAGTAGAAGGAGGGCTCCAACATAAATCTTCTCCTCTCCAACTATCCCTTCCTCCAAATAAAACGTTCAGCCTGGCTCCTAATGAGGCCAAATGAATGGTTATGGAGTTTCCTGATCCTCCACCGACACTCGCTGACCATCTACAGATAAGCAGCCCTACCTTTTAAAGGCATAAACATTACTAAAAGGTACATCTTACTTGTAATGAACCACTGGAAGCAACCTAATGGCCCAGCAATCAGTACATATGGTAGAGCCACTTAGGGGATGTTCGAGGGCCACTGGCAACTCAGGTCCTGCTCTGCTGCAGGCTGGGGGGACAGATGACTAGGTAAGGGGCATGGGGGAACCCACTGGAGTGATGGTTACCCAGGGTGGACATAACAAAATCGGGTTGTTGACTTATTAGTGCACTTTGTGTACTTTACTGGATGCATTTATACTCAACAGAAAAGGAAAAGTAAATATGGCCATATGGCCAAGGGAAAATGCTTACCACACAATGCTGAGGGGGAGAGAATATGGACAGAAGCTGTATATTTAGTTGATCCCTATGACAGTGTGAAAGTACGGGCATGCCATCATGCTCAGTGAAGTCAGTCAGAGAAAGACAGATACCCCATGATTTCACTTACAGGTAGAATCTCAAAAACAAAAAACCCCCAAACTGATGGACACATAGAATAGAGTCCTGGTTGCCAGAGGGGAAGGAGGTGTGTGTGGGGGGGGTGGCGGAAAAATGGCTTAAGGAGAATCAAGAGGTCCAAGCTTCCAGTCATAAAATAAATCATGGGGATATAATGTACAACACAGGGAAAATAATCAGTAAAGGTGACTGTGTGTAGTGACAGACGGTAAGTAGGCTAATTGTGGTGACCATTTCACAAGGCATACAAATGTCAAATCATTATCCTGTACACCTAAAACTAATATCATATGTCAATTACATACTTCAATAAAAAAAGAAAGTATGGATCAAGACTGGAAAGGTACCCTCCAAAATGGTAAATGGTGGTTGTGTGATGATGGTGGGTTGAGGGGAAATGTTATTTTCTATAAATTCTGTACTTTTTGTAGTGTAATTTTCATTACATATAGAAGAGGAATATGATCATAGGAGTGCAGCTCTGACCTCAGCCCTTCTTGTACGATGAGACGACCCCTCCGTACCCTCAATCCTCCTCACCTAAGTCTGCCAGTACCCTCCTCCTCACACCCCACAAGCACAGGTGAAGGGAGGGCCCAGCTGGTGGCCCAGGGCCTGCCTCCCTCACCGACCATGCACAGCTTACTTCCCAGAGGCCTGAGGCTCAGATTCATGTGCTTCCTCCGCCATCAAGGAAAATGGTTCCCACTGTGTGGGGAGGCTGCAAGATGCAGCCCAGGCTCAGCCTGGTCTCCTGGGGGGGGCAGCTGAGGACCCACCCTGCCTTCTCCCTTCTCAGAGAAAAGGGCAGGGCTGCTTGACTATTTCCCAAGAAAACAGCAACATGCAGGGAGCCTCTGCTCTGCTCTCTCACAGAGGGCGGTCCCTCCAGGGACCTGAGAACCGGAGGGCAGGGAGGGATCTTTTCTCCCCTGCTGGTCTACTTCCTCATCTCCTACTGCTTTCCTCCAGGACTTATGCCTCGCACACCCCACGGACCCCAGCCCACTGTTAAGAAGCATTTCAGAATTTTGCGGCTTTAGGGATGACCCCTAACACATATCACTCAGGAGGGTGATGACAATGGTGGCATGGAAGTCCGAAGCAAAGCTGTCAGGGGTAAGAGGACCCTGCTAGGTCATGAGTGAACAGGGGTCCAAGGAAGAAGAGGTCATTCTTAATACTTCCTGGTTGTAGAATCAGCATATAAGAACGGATGTTGGAGCTGCCCCGCAGGCTTCAGAGGTTTATTTTGTCAGTAAGTCTTGTCTTCCTTATGTACAATGGGTAGAAAATGAGGCAATGTGTGTTTTGCACCAGGATACCATAATATACCCAAGTGGTAATTAAAAGTTAAAACTAGTATTAAGTCTTCGCCTGGCATCCTCCTTGGACCAAACTGTACCTAATCTCATCCTCTTTTCTGTTCTCTTTACTCTTGGTCACAGTTTCCTTTCCACTGTGTTCTACTATTTATGTTTCAGGGATTTGGAATATGCTTGCCCCTCAGACAGACAGGAGGCCACGTGTGGGATGGGCAGCTCTGTTCGGATTACACATGGCCTCATAAATGTTCTGACTGTAACCGCCATGAGGAAGGGGGACAGGGCAGGGAGGACAGGGAGCAGCTGGGACAGTCACATCTACAGCCAGAGGGAAAGCAGAAAGGTGTGGCCTGGAAACAGTTCAACCACATCGAGCTCCCCTCTTCCTAGACACTCACTCCACACCCAGCCTCTACCTAGAGAGCAGCTTCCCAGGGGCACAACAGTCCTGCACCACCGGAGACTGCTGGGCAGCTACCACTCTCTGGTTTGAAATTTCAAGTTGTAAGGCCCCTGATCATATGAAGACTACTAACAAGGGGTACGGGCAGCCTGGGGGAGAAAGAGAATGGGAGAGAGGAACAGAGAGGAGCACCGTGGCCGAGGAGCAAGGAGCAGTACTTACTGGCTAGTGTCACAGTGGCCGGCACGCTGGCCACGGCTCCTGCAGGCATTCGGGCCACACACTGGTACCGTCCCACGGTGTGGTTGCTGAGGGCGGTGACGACGAGGGTCCCGCGGCTGATGAGGATGCCCAGAGCATCATCTGAGCCGTTCAGCTCCTTCCCGTTCAGGCGCCAGGTGGTGTTCATCCACGGGGGTTCCACGACGCAGCCCAGGATCACAGTTCCTCCGAGCTTCTGGACCGTGGAAGATGGCTGGACAGTGACCTGAGGGACCTGGTCTGGAGGAAGAACAGGGACGGAGCCATGAACGAATACCCCCATGAACCAATAACATGACCTTTTCAGAAGCACAGCACCCAGGCGGCCTTTCCGAGCTGAGCGACCCAGGGCAGGGGGAGGGGAGCCCATCTTCCCCTGAAGAACTCCATGGTGCTTGGGTCCATTCCCCAACCTGTACTTGTTCTCAGAAGGCAGACTACAGTGGCAGCTTCAGCTCTGGAGCTGGACAGACCTGGGTCCAAACCCCAGTGCCACAGCTTCTGAACCAGGTCACTTTAGCCTTTTTGTGTCTCAGTTTCTCACCTATAACATGGGGCCAGGAACACCTGGCTCCCAGGGTTGTTGGGAAGCTTACAAACAATGCACATCAACTGCCTGCCGTAATCTCATACAGTAAGTGCTCAGTTAAGGGGGCAGTTATTATCACTTCTCCTCTCCTGGTGTACATTTAAAATGATTAAAATACTAAAATACAACCAATGTGATGTCTCATCTTGTATTACTGAGTGTACCCCCGAAGGCCAGTGGCAATGAAGTGTTCTTTGAAATCCAGGAAAAGGGAGGCCTTGTTAAAGGGTCACTACTGAATGTGACATGAAGGGGCAAAGTGTTCTTGTAAGAGGGGCAGGCTGAGAAAGGGAAGGAAAGCACTCACTCAAGTCAGCAAAGCAGCCTGCTGTGGCTAAGAGGAGGCAAGCGAGGGTGACCTCAGGCCTTTTTTCTCTCTGAGTTGTCATCGTCCCATGCAGCACGGTGTCACAAAGGGTCCGAGCCAACGTCCCATAAGCCAGCAGACTCACTCCAAGAGGTACTACGATCCCCCGCACCGCTCTGTTGTGAGAAAGAGAGAAATGGCCCTGGTGAGCGAGGCTGCCTGCCACAGGGCCTGGCTCTGTCCCCTTGCCCCCTGCCTCCGGGACACATATCGGCCACATTCAAGATGACCTGAACAGCTGCTGGAAGACCAAAAAACACTCTGTAATTTCTCATCTAGAAGAAGCTTCTTTTATGTAGCTCCCATGAGCCAGAAGGGGATTTTATTGTGGCATGAGTGGCAGAGGCTTGCCCCATGTATGGGCAGCAAGGAGGGCAGGGCAGCCCAGCATTAGAGGGGCTGGGACCCCCAGCCATGGCCAGGGTCTGGGCAGTGAGGATCTCACACACCTGTTGGTAACCAAGTGCCTGCTGGAGGCCAGATGTCCATGCCGCACAGCAGTCCATGCCACCACCACCAGACTGTCGTGGACAGCACTGTCATATGCATAATGCATGCTGAACCTCTTGTTTAGGGGGTGTTCTGATGAGCCCTAAGGTCTCAGAGACTCCAAGAAGATCTTTTCAAATCTCTGTACTTAAACCACAACGGGAATCTTTTCACATTTTTTCTATCCATGCCCTGCACCCGGTGGGGAGCTTAATAGAGTTGGAATAAGGGGGATGTAGAATAGTGAGGCATTTTAACAGTGAGTCCTAGAGGAAAATTTCATTAACAGATTTATAAACTAATACCAAAAAGCAAGTTTTGGTTTCCTCTCCATTTTCCAGATACTTGTTTTAATTCTCTACTATTCCCCGACGAAATAACCTATTTATCTACAACACTGAATTACCAATGAAGGGATTTTAGGGAACTTGATCATGACATGCTCCAGTTTGCCCAACTCCTTAAGAAAATTGCTGGTGCCTGTTTTGTCTGTACCTCAAAAAAGGAAGGAAGGAAGGGAAGGAAGGCATGGAGGCAGGAAATGAACACAAACTAAAAAAAGGGCAAAAAGAAGACAAGCAGACAAAGAGGACAGGAGAGCGGCTTCTTATCTGAGCACAGCCTGGCTGCAGAGGTGTTTGGGTTGTAAAGTCCACGAAGGTTTTACTGAGGAAATTCAGCCCAGACCCCCTCCTGCTTAACGAGGACCAGCCAAACAATTACTATTACTTCTGCACCCTTGGTAATTTATAGGATTCAAAATGGAAACAGACCCACTTTTGCTGCCAGCCACCAACCCGCTTTTATAAGCAACCAGGAGAAAAGAATGCATCTGGGGAGGGAAAGGGAGTAAGAGGAAACAGGTATGTAAAGAGGGAGAAAGGAGTTAACTCATTAATTCCCACGCTAGAGTTGTAAACAGATACCATTTAATGACCCCAAAGGTCACGTGGAGTCTCATTCCCAACATGCAGAACTACGACAAAAATAGGGAGGAAGGGGCATCGCTGAAGCTATGATGCATCTTATTTAGCAGCCAGGAAAATGGAATTCCTTCCTGGACCGAGTTACCTAGTGAGTTTGGTCTAGAAAGATAATCCTAAAGATATAAATTTCTGAGAATTTTGTTGTAATGATAAAAATAAATGACAACTGAGGCTGAATTGGAACTCCTACTTGCAGTGTGGCTCTGTCCCATTGTGAAATGAACAAGGTACAATTTCAAAGTTGGCTGAAGGCAACAGTAAGGCCCGTTATTTTTCTTGGCAATGCAAAGTATGCTAGATCCTTCTTATCTTGTACAGATTTTCTCAGAAAAAGAGGAGAGATGAAGAAAAAAAAATCAAAAACAGAGGGGAGAATAAATTTCTGACATGAATTCCTCATTGGTGCCTAGGTACTTGCTATTTTTAAGGGTTATTTGGACACAGAAAAAAAAGAAAATGTGTCTGAGAAATTTAACTGCTGACATACATGCTCCCACTGAAATAATCTCCACCCAGCAGACATTTTCGAAACTTTCCAAAAACAACAACAACAGAATACACTTCTGGGGTTGAGACCAATGAGAAATTATAGCCTTGGAGTATTTATCTTGTGAGAAAATTACAAACAACTGCGAATCCATCAGCAGCAGGAGGCAGCCAGCTCCACCTTCTCCCAAGAGGCCTGGCTGGAGCACAGGCTAGACTAGGGCATAGGAGCAGGAGCCCACATCCCCTCCCTGGTCACCTAGGACACTGCAGCTGTCTTGGAAAGAAAGGGAAGCTTTCGTGATCTTAAACACAAAGCACACCCTTTGGATATCCTCTGGCCAATAACCATGATGAGTGAAATAGAAGAACATGTGATCGAACAGATACCGTAGAGAGACTTGTTTCTAAAAAAGCATTCTTTCAGTGAAAAGAACAAGACCTGACAAAGTTTTTTTTTGTTCCATTGGTTGAGGGGGGCTAGCCACATGAAAAAAGAAACATGTCTGACCCCAAATTACTTTTTTGGTTTGTTTTTTTGCAAGTTCCCAATTCTATACAGTAAGATTCACTTTTCCCAAAAGCCTTTGAAGGCAGGGAGAAGTTTTGCTCATAAGAAGTGAGGCCAAGTGGCTGTGGGAAGGGGGTGGGGGGCGGCGGTGAGTGCTGGTAGCCCCCTGGCCTCAAGAAAGAGGGGGACACTCCTGCTCAGAGGAATGGTGTTGGGAGAAATCCTTGGGAAACAAGTGAATTTAGTTCCCGAAGGGCTGAATACATGAATTTAAACAGATTTAGGAGAAGAGTTTAAGAAAGGTCATTTTTACTTAAAAAGTTGTACTTTTACCCATAGACCTAATTAAAAAGAAAGATTTTAAATTAGGAGGGACCTCAGAGAAAATAATAGCTTGGAATAATACCTCTGGGTATGAATGTTATAAATGAGAAAAGCAAGGAGCAGAGACACTAAGTGATTTGCAGAAGGGCTCCCAGCTAATTAAGAGAGATTTAGGGCTTCAGGTCAGGCCTTCTGACTCCTAGTCCCAGGCTTTCTCTACTATCCCAATACTGCCTCTCAGCAAACAGTTTCTGAGGTCATATTTACCAACTGGTTAGAACTACTTTTAGAACAAATCTACTTTCTTATGCAGAAAAGCAATGTTACCTGAATCGTTATCTATAAGAGTAACTTTCTCTGGGAGGCCTGGGTGGTGCAGTTGGTGAAGTGTCTGAGTCTTGGTTTCTACTCAGGGCATGATTTCAGGGCCCTGAGACTGAGTCCAAGCCAGGCTCTGAGCTCAGCAGGGAGCCCGCTCGGCTCCCTTTCTCTCTGCTTCTCTACCTCTTGCGCATGCGCACATGTGTCTTCTCGCTCTCTGAAATAAAGCTTTTTTTAAAAACATAAAGAATAATTTTCTCTGTGTTTGTTTTCATTCTTTTACCATTTACTTCCAAATCTAGAAAAATCTCTTACTGTTCTTCACACAGTCCCCTTCAATAGAACTTTTTGCAACTGTGAAAATGTCCTACATTTGCACTATCAGTACTACTCACTAGCCACCTGTGACTATCAAATACTTGAAGTGTGGCTACTGTGACTGAGGAACTGGATTTTTAACGTAACCACACTGGGCGGTGCAGTTCTAGACTAATACCTAGAACATCTACCCAGACCACCGTGATGTCAAACAGGAGAAAATAACAAAACTTTGATGTTCCTGAGTATGAACCATGCTCTAGCCAGCCTCTAAATATATTCCTAGCTTATTCCGTTTTCTTTTTTAAAGACTTTATGTATTTGAGGTAGAGCAAGAGCGAGGACAAGAGAGAGTCAAGGCGCTCAGAGGGTGGGGGGGGCAGAGGGAGAGGGAGAAGAACCCCCACTGAGCAGGGAGCCCCATGTGGGATTTGATTTAACCGACTGAGCCACCCAGGCATCCTCTAGCTTATTCCTTAATCAGATTTTGTCTGGGTGTATAGTAAAAGCTATGATACTGTAATTTCACTATTACCAGGTATTAAAAGTATTACTGTGATCTCCCATAGAAGACAGTACACAAGTCACTGTACTAAAAGATGGATTCTGTCCTGAGGAACATACAGCTTGGGACGTTAAGTCAGCCAGTGTTCAGCAAATCTCCAGGAGCTCTTCACTTCCCAGCATCTTCTGGGCTTAGAGCCATGTGACTAGTGCTGGCCAATCAAGCATGAGCAAATATGTTGTGTATCCCTTCTAGGTTATGGCTGTTAAGAGCTAAAGAACCAGAGCGCAGCTTCCATTTCTCCCCTCTCCAGTCCCGGTGACACATGTCACATGTTTCAGAAGGCCTAGCTCCAACGTGGAAGAAGTCAAGGCAATCCAGGACAGAAGAAATAAACCATTGTTGCACAAAACCACTGAAGGTTGGGGGATTCCTCTCATATAACAACTTTAGCATTCTTTACTTTAAAACCTTAACTGATCACCAATTCAGTCACAAATGGGAAGGGGCAAGTGAGAGCACAAGAGAGGAACATTTTCAATACTGGGTCTTCAGGAAAGGTTTCCGGAATAAAAGGGTTTAGAAGGCCTCTTGGGAAGTGCATATATAAAGAGCTGAGGGCAGGGCTGGTGGGAAAGGTCTTTCTGGAGGCTGGTACACATCAAGCAGTTTGGCTGTTACAGAAGGTTTATCTAGAACAGTGGTCTCCAAACTTTTCTGATCTTGCTTTCTTAGGAGTAAAATATTCTGGGCAAATATCCCTAACCCATTCACATCTATTCATAAATTAAATGCATGGGCTGCCAAACTAAAATTTAAAAAGAGTAGGTAAAGGGACGCCTGGGTGGCTCAGTTGGTTGGGCAACTGCCTTCGCCTAGGGTCATGATCCTGGAGTCGGGTTCCCTGCCCAGCGGGGAGCCCGCTTCTCCCTCTGACTCTACCCCTTCTCATGTTCTCTCTCTCTCTCAAATAAATATATAAAATCTTTTAAAAAAAAAAGAGTAGGTAAAAGTGAAACCATTTTAATGACATGTTAATCGTGATTGTTTATAATGTAATTAAAGCAAGTACCATAAGACAGAAAGCCTGTTTAGGATCAGGTGCATCAGTAATGATAATGGCTATAACCTCTTTCCAATAGTCTGCTTGAATGTTAATTATTTTGCTGACTTCTCATCAGACTGGATTCCATTAGCATTGTTTTTACTTCCTTATGTGGCTTGAAGAGGGTCAGCTCTGCTGTTCTCTTCCTGTTAGCATGTGCTTTGATTAGCTGCATACTCTTCAGCCCCAGTTTCTTTGCAGCAATCTCTTTAAGCCACTTGTCCTTTTGTGAGCATTAATTTAGTCAAAAGTAAATTATATAATCTGTAAATCCACTTAACAGGAAAACTGGGAAGTGAATAAGCAAGCAAGGTCTCCACTGTCAAGCAGAGGAGATCTCTTGCTACTGTTGTGACAGATCACCCTGTGATATATAGACTAAAGGCACCACTGTCAACCCTAGTATTAAATATCAGGGAAGCTGAATTTCTTTCCTTTTACTTTTTTTAGACAGAAATAAACCTTGAGAGCATCTGTAATATCTTCTTCTAGTACTCTAGCGGAATTTCTTATATTTCCCCTGTGGAGCTTGTCCCCTACTTTGGGGACTTACAGAAGAATGGAAAGAGGCAAAGTAAGAAAGTGAGATTGGGTCATGTTGTGGAAGACTAGGGAAAAGAGTTTGAGATGAACACCACAGACAGGGGACTCACTGATGGTTTCTGAGAAGGCAATAAATAAATAATCAAAGTGGCATTTGCTCAACCTGGGCTCCTCATTCACTGAACTCAAAATTTATAACAAGGTGGAACAACACAGACAGAACTTATTTCCACTGAGGTAGGTGAACCGCTTCACCATCCATGGAAGCAGAAAGAAGGTATACCTAGGTATACCTAGATAGGTATACCATCTTGGTTCTGGGGAGGAATCCCCAGAGAAGCCACCTCTGCCTTCTGAGTAAAGGGAAGATGTGGTCTCTTGATTTGCCCACTGGACAAATCTAATTTTCTCCCACCTCAATCACTTGAGGAAAAAGTTACTAGAGAGTCACATTTCTTTGTCACATATACCCCTTCCTTAAATTTCTCTTTAGGGAAATTTAAAAAATCTAGCCATAAAGGGCGGCGGTGGGGGACCCACAAACCTTAAGAGAAAAGGAAAACCACTTCCTTTCTTCTACACTCTCTTCTCAATTCCCCCACCCTATTCCATATAAATTCAATTTGACAACCCTGGTAATTGGATAAACGCAGCTCCTACACTCCTAGAAAGCCATTCCCTTTTCTTCTTCTTCTTTTTTTTTTTTTTTTGGAGGGCCCAAAACAGGGTGATTGTGTTGTTCTTTAACATGAATTCCATCTGCTTTATTTCTCTCTCTCCTTTCACCACTCCTCTTGAATATTTATGAGGCTTTCCCTCCTCGCCTATCCCCTTTCCACCCCACCTCCACCCATCTTCCACCCTCAACCTCCCTCAACCCACCCTGCCTCCTCCAGCCTCTTCTCCCTTCTCTCAGAGCCAGACAAAAAACCCTTCCAAATGCCCCCCCCCTTCCTTGCTTTAGATAAACACAGGCAGTGTCAAGTGTGAGGAGTAGGGGGAGGTGGGGGGGTTCAACTGCCAGTCAAGCCCCCCCCCCCCCCCCCCCCCCNCTACCCTAATCTGCTGCATGCTTGCCATATGGGGGCTGTGTTGCCCTGGGAAACACTAACAGGCAGAACGCAGCTTAATAGAGTCCATATTCATTGTAATGCAGTGAGATAGCTCAAGGCACCACTGCCCCTTCGGTCCAGTTTCATTCTTCTGCTTTCCTCTTTCTTTCTGGTTTTCCTCCCTTTTTCTTTCTTTCTTCCTTTCAAAAGGAAAGGGTCCCCAGAGAGCTCTAACCTGGAGAAGCCTGGGCTGGCAGAAAGGCTGGGCTTTGGGGTTAGGAATGACAGTGCTGGGGTGGGGGCTGCAGCTGGTGGGGAGAGGTGAGAAGTGGGGGCTTCCAGGGGGGCCAAGTGGGGAGGAGGACGCAGCAACTGCACGGGGACATATTGTATGTGTGCAGGTGTGTGCAGGCTTGAATCTGCGCACATGTGGAAGGGAGTGTGGTGGGTAGGTATGGCCCATCATGGCCTTGGAGCACAGAAACGTTTGTATTTATTCAGCTGTCTATCCCTAGGTATCCCAGCACCACCCCCAATGCCATCTGCTTCAAGGTCATTAAAGCCAGGGACTCCTAACTGCCTAAGGTATCAGGCCATTGGCCAATTCCCAGCTCTTCATAATGGCCTTGAAAAGTCACAGGTAGTGCAATGGGATGAAAGCACTTCAAATGTTAATCTCTGGGCGCCTGGGTGGCTCAGTGGGTTGGGGCCTCTGCTTTCGGCTCAGGTCATGATCTCAGGGTCCTGGGATCGAGCCCCGCATCAGGCTCCCTGCTCAGCGAGGAGCCTGCTTCCCCCTCTCTCTCTCTGCCTGCCTCTGCCTCCTTGTGATCTCTCTCCCTCTGTGAAATAAATAAAATCTTAAAACAAACAAACAAACAAAACAAAACAAAAACAAATGTTAATCTCTGTAGGGGCAGAAGACCTAGCAGCCCGCCACACTGAGGCCAAGTTCCTCCTATGGCCGGCTGGCATGGAGGAAGACACGACCCTTGTAGTCTGCCACGGCCCAACCAGGGCACATAGGGCCCTCTGCACTGAGGGAGTGGGCTGTCTAGGAGCTGAAGCCTTGTCGTAAGTGTATCTGCTACAAGAGAGACTTGGGGATCCCAGGGAGCAGTGGGGATCCTTCCCCAGGGCCCAAAAGGAGGGCAGAGAATGTAGGAGGGGGAAAGAGTACACTTCTCCCATTTTTCAGAAAAAATAAAACTGGTACCCAGGCTACAAGAAGACAAGAAGTCCTCTAAGAGTAAAGAATCATTTGCATAAGTTGTGAAACACAGCTATTTGTTCTGTGACCATAAAATCACAAATTTAGAATCAAGATAGAAAAAAGCAAAGGAAAGCTATTAAAAATTTCAATGTACTCTCCTACAGAAAACTATTAACCCCATGGTGTCTGGCCTGTAGAAAGAGATCAGTAAATGGTTGCTAAATGAATGAAACATATATAGTTTGAAACATATAGAAACATAGAGTCCTATAGTTTTACACTGCTGACCAAGAACATGACACTCTTGACCCACCTGACAACTACAGTCAGGGTTCAGATGGGTGCCAGTACGTTAGCAGAAGCAGAATGCTCGGGGCAAAGGCACAGCAATGCCCCTGCCATAGCAATGCCAGGATCCATCACCAGGCCCTTTCTGTTACCTGCATCAACCAATGCCAAAGTCAGGCAGGCTAAGTCAGATAAAACTTCTCCATGCAAGGCAGATACTGGTGCTTGTTGTGGTTCACTTTTTGCCCTCCAAACTTGGTAGCTTCCACTTGCCTTGCTCTTACCCCACTAAGATGCATCCAAAATCTGTGGTTTCCTGAACTCAACCCAAGGGAGACCAACTGTAGGAAAGTATGTAAAAGTTCTTATAAATTTTCTTTGCTTCTAAACTTTACCTTGATTTTAAGGCTTTATAACCCAAGAACCCTACAGGAAATGGTACAGTGGATATTTTAAGAGCTAGGTACAATTTCAATTCCTGGCTGGAAAACCTAAATAGCATTTGGTTATCTGAAATGCTACCCGGAAGTCAGCCTCCGCATCAAATCCATTTACATCCATAAAGGCGAGAATACTGCTTCTCTGAGGACTCGAAACCAGAGAAGGCGAAGACACACAACGCAGCAGGGTTGTATGGGACTCAGCACTTATCCCCCCTCCAGAAGCAGCTTGTCCATTCAGCTTCATTTTGTCTGTGTGGTCTTTCGCCCAGCCGGGTGATCCCAGCATACTGCATATGTGACAGAGAAGCGCGCCACAAGAGACTGAGTGGGACGCCCGGGGTTTCTCTGCCAGCTGGGCCTGAAGCATTCTGCGAGCTCAGCAGAGAAGTCACGCTCTTCCCAGCCTTCCCTGCAATGACCACTTTGGTCAGAAATCTTAGCACTGCTGTGCGTGACTTGGTTAAGAGCCAGAATGGCCAATTCGAGGAAAGTGGGGACAGCTTCTGTGGTCTAGAACAAATGCTTGCCTTTCATCTCACTGCTCAGAGGACACCCACTGATGATCTGCTTATGTAAACACACACTCAAATGTACCTACTCCTCCTGTCTTTCCTGTATGTGATCAGTCCCAGGGACTCAAAGCGGCCAGAGAAACTCCATGCAAGCCCCACATGGCATTTACAGTTATCTAGTAGCCACATTTTAAAATTAAGTGAAAATAATTTTAACATCCTTCAACACATTACATCCAAAATAACATGTTAATATATACCTAATATAAAAATTATTAACAAGGTGTTTTATATTCTGTTTCATACTAAGTCTTCTCAACCTAGTGTGTGTTCTATGTTTACCACACATCCCAATTCAGGCTGACCACATTTCAGACACTCAACAGTCACGTGGGCTAGGGGTGACTACTGCTGGCCTCTGGGGGTCTAGAGCCCTCAGGCTGGCTCCCTGAGCTCTCCTCTCCCCATCCAATCCACTTCCACATTGACACCTACATTCCTTCTAGAACATTAAGCTCAACCAATCAGTAAAGATGACAAGTGGGCAGCCACCACTCATTGCATAAGTGCCTCCTCCAGGCCATAATTCATAATTCATCTAATTTGATACATTTGTCACAATGGCCCTGTAAGGTAGGTTTATGATCAACACACTTCATAAATGAAGAAATTAAAGCTCAGAGTGACTAAATATTTTGTCCAAGATTACACAGATGGTAAATCACAGTCAGGATTTGAATAGCTTCTAACTCTAAAACCTTTTTGGTTCTTTTCACTCTATTGCTTTGAATAAATTATGGCATAATAACTGATGGATTATTACACAGCCATTAAAATTATAATTATAAAGATCAGGTAGTAACATGAAAAATATGTAAAAGAGGTTAAGTAAAAAAACCATAGATCTCATTTTGTAAAAAGCACGTAACCAGTTGGCTGAGGCCTAGAAAGGAAATGAAAGCAGCTGACTTGAAAATGTGAAGGAAGGAGGAGTGATTTTTTTCCCCTTTTGAGGTTGGTTAAAAACAAACAAGCTAAAGAGCTAACAGACCCACCTTCCACACCTCCCCAACCGAGTATGATTAAGTAAGGTCCAAACTCCTTTACACAACATACCAGGTCCTTTATAACTGGACTGCCATCAACCTTTCCCAGGTCTTCCTCCAACAAGCCCTAGAATCTGGGCAAGCTGCATTTTCATATTCTCACTTCTTCCAGAACCATCCCTCCGCCACGCCTCCCCCTGTCCCGCCGCTCTTCACTCCACCAAAGAAACTCTTAATTATCCTTCAAAGCTCACCTCATGTGTCACCAAATGATGCCTCCAGTGACTATTCCTCATCCCTGTTTCCATAGTGCTTTGCACATCTATTATAACATCTCCATAATAATTTATGTATTTGATCATGTGTGTGTCTGTGATGGGCCTCTGATCTCTACCCTCTGACCCCGGACTGTAAACTTCCTGAAGGCAAGCTTTTTAACTTTATCTTGGTAACCCTAGCATCTAGAAAAGACCTGGCACATCACAGGGGCTTAGCCAATGTTTGCCAAACTGAAGGGTTTGTTCAGATTAGAAATCTGAGATGGCAGAGGGCTGTTAATCTGGGCCTGGACCTATAGGAGGAATGCATAGAGAAAGATACACAGTTATCAGTGGTGGAACCATGGGGTTTTTCTAGGCGCAAAGGACTAGAACCATGGCCTTTATTTTTCAAAACCAGATGGCCCTTAGATCAGTGTGGGCAGCCCTGGAGGGAAGGGCCAAGTCCTGGGACAGAAGTCAGTGCCTCTGCAGAGGCTCCTATGGCTTGGAGATTCATTCAAGGAACTGCTTTGTTTTCTTTCTTATCTCTCCTTCCAAAACAAACACCCTACTAAGCTTGAGGCTTCTGGCTTCCTGCAGCCACTGAACGGCAAGGAATCTAATCTAGAAGGATACTGTGAGTAGGTATTATCTGGCCAACTTCAATATGGACCTAAGCTTGAGGCCAGCGTAGAAGGAGACAGGCAGAGAGGCACAGGAGAAGGAGAAAGAAGAAAGCTGTTGCATCAGAAAGAGAAGGATGGGTTGAGGCCTGAAAAGAAAGCATGAGGAGGGGAGGAGGGGAGGAGGAAGGGGAGGAGAGCAGAGATGTGAGAAAGGCAGCTAAATATGTTGAACTGCTACTCTGTTGAGCCCAGTGTTGAGGGCTTCATGTGTCCTGATCACTTTTAATCTTCACAACACAGGGAGTGTTATTGTCCACATTTTACAGATGGAGAAGAGAGGTTATCAAAACCCTTCTTGATGCTTTATCATGTAAGGATTTTAGGGGGCATCTCAAATTTTTATTATAGATGTGCTTTTCTGCTAAGTGATAATGTTGAATGGGATCAGGTACTAAAAAGCCACAAACCTTGGGTTTAGATAGGAGCTCTGGCCCTTCTACCCCTGGTAGAAGGCAGCTTTGGGTAATTAACTTAATCTCTAAGTCTCAGTTTATGCTCTGTGAAAATAAAATGGTAACACCTCCTTTGCTGAGCTGCTAAAAGAGTTAATGAGATTGCCTGTGAAAGCAGCCAGGCACAGAGCAATCATGCAACAATTTGAGGGGACAGGTGTCAGGGAAGCCATTCCCTGGAGGTCTAATTTCATACAGTGACACTGCTACCAACTGGGCTTTTAGATTAATGTAGTTTAAGACTTCAAGATGCTACAGTTTAAGAACTCCAGACACAAGTGATACCATCTCTTTGCTTATTCCTTCTGTGCTATAAAAAATTAAGTAAATTTGCTATACTACACACATGCCTCAGAAGTCTGAGAAATATCCTTTGTCGAAAAAAAAAAAAGCAGTAATAACTACATTCTATACAGTGTTTTACAGAACTTCACAATAGCCCTGTGGGACAAGAGACCCACAGAGAATGCTACAGTGTTCCCAAGTTTCCAGCAAGACTTGCTTTCTAGCCTCTTTTTCTCTACCCAACTCGAGTCCACATTTATATCACTTAAGCTAATAACTGCTCCCCACCACCTCTCCCTCACCCTGTTTATGCCCTTTCTCTGCACTCTCTTGATGATGATAATGACGATAATGATCATAATTTCTCCGTAATGTCTCTACATGTTCAGAGAGAAAGGGGAAAAGATCCCCATCAGACAATAGGTCATTTGGGACCAGAAGTTATGGAGAAGTGTTTATAGAGACGAAAACATTCCCCTGATCCCTTGGACCCCCACTCCCAACCCAGCCCCAGAAAGGAGCTTACATCTGACCTTGGCAGTGAATGAACAAAGCCACAACAAAGCCACCTGCTCCTATCTACCTACCTGTTTCTAATTACAGCCTATGGCCAGGGCTATATCCACACAAGTAAACAATGAAGTAAAATGGTAACAGTGACTGGAGAGGAAATAGGAGAATCCATCCCAAACTTTCTCATGCTCACAGTTGACAAAAGAGCCCACGTGAAAGGAATTCATTAGAGTCTGGGTAGACAGCACGAGCGGGGTATATAAACAAACCTGTCCTAGGGCCTGAACAGCACTTACAGCATTTTTTTTTTAACAGTTTAATGTCCTATCTCCTAGGACAAAGGAAAAAGCGATCCTGTTTAAGTGATCAGTGGGTAAACACAAGCCTTACTACCTGACTTAAGCAGGCTCGGGGAAGGCTGGGACTCGATTCTATCTGGAAGTATCCACTAAAAGCAAGGGAGCCCTGAGAAGAACAGGAATACACTGGAGAGTAAGCACTGCTCAGCCTGCAGCATACACAGAACCACAGAAATAGCTTCTTCCCCCAGTCCTCTGGAAAGGGAACAGGATTTGTCTCAGATGTGCAGTAAAACAACAAGGGCTTTCTACTTAGTGTTCATGCTGACAAGAGCATGGAATATAGCTGGCAAACCCAAGTTCATGTTGAGAAGTCCAGGTCCCCAGGGCAGGCTTGGGCAGAATTCAGGGCAGTTCAGCAAACCCACACTGGGTACTCACTAGGTGCCACACATTGACAGAGGGTACAGGCAGCCTCCCACCCTTAAACAACTTGGAATCTAGTCCACTTTCAGCTTTGACAATATCTTTCTATTATACCCAAATTAAAATCATCATGGCCTCAGGCAAAGATCAAAGATAAGCCACAGATTTTACTAAGTATAGGCAAGGAACCAGACCCACTAACAAAGGCATTAGGGGATGATGAAAGAAATGTGTCACACACTTGAGTGTGTGCACGCACACACACACTCTCTCAGGCCCTGCTCAGCACAGAAGGTCAGTCCTCCAGTGTAGTCCCTTTCATGAGTCCTGAAAGAGTTCCCCTTTCTATCATCCAGTGTTCATTCCCAGCATAGTTCTAGAAGATCAAAGTATGTCAATTAAGGTATGAAAGAGGCTTGGAGCTACTAAGGAGCCAATGAGGATCTCTTAAGCCTCAGCTTTGTCACTGTCACATCTTACACTGTAACGTAACTTGTTGACAAGTCCCTCTTCTGGACACAGAGTAGGTACTCAATGAATCTTTGCTAAGCTGTAAAGACCTACTTCCAAGATCTTTTCCTCTTTGGTCCTTGGAATTTGGCTCTGAGGAATCCCTCAGGGTGCTCTCACTGCAAAGCAGAGCTTGCTTGAATTGAGGAAGGTGATGCTTGTGTGTCTGATCCCCCTGTTCCTATCCCCCACCAGAATGTGGTTCTTATTCAGTGGAGGAGGCAGGCCAGACAAACATGAGGTGGGTAGGGGTGGGCTTTCCAAGGAGGAGGTGGAGAAGAAAATGTGAGGGGAAGTAGCACCCGAGGAAACTCTTCTGTTCAAGGCATGTCCCTGGCACTTGCTGCGTGTCAGGCAGTGGTTAGGAACCCAGCTCTTGTTCCCCTAGAGAGTCCCGCACTTCCCCTATACAAGTACCAACACACTATTTTTCCGTCTGCCCGGCTACTGAACCAAAGGCTTCAGGAATCAGGAATGGTGAAGATAGGGGCACCTGGGTGGCTCAGTGGGTTAAAGCCTCTGCCTTTGGCTCAGGTCATGGTCTCAGGGTCCTGGGATCGAGCCCCGAATCGGGCTCTCTGCTCGGCGGGGAACCTGCTTCCTCCTCTCTCTCTGCCTGCCTCTCTGCCTACTTGTAATCTTGCTCTGTCAAATAAATAAATAAAAAATCTTAAAAAAAAAAAAAAAGGAATGGTGAAGATATTCACAAGGGCGTTGTCAGCATCTAAAACAATTCTAGGTATTCAGCAAGTATCTGTTGAGTGACCCAATAACAACCTGAGACACAAAAGGTGAAAGGTGATGGCAGAGGTAAGAACTGTTGTCATCTAGTCAAGGAGGAAGCTCTTTCTTAGAAGGTCGCATTTAGGAAGCTCTGGGGGTTGAAAAGTATTTGATTTACTGTTAGGTGACACAATCAACACCAACTCCAACAAGGTGTCACCTGCAATTGTTTTCTGTGCCTCTTCGTCCTGATGATTAAGCAGCCAATGGCACCAGGCCCATATCCACATCTCCAACGGACTTGAAGCTGATCTCAGCAGGTTCTGTGACCCAGAATGAATGACGATCGGGTTGCTGCTTCTTGGTCTATCTGGTTTTAGGGCTGATTCAAGCAAATGCTGGGCAAAATCAGCCCAAACCCCAAACCCCAACACACACCACCCCTAACAGGCTCACCCATGTTGGCAGAAAATCTGGACGTGTTCACATGAAAAGCTAAGCCTTGGGGCCAAACTGCTGAAGTCAGGGCCAAGACAGGCGATCAGAACTAACACTCTTTGGTTGGTGTCCGACTGCACTGTGACGTGAATAAGGTCTCTCCCAGGCCTTCCTGCAAGTCAGAAACCCTTACCCTGAACTTAGAAGTAACCCCCTTTAGGGTTACTTTTAGGAGTACTTTCATTAGTCAGATCAGTGTTGCAGATTTATCCCTAGTATTTCAACAAAAGAAGGTTAAGAATAGGTAGGATCTCCGGCGCCAGACACACCCACCTGCGCTCTCTGGGCATGTGCATTCACAACCTCTCGGACAGACCTGAGTCCACACACGTGTGTGTGCATGTGGTGCTCCCACAGCAAACACCACCAGCTCCAGCTGGTAAGTATGCTTTAGACCCATGACAGTTTACTTTCTTTCCCATCTGACCTCATACAAACCCACTTTCTTCACCACCTCCCTGACCCCCAAATACACACATTTAGTCCGCAGCCCACCCCCACTCTTTCTCGATTACAAAGCTCTTTTAAACCACCTAAAACTTAAAATAAATACCAATTTGGAGACCTGAAGCATGCTCCGGTCCCTCTGTCAGACAATGCCTTCTGCTGGATGCCCCCGACCCCATCTCCTGTCAGTTCTCCCCAACTTGTAAGGCATAGTGGCCTTGGTGCAGGCCTGGCACACGCAGAGAAAACAAACACATGGAGTCTTGCCAGCTGGGTCAGGCACCACTATTTACAGCAGGAGCGAGGCGTGAGGAATTGGAGAAGCGTGGTGAAGGGTCAGGAACAGCAGGGGCGGGGGTAATTCTAGCCTGCTGTTCGAGGATCCAACAGCTGCAGAGAGGATCCCCTGCTGAAGCGCTGCCATTCCCAGGTGCAAGCCATCCTGCTATGACTAATACCATCGCAGCATGGGAGGGAAAGCCAACGTCTCCGAAGGCAAAGAGCCTTCGAGCTTGCTCATTCTCGTATCCCCAGCTGCAGTCTCGGTGCTCGGCGCACAGTAGGAGCACGGTAAGGATTTGCTGATTAAATGAAGGGAGGAGCTCTTTTCTTCCTGCCTACTCTACAAGATTACGCCACAGATGGCAGAGGGAAATAGGTGGAGGAGAGTTTAGAGATGAGTGCCTAAAATAGCCTTCTAAAAATCTACTGGATGTAAAAATGTGATGGCAAAAATAATTCAGGGAAATGCTATGTTAAGAAAAACTAATTAGGTTCTTTTACTGCAGGCCTTTTCAGAGCCTTTAATATGCTGTTATGCACCGTGAATCACCAAGAGGTGGATAGAGTATGCACTGAAGTCTGAACTTAACCACAGACCCGGACTTACGTAACCACAGGCCTGGACTTATTTGACCACACTACTCTTTTTTCTCAGAGCACCATTAGTGAGGAGAATTTCATCAAATACACTTTGGGAAATGGTAGCCTAAGAGGTTCCTGGAGAATATCCCAAAAGCAACCTATAACACAGCATGATTCCATTTTTGTGATTTTAAAAATTGCATATGATAGGTGGCATATAGTTATTCAGAGGTTATGAGACACTTAAATGTTAACATCATTTCTCTCTGAAGATTAGCATTTTTACATTAAATGCTTCAGAAATATTCAAAGTGGTTAGCTATGTAGTTATCACTTTTGTATTAAAAAGACAAATTTGAAAAAAAAAAAAAGCTACTTCCAAATAGTGTGTCATCACTGCTACTTTATCTTCCCATAGGCCTGAGGACTTCATTTCCCAACAACCTGTTGGGCCGTAACAAGGCTGCTCTTTGCCGTATTATCATATCCGAAGAGATATCTGTGTCCATTCTCTAACATTCAACCACTTTGGCTTATGAGGAACACCTCCTCTAATTCTAGGATCTGCTGCTTCCATACAAAATGGACAAGTCTTATGGAAAAAAATGTAAACACATTTAATATTCTGTTAATCTTTACAAATCTGAAATTACTTTGTTTAGTAAATTGTAATAAAGTATCCATCAAGAAGTTAGTTCGTTGAAATTATCATGTTGGGCATATTAACATTTAAAGACTGCCTTTTTTCCTCCTAAAGTACAAATTTCCTAATGTAACTGATTTGTAAATGTAATTAAAAGTCATTGAGACTTAATATAACATACCAGGTTTTGTTGTGATATGGGATTAAGGTATACCTTTGGAATTAGAAAAAAATCATCAATCTTAGTATAAATCAAAGTACTTGACCATTTGTTGAGTTACTGTGTGAGACAATGTACGTGCATTATCTTGTCTAACCACTAAGCAACTCTATGAAGTAGGTGGTACAGTCATCCCCATTTTACAGATGCAGCAATTGAGTCTCAGAGAGATTAAGCATCTTGCTTAAGTAAACACTTCAGAGCCACGGCTTTTCTCCTCCCTCTGTTGGTCTTGATGTCCTTGATCACTTCAAGCAGATACACAATGACCTGTTTTCCAAAGAAGGAACTGTGAAAGGCTGAAAAAACCAGTCAGTCTGACTTAGAGTCATGCACTGGCTATGATGTTTTGGGAGGGATTGGTTTGGCAGATCCCACAATGCATTCTGCATTCAACTCCTAAAGATATGTTGTCCCCAACCTCACTCAGAGGCAGTCTTGAGGTCTGAGTGCTCAAATCCCATCCAAAAGTTGGCAGCAGTGGTTTGAGTCTGGATCCAAGTTATATGCACCAGCATGTAGCAAGAGACAATAAAATTCTTCCACTTCTTAATCTGGCCTCTCTCATCTTCCTTCTGCTCTTACACAAGCATTAGATTGAAGGTTGCCAACTCCAGCTGCCCAGAAGAATCATCAGGGGACACTAAAACACCCCAGTGCCTGGGCAGCACCTCACACAAATATAAGCCCCGATCTGGAGATGGGGCCAAGGTGGCAGTATTTCACAACTCTTCCCTGGAAATTGTGACGTACAGCCAAGGCTGGGAACCACTGGGTGTACCTGCCATGGATTTGGGGGCCATTTTGATTCTGAATGTATATCAGAAATGCCTTGATTACACTGGATGCCATGGCTGGAATTGAGAATTTTGTATGAAAATGTTCCCTACGAAATTATTTTAAGGAAATTCTCGTAATTCTTAAAGCTAAAAACTTTTTTTTTTCAATTCCCCAAACAGAGTATCTTAATACATTTTAAAGAATAAAACATTCTCTTAAAACTTCTCTCACATTTCCCCAGATATTTGCTGGGCTTTCAGATTCCTAGTTTTCTCCTCTTCACACAGAAATAAGAACCCAAAGGGAGGCCACCATTGCAAAGCGTGCCTACTTTGGGGGCCACGATGGCCTCCACTGTAGAAAAGGAGATTCGAACAGTTCTTTGGGCCACAGAAACCCTTGCCAGACTGGGACCATCACCACTACTTCTGGGGCCTGGGAAGTCAGCAGAAGACAGGAAGTTTTGTTTTGTTTTTTTTTTAAAGACTTTATTTATTTGAGAGAGAGAGAGATCACAAGTAGGCAGAGAGGCAGGCAGAGAGAGAGGGAAAAGCAGGCTCCCCGCTGAGCAGGGAGCCCAATGTGGGGCTTGATCCCAGGACCCTGAGATCACGACCTGAGCCAAAGGCAGAGGCTTTAACCCACCGAGCCACCCAGGTGCCCCGAAGACAGGAAGTTCTTCAAGCACATGCTTGCACATCAAAACCTGAAATGGCAGCAATGAGTCCCTTAACAAAGGCAGAACAGTCTCCAGCAGCTCACAGACCCCCCAGAAGTGGGACAGGTGTTGACCAGCCAGGCTCCAAAAGCCACTTACTGGACCAGAGGGCTTTGACCCCACTGGAACGGTCTTTTAGACGCCCCAAAGGGTTAACAGTTTAGCCTCTGGCTTCTGGCCTTCCCTAAAGAGGTCCTTTTTCAGTTTGGTCCCTACCAGGGGAGGAGACAGCTCCCCACCCGTGCCTTAGAGACTTGGTCCCCACCCCAACCCCTCCCCCTCCATGGCCCGCCCACTCCAGGAATGAAGCTGCTGCTGCCCAACATATACCCAGACTGGTTTCATCTCCTTCCAAATTCATTTTGTGTCTTAACTTCTGCCAAGAATAAAAATTAAAACACTAACACACACATCATGCGTGTATGGGAGGGGAGGACAGGGCTGGAAGTTTAAACTGAAAAAGACCAGGCAGGGAGTTGGGGGGGGGGCGGGTTACTGATTAAAGTCAGGGCTTGGAAACTTTGGTTGGGGTCTACTGTGGGCCTTGGCCCACCCGGCCTGAGGCCCCTGCTGGCTACACCCAGGGTCAGATCTGAGGGGGAAGTGTTTGCAGCATCTGCCCTCATGCTCCTCTAACACCCCATTTCATGTCCTTTAACGTCCCCAGCCCTGCCCAGAGGGGCACAGAGCAGTGGAGCTGCCCAGCACTGCAAAGGCTGAAAGTGGACTCCCCTCCCCGTACTTGAAGGAGCCCTGTTCCTTGCCAACGCCACAGTGAATAAAATAGCACTTGGAATGACACGCAGGCCTGGTGGTGCAGGCGGCTTGTGGGCTGTCTGTGGCCACCCAGAGGAATGGGTCTGGGGCTGGAGCCTCATTCTCAGAGCTGCTCCGCCACACCCATAGCCTGCAGGCTCCAAAATCTGGGGGCCAGGCAGAGGGCAGCCCCAGTACCGCTCTCTCCTGCTGCTACAGTCTTCCTTCCCTCTTTCTAGGCAAAAGCAGGAGCCCCTCCACTCTGGAATGATGAAGGCTAACCCTTTACACACTTGGGGTCCCCCAGGATTCAAATAACCACTCCCTACCCAACTCTGAATCCCACCATCATCCCACTTCGGGTGAACTGCTCCCCAAATGGTGAACTAAGCACTCACGTGGTTTGCATCTATCCATATGGAACCCACCCTGTCTCATGGACTCACGTGCCTTACAAGTCAATCAATGCTTATTGAACACCCATTCAATACCAGGTTTTCAGAATCCAAAGACAAAGTTCAAGCTTTCTCTAAGAGCTCAGCATCTGGCAGGGAGTAACACAGAATTATCTCAGAGCACCATGCAACAACTGGGAATCAAACTCGAGTGCCCCAGGCTGGTGTTCTTTCCTTTCTATGCCACTGTGAGGAGGGTGGGAAGAAGGGATCACACACGTCTTTTGGAAAGAGCAACCTTGTGGCATCCATCCTTGTCCCATCTGGTGCACAGATAGTAATGAAAACAAACCAATATTAAAAAACAAAACAAAAAACCCTTTGTCCTGGTAACTGTTGAATCTGGGTGATGGCTAGATGGGGTTCACGATACTATTCTTTCTGCCTCTCCATGTCAGAGTTTTTAAATAAACAAATAATAATAAAACTTGTTTTTTTCAAAGGACAACTAGAACACCGCAAACCTTCCCAATCTCACACTAATTAATTCCCAGGATGCCTCCCCACAAACACTGCCACCCACCCAATGTCCTCTCAGTTAAGCCAAAAAGCATTTTCAAAAGCAGGTTTTGGTGGGGAAGGGGTGTTCTGTTTGACCTTGAAAGGCTCCCTGATACTGGGCCAGAGACGCAGCCCCCATCTCTGAAAGGGGACTGCTGGCCACAACCAGAGGAGACCTACCAAGCCTATCCCCCTAGCCCTCTGGTGCAGGGACCCAGAGCAAGTGGGAAGTACCCCACACCCTCTGTTTCCTTTCTGGGGTTTCTCTAGGGTGGGCCTTCCCCAGGACCCTGCACATATCTCACCAACAACATGCCCCCAACTTCTCCGAGTGGCTTTCCTCTACTACAGAACTAACTAAGTGCAGACCTTGAGGCCCAGGTGAAAGACCATCAAGAAAACTGGCTTGGATTTCTCAATCTATCACTTTTCTCTGGGGCTCCATGTCTCTACAATAAAATTCCCAACACATCCTAACTGACAAAACTCTTTTTAAATAGTTAAATGTTCCAAGAATACTGGCTTAGGAAAGAATTCTAAGTCGGCAGAATTTACCTCAAGCCAAAGCAATACTGATGATGATGATGATAATGGTGAGCATCTAGCACCTACTGAGACCAAGAACTTCTCTAATGAGAGGATGTGGATGATGCCATTCAGTACAAAATAATCTCTGGTTTGGATTTCGGAGATATTTATAATCCAGGCTAGAAGTGTCTTGTAGGCAGCAGGCACAACTCAATGATCTGTTGACTGGTCAACTGAAAGGCTGGAACGTGTCTGGGGGCCTATGCCTGATGAAGCACAAACAGCACTGCTCTCAAGCAAGGCTCGCTGCTGACTATTTGGAAGGGAACCGTAAGTGACTTGAGAGAGGCAGTCTGCAGGCATCATGAGTCTCAAAGGGTGGCATTCTCCATGCTAGGAAGACAGGTCAGAACCCCCACCTTTGGGAGGGAAACACACCCCATCTTGGCTGTGATGCAAAGAAACGAGGTCTCTCTGCCTTTCCCCCTTGCAGACCAAAGGTGTTAGTATTCAGCATTTTTGTTAATTTCCTGGGTGTGTGTGTGGGGGGGGTGGGAATTAGTTCTGCCTGCCTAGGATTAATTGCACATGCTGTTCCTTTTTACTTTCTGACTTTGAAAGCACATAGACCTTGGTTAATGAGGAGCTTCCCTGTTCTGCTACCATGGAGGCTGGCTTTTTCAAAAGAGGGGAGTAGAGTGGCAGTGGGTGAAATTGGGACCCTGCCTTGATTTCTGCATATTGTTCTGGAAAGTACTAGAGAAGATCCAGACTACACCAGAGACTTCCTTCCACCAACACTTGCTGAAGCTCCCCAAATCAAGCAAGGCTGTGCTGTGCCTCCCTGAGCTTCCCATACTAACAGGCAACCACATCTTGGGAGGTCCTGGCATGATCTCCACAGAATGACATTCTTTATGCTAAAGGTGATTTTTTAAAAAATGCATTGCAACTATAAATTTATATTTTAGTAAATATAAAGACTATTTATAAAATCAGCCTTCCTGAGATTTCTTCCACACACCAATCAGGAGTAAAAAACAAAAACAACAATAACAACAACAACAACAAAAACCCCCAAATGCTCTGTCAGATCATGTATTTATCTCTTGATTCAAGAAAAGTGCCCTTGCTCCTAGGCACACTCTATCTGGCATGTACCTCCAGGAGCTGGTCTGGGATTCTCGCTCAGGACTCTCACTATACCTCCTGTGGGGACAGAATGTTAGGAGGGAGACAGGGGTGCAGGCTGGATTTGGTAAGGAACATGGGTCCCACACTCACATGATTCAGCAGTTTTCTGTTGTCTGCCTCTTTGGGCAAACTGAGGCAAGGGCCAAGGCTTCCCCTGTGTTGAGGGTCAGTAATCACTGTCACAGCCTCCGAGGCTCTAAAATTAGAGTCAGCATGACAGGGGGCCAGGAGGCTACATCCTAATTCCATATGTAACCACAAAGTCAAGGACTACCTGCCTGTACAGTGTGTCCTCTGAAGAGCTTGAAGAACCTTAAACACTCCATTGCAATAGTGCTCACAATCTTAGTGGCAAACTGGGACAGGTACTATTCGTTTCCACTTACACTGGGGACAACTAGGCAGAGCCAATGTGTAGTGACCTGGGGCTCTCCAGTGAGTCACTGAACAGGATACAGCTTGGACTGGGTGAAGAAGGAAACCGGAGGAAGAGGGGGTATGGACTTGGATCATCAGTGTGGAATTTCCACAGTCCAAAAGCTGACTTTCCAAGGGGGCCAAAGTGTCTTCTTCCTCCCTCACACTGAACTCTTCAGAGTGTGAAGGTACAGGATGGCCTCAGCTCTGTGTCTATTCCAAACAGGAATCAATGGAACCTGGCGTCTAAATTTCAGTCCCTGTTCCCCAGGTTTGCAAGTCTCTGCACCTCGTATACACCCTTTCCTCAGCCCCTGGAACTTCTCAGCCTGGTTCAACCAGATGACCCACAGGACCCCATTCGTGTGCACCTTCCTTCCCCTAGCTGGTGCCTAGGTTTGAGGAGCTCCCTCCTCCTGCTTCCCTTAGAACATCCTCCATCAGCACTTACTTCCTCAGAGGGCCTCCCTGTTTGTAGTGACTGGTGAGTGCACTGAATACTGAAGTTCCTGCCTCCATCTCCCAAAGAATCCTGGCTTACAAGGCTGACTCTGGGAAAGAAGCCCTTCTGGGCAAGGAAAATGTTCTCAGTCTTTCTGCCCCCTATTGGTCTTCCTCCCAAATGACCACAAAATGAGCCTCGGCGCTCACTCTCAGGGCTCAGCGCAGGTGCCACTGGGCCCTGGACGGAGCTGACAGCAGTGACTGCAGAGGCCTGGTGACGGTGACGTGTGGCCGGCTAGCGGACGTGGGTGTGAAGGAGTGCTGCCTGTCTGGGGGAAGCTCACTTCCCCACCCTCTCCTCCCCGGCTCCAAAGCAAGTAAAACAAACTACTGGGGAGGAAGACAAACAGCCCCATGTGCTCCTCCTGTCTCTAGTTAGGAATGGGATGGGAAGGTCTGCACAGCTGATACTTCCAGATGTGGAACCAAAACACAGGCAGCTCCTGACAGTTTACCAGCCTGGGCTAAACTCCGGTAGCACCAGGGGCAGGCATGTTCACTGGGAGATGATGAAGGAATGGCACTCGAGGGCTCTGGTCAAGGGGGCCTCAGCACAGGGCTTTTACTCCAGATGGATGTGGGCATGTGGGGGAGGGTAAGGGAATGGGACAGAAGGCCATGTTTACAACCAGAGGAGACTGACAAGTAAAAGAAGCCAACCTGGAAACACTATATACTGTGCGATTCCAACTACAGGACAGTCTGGAAAAGACTGTATGAAGACAGTAAAAAAAGAGCACTGGTTGCCAGGGATTGGTGGAGGGGAAGAGAGAGGGCCTAATAAGTGGAGCACAGGGGATTTTTAGGCAGTGAAACTATTATTCTGTATGACACTGCAATGGCGAATAGTTGTTATTATGCATTTGTCAAAACCCGTAGAGTGTATAATACAAATAGTCAACGTAAACCATGCATTTTAGTTAATAATAATGTATCTATATTGGCTTATCAACTGTACAATTTTAACAGATGTACTGCAGCAACATCTGAATAATATGGGGAGAACAGGCCTCGGGTCAGGGGTATGTGGTTACTCTGTATTTTTAAATTTTTTCTGTAAACTTAAAATTGCAAGAAAAAAAGCTATTCATTTTTAAGAGTTAAAAAAAAACAACAACAAAAACTGAAAGAGGAAGCTCAGGCCTTCAGCTCCCTGAGATGCTGTAGATGTTGGGCTGGGGGTCATGGTAGTTTAATTTCTCAGGCACATTTGCTGTCAGCACAAGACCTCCTGGGATATTTATCCCTATTTTTACTCTTCTTCAGCTTCTAAATCTAGAAGTCAGAAGTGACTGAGATGCAATTTGAAGTCACGTCTGGCCCCCTCTGGGCAGACAGCCAATCATGCTGTCCCTTGTACACAGCTGTCAGCTCTCTAGCAGCAGAGACCATCTCTGTGGCCTGCGTGCCTAGCATGGGGCCTGACACCCCCCCCCTCCCTGGGGCTCCCCGGGCCCTCATGTGTGTGGGGAACTGAACTATTCTCGAATGCATCACGTTCCTCATGTCCCTGGCTTGTGCTTCCAAACTCAATTCAACAGAGCTCCAATTCAACTCAGGTCCCTGTGATACCGGAAGGGAGCAGCAAAATGGATTGTCAGGCACAATTGGGAAATCCCAGGTGAACACCTACTCTGTGTAACTTGGTGGAATGAGAGAAGGCGCTGGGCTTCTCTGCCTCTCCTAGCCAGGCTTAGCAGAGTGTTGGGCATAAAGTACACACTCCACAAACTCCTCTGAAGCGAGTGATGAGGAAGGCCAGAGGAGGAGTCCGTTCTTATGCTCCCTGTACAGGTGGAACAACGGGCACACCCATGGACCATCCTGAAGTCTGTCACCTTGAGGAAGAAAGAAGACCTGGGCTATTTCTGTCTTGGCCTAGCACACAGCTCCCTGGCATTTCTGAAGCAGACACTCAAATGTTATTAGAATTCTCTGCACCACTCTCCCATGTACTCCCATATACATACGCCCAGAATGCATTTTTCTTCTATAAATCCATATGTAATTATTTGATTTTGTCTAAAACTCATATTATACCTCTTTCGAAGTTCAGAAAAGCTCTGCAGACTAGTGGGGGAAAAAAATGAACACCAGTTACATATCAGATTCTAATCCAGGCACAGAAAAGTCAGGGAGGAAAAAAAAAGTCCCTGGTCTCATGGATCTTTCATTCTGGAGAAGCAGACAGTAAGCAAATGGACAAATGGATACCTGTCAGCAGATGATAACTGAGGGAAAATAAATTAGGCTGAAGGGAGAGAGAATGATGAATTAATAGAGGGCAGCTAGGTTCAGGTTAGATGCAGAAGGCAAAGAAGTTGCTCAGCTAGTTGGAGGAGCAGCAAGGAGGTCAGGGAGGCAGTGAGAGGGGAAGGGGGGGAGGTGAGGGCAGAGCTGCAAGGGGTGGGGCTGAGGGCACTGAAGGCTTTAGAATTTTCTCTGAATTAAATAGGACCCCCTGGAGAGTTCTGAGCAGAGAAGTGACCTTCTCTGGCTTCTCCGTTGGAAGCTGAAACTGACTTCTCAATGTGGACAGACTTAGGGGCAGGGAGGTCAGGGGAGTGGGGGTGGAAGCAGGCAGAACCCTGAGGAAGCTACTGTGATAGTCCCACAGTCTGATAGCCTGGGTAAGAAGCCGTAGACCAGGGTGGTAAGAAGTTGCAGGATTCTGGATACATTTCAAAGGTAAAGCCGATACTATTTGTCAATTTAAAGTGGAGTGTGAGAAAAAGTACATAGATGATGCCAAGGTTTTTGGCCTCGCAGGTAGAATGGAATGCTGTACCGGCAAGAAGCAGAGGAGGAGGCTGGGTGGGAATTCTCTTCCTTCTGACCAGGTCTGAGGACACCTAAGGGTGTACTGGTCAGGGCTTTGTCCCACTGTGGGATCCTCTCTGTCTCCATCTGCTCACTCGTTTATCCCTGTAGAGCCTTGAGCCGAGGGGTTCCATTGGCACAGCCTTCCCCCAGTCCTCCTTCCAGCTGCTCAATCCATCAGTAACCCTTACTTCCCCGCTGCTCCTCCTTCCTCTCCTTTCCTCCCAATGGCCGCCTTCTACTGAATGCTCACGATGTGCTGCATAAATGCATTATATACCATTTCTTGCTTCTCTTTGCAACAGCCTTAAGAAATTGGGGTTTCAGAGTCTAGGTAACTAGTCCAGGGTCACATACGTAGCAACTGGCAAGGCCAGGATGCAAATCCAGGCCTTTCTGGTTCCAAAGCCCGCACTTAACCAGGATGCCACACAATCTCCAACCTGGAAGTGGCCCTAGAAATACTGCTTCCTCCTGAACAACCTTCTAATAAGAGTCATTCCGGACTCTGTCCTCTCGGAGGGGTCGCTGCAGACACTCCCCCCCACTCCTATGTTCTTCCTCCCTCAGGAAGGATGTTAGCCAGGACCCCCTTGCCATGAGATCTTTTCCTCTCCCAACTCCTGCCAGACCCTGAGATCCCCTCTCACTGCCTCTTACAAGTGGGAGAAAGACAGCTTGTCTGGAGCTCGGGAAGGGTTTCTGGCAAGAGGATGAACTGCCTCTAGTCCAGGCCCCTGGCTTCAGGAAACAGAGATACAACCACAGAGGCACATGCAGCCCACATGGCCACCCTCTGAGCTCTGGCCAGCTCCCTAGCAGGTCTTACCTCCTAACTCATCGTAGCGGACATAGATGCCAGAGGACTTGGGTTTCTGATGAGAACAGACATTCTAAACCAAAAGCGTTCTCTTGTGCTATCTCTCTGCATTCTAACAGTGCTCTGAAAGGCAGCTTTGTGGGGATGGGGAAATAAAGGCTCAGAGAGTTTCTGTGACTCCTCTCAGTTACCCAACTAGCTGGTCACATAACTGTTTCTTAAACCCAAGTGTCCCGTGCGTTCGTTGCTGCAAAGCAGAACTCCCTGGCTTCAGGCTGTCCACGTCTGTTGAAGAAAAACAAGGAATTCAGGGCAGCTACGAGTCCTCCACAGCTAAGGCTCCACCTCTGCCCTCAGCCAGGAGGGAGAGGTCTGATGCGCTCTCCTGCAGACCTCTCCCTCCTGGCTGAGGGCAGAGGTGGAGCCTTGGCTGTGGAGGACTCGTAGCTGCCCTGAATCATTCTTCCTGCAGGCTGTCCTGTGAATATCTCCCTGCAAGGGACCATCTCCTGTCAGTTACCTGTCAAAGCTCCTGCCTCCTTCCCCAGGCTGTTTTTATGTGCAAACTGCCACTTCTCCTGACCAGGAAAAGTATCTGCTGGGCCAAGCACCTTCTCCTCCTCTCCCCACTGAGGGCACAGAGGACGTGCTTGATCAGACTTGCAGAAACCTGAGGAGCAAGTGGATTCAGCTGGCATCTACAGTGGACGCAGAGACTCAGACAGCCAATTCAGATTGAGGGGGGAGAGGGAGAGGGGAGAGGCAGGAGACATGTTCTGAGATGAGACCCAGGTGGAGGTGGCTTTCAAAACTCTCTACGAAGTCTGACACAAGCTGCGCCCCAAAGCCTGGCTTCCCTCGTGCTGCTGCTGCGCTGGGCAAAACCTTCCAGCTGTGGTCCCGGGTTTTCAGTTCATGTCTCTTCAGGCAAGTTTCCTAAAGGACCCCACCAGCCCCATATACTTGTTAGTTGCAAAAGAAGCAGAAAAGAAGAGGACTCTTCTTAGCAGGGGAGATTGTCTAGGCATTTTTTTTTTTCCTGCAAAGCCTGAGTTTTGGAGTCAGCAGTCTTTCCATGAAATCTTGGCTCTGCCACTTACCAGTTGTGAGCACAGAACAAGTCACTACAATTCTTTAAGCTCTGACCCCTTATCTATAGAACAGGATCATACTGCCCGTCTCCACAGGACTGTGGAGGGGCACGTGGGGGGTGCAGGGGTAACACCTGTAGGCTTAGCACAGGGCCTGGCACACAGTTGGTGCTCATTAAATGACAGCTAACATTCTGCACATCACTGGAAGGATGGAAGAGGCATGAGGGGCTGCCCTGGGAATGGGGTGAGAATAGTAATTCTCCCCTCCCATGCTGAAGGGTACCTGCTGCTCCTGTGTGCTCACTCTCTTGAGGGAGCCTTGCCACATAAACACAAGGCTCTGTCTATAAAGTCAGGGGAACAAAAATGAACCCCTTCACAATACTGCCCTCAGCAACCTGTTACATTTTTTTTTTTCACCAGCGCTCAAGACCTTTGTGGTGCTTCAATGATGGGGGATTGGCTGCCAACCTTCTTGTTCCCCTTTGGGCAGGAGAGCTGAGCTCTCCCACCCCTCCTCTCTCCCATTGTCAAAGACCACCCAGTGAAACTTGCTGGCAAGCTGCCACAGTCCAGACAGGCGAGAGCTGGGCCTAACTACCCAGCCTCCATCTCTGCAACACAAGCCTATAGAATGAAAAGCACCTGACCGTGGGGCTTTCACCTGGAGCAGACGCAGCCTTCACAACGGCAGACCACCAGTGGTGTCAAGGAAGGGTTACAGGTGATTGCTTGGAAGGCCTGTACATTGGAAGAGTCATTAGAATCTAACTCTTGGCTATAACACAGTAGATTTTTATGTAACTTGTTCACTACAAAACATCCATTCATAATGACAGAGGTAAACAGCCATGAATTTCCATTGCTTTCTGTGGTCTCAGTGTGCTGACTGGCTGCATTATGAAATCGCCCTCACGTGGACACAGGTACATAAAAAGAAGGAGCGAGCATAACATCACTGTGGGATGATAGTCATTAAGAGCAAAAAGAGAGTCAAATGGCAGGGATGATCTGTGAAATAATTAAGAGCAGCCTCTGCTTTCATAGAAAAGTAATAAATCCAGAACCCCCCAATTTTCCCCTCCAATTAACTGTGACCCATACCTAATAAAGCTGCTGTGATTGCAATGTTAGGTAAACTCAGACTAGTAAAGGCACCTGGCTGGGACTACTCTGGAAAAATATTGGCAGGGCCAGGGGAAGTGGGGGAGCACCCTATTCCAGAGTCCAATTCCAGCCCTGCTTGATGGCCGTGGAGGGGGGGTGGCCTCCAAGGTCAGCCAGCTCCGTAGGCACTCTTCCTCTTACCTTAGCTCCCATCCTGTGTGACAGTTACCTCTCAACAGCCAAGGAGGTTCCTGGGCAAGTGGAGAGCCCAGCGACTTTTATGACTTTTATTGGTCCCTAAAATAAACGTCCCCTCACTGGCTACTCTGGAAAGGATTTCAGAGTTAGCAAACCTGGTGCACACAGTAGAACAAAGGGCAAATGAAACTGAAAGGTAAAAAGCTGAATGCGGGCATGTTGTTTCTAAAATTCTCAGCTGAAATCTGACACGGATGAGAAAGAAAAAAAAAATCACACATTTCTCCTCCCCACCCCCACCCAACCCTGACAGCTATTCAGTAACTGGTTTTAGAATCCTGTCTAACCAAGACTCAAATTTCTGAGGTTCTGTAATCAATGCAGAGCTTCCAGTTTTTAAAATGAATAAAAGTACTCTGAACTTGCACTCTCCTATCTCAAGAACACTTGAGCCTATCATCTGCTGAAGAAAAGTAAGTTTTCAGGGAGAAAATCATGAACACGTACAGGCAGAGGTCAAAGAACAGTTTAGTCCTGCCAGTACCATCTCCCCCTTTAGGACTTAGTCTGAGATACTGACTCTCCTCCCTCAAGAAGCCTTTCTTAATTGGCCCTGTCCAAGTACTTTAACACTACAGTTCATATTGCAGTGTTCCCCTCCCTTCACTAATGCAGTTCTGGACAGCGTGGGCTCTGGTATTGATCCCAGGCACACAGCAGGTGCCTAATAAAAGCTTGTTGAAAGGATGAAGGCTCCAGCCTACACATACATCATCACCCTCATCTTGTCCAGTGCTGTCCAAACTCATTTTAGAGAAGAATAAACACTCCTTTGCCATACTTTCTGCTGCTCAGCTTCTCTTATTTTTTTTTTATTCAACCCTACTTACCGTGGCCATATTATGTACTTTCTTGTTACTTACCAGGAGAACTGGTTGAGACTTTCCTCAACATTTTCTCTGGCAACCAAGTGAGGTTGACTGTGTATTATTGGCTCTGATCTCTCTCCTATGATTTCCTCCTACTGCCCAATAATCCTATCCCAAACATCAAAGGGCTTCTTTGAAGATAAGGCCAAATTCACCATTAGGAAAGGAGAAATTATTTCCTAACTTTATTTCAAAAGTTGGGATGACACAGAATCCCTCTGGGTTTTGAGAGATAAACACTGCCCAGTGTAGCAGATCACAACGCATTCGCTTGTAATACCATTGACAGAGACATAAACACAGGGCTTTCCTCACCCAAACCCAAGCAAGATTTTTCCACAGCAGCCTCAGACTCCTAACTCCATAGGAAATGGTTCGTATCCAACATGTTGAACAGATTTGCCTCAAGGAAAGGAAGGTGCGAACAGCCAGCCCAGGGGAAGGAGGTCACCACCAGCTCTGACTAAAAGCGTGTCTGAACTGAACTAGGACCAATCTGTTTGGTCCAGAGCCAGACCCTTTTAAGGCTAAAGGAGGAGAAACACTGTCCTCAAGAGGCAACACAAGACATGGGGGAAAAAAAAATGACTGACCCAATAGGGCAGCGGTATTAGACTGTGGGCAGAAAACCTCACCTGCTTCTTCTACTTCATTGCTGCTACCATCAGATGGTGTGAGTGCTGACAAGACTTCATGCGTCATGGGTTCCAGGAAGTTTGTGCTGGGACTGGGAAAAAAGAGAAGTGTCTTATCTTCTGAACAACCCAATAAACAGTTCCGAAGTACTGGCTTTTTATAAGGTGCATTGCTATAAACAATAGTAATCCCTTATTAATCCATTTTATAAATAAGAAAACAGAAAAAGCAATTTTTCTAAGATCCTAGGCTTCCTTAAATCTCCAGTTACCTGCTCTCTTGTAGAAATGACATGAGCCATGGATTAAGGACAATGATTACACTGAAAAAAGTCTGATCTTATAAAACCATTACCTTTGCAACCAGCAGCCCGTTTTCATCAATATTCACCAAATATCTCTGAAGAAGACATTACTAGCAGGCCTCATACAAAGCAAGGTGGGGGTTCCTTACAGGAAAGGGGTTTGGGGTGTTAAGGCAGTAAGCAAGGAATGACCCCGGCAAAAATCAAGGGTCAGCTACTAGTTAGGTTCGGGCTGGAGCAGAAGGCTCCTACTAATGTAGTATTATCATGAGGTGGGACAGAGCCACATGTGTGTGAGAGGGCTAAGAACTTTGGGTTGTAAACTTAGACTGTTTGAAGCTGGGTGGTGACTTGTTTATGGGACTGATGGGAGGATGGGTGGTGTGGTGACAGGCAGCCAGTAGGGAGTCTAGACATGTGTCAACAACAGTTGTCAAGGGCATGAAGAAGCCTTGTGGTAGCAGCCATGAAAAAGATGGTATAGATGAAGAAGAATAAAAGGGCGGGCAGGAACGATGGGGCAAGCTGGCAGAGGTAGGCTAATATAGTGGCAATGGAGATGCAAGTATCGAGGAGTTAGTTCAGTGGTTTGAGTCAGCGTCAACAGAGTCCTCAGAAGAGCCAGGGCTTCAACCCAAATTCCAGAAACCCCACCGCAGGGCCCCTTGAGATGGAGCCTCTAAACCTTACCTCCTGCCTTCTTCCTCCCTTTCTCCACCCATACCAACCCTGTGGGCTCCAAGGAGGCAAAAAACCCCTATTTAGGAAGGCTTTTTGTAAACATGGATTTCTAGATTAAAAACACCCACTTCTATTCCCACCCCAAATATTTGATTCGGTCTCATAAATGAGGAAAATATTACATGTGGAGGCTCCATGTGGGAGCACTCTTAGGATTTATGTTGTTCCCACCAATAGTGAAGTAGGTTAGACCATCTGTTCTCTGTGAGTCTTTGGACAAAAATCTCTAGATGCTTCACTGTTGACTACAAAAACGTCTATACTTTTTATCACAACTATGTGAAAAGTATGTATGCACATGGATGAAGAAAACCAAGTTGTGTTATAGTATGGGAATGTGGGTCTTTTAAAAGAACATTTAATTATTAGTAGATGCTTGTACAATAAATAGAAGTTGGGGGAGGGAGGGTTTAGTTTGGAAAACCACCCTTTAACTAAGAAAGCTTATTCTCCTGGGGCAAGAAAGCTCCCAGTCTAGGGTGTGATGTACTAGAAATGTTTGGTGAATTGAAGTATGAAGATAAAAAGAAGTTCTAAATGATAAGGTAAATAGTTTTTTTAAATGTTAACAAATCACTTTATTTCCCCTGCCTCCCCAATTCCCACTCCCTTCCCATTTCTCTTATTTCCCCAGAAAGCAGACTACAAATGTATAATATCTTTTGGTGCCAGGTTAATACTTCCTTACTCAAGAGGCCAGAAAGTACTGGATTTCAATTAACTGGTGCATCTGGGTCTTCTTCAGCCTCTTCCCACTTGTTTGAAAGACAGAGAGAAAACCCGTTATTCGTTAACCCCACCAGTGACTCTGCTGAAGTCTGAACCCAGACCCCCAAGGGTCTCATGGAATACTGTGACCACCAGACTCACTTCTTGCTCTTCTTGCTTAAGTCCTGGGGGTCCCTGGGGAAGTCAACTGAATTATTTAAGGAGTAAAATTCCCCACTCCTTCTTGAGGGAATGGAAATAGCAGATAAGTTGCAGAAAAGAACTGGGAGCCCAAATACTTGAAAGAGCACTTCAAAGAAAGGAAAATCTCCAAATCCATTTGGAAGATGGAAAGAACACCCTCTTATCACAAGTTGGCCAACCAATCCACAGCTAAGCAGGGACCTCTGTCCCCCACCCCTAGCTGTGGTCAGTCAGGGAACCAACCATCATGGCCTCTAGCCATCTGCCCAGAGTAAAGCCAGTATCTGTGTCTTGGGCAATTTCTCCTGAGGAAATGTCTCTCGTAATGTTACTCCTCTCAGATCTCTTGAAAGAGGATGAAAGGGCCAGTGTCTGACATCTCAATCCTCAGATTTCACAGGAATAGACACAGCCTCCAGTTTCTGAAGAGCCAAGCTGACAAATAAAGGGTGGGGGTTGGGCAGTGTCGGCAAAGTGGCACAACGTGGCAACTCTTAACTTCTTTCATTTTTACCTCTTACATTAATTCACTCTAAAACTCATCTGGCAGGAAAATCATAACTCCACTGCTGTTTCTACCCTGCCTCTGTCCCACTGACCCCAAGGTGCTTCAAGATTACCATGGTAACCTTCTGGGTTTCAATTATGAGACCATTAAAAAGTGCCAATTATAAGACCTCAGAAATGTTCCTGGGAAACCTGTTACACACCTCAAAATGGCCAAGTTCTTGCCTCAGATTCACTTAAGTGAAGTTCAGAAAATAGGTCACCCAGATGTATAGGAGCCCCGGCCTCTACCTCAGCACCTCAGTCCAACAAGACTGTGTTATAATATTGTCCACCCTGACCAGGAGGAAATGGAGATTGATTTATTGGCTGTAACCAGAGGGATGAAAAAAACCCTCACAGAGCTGAGCCATGCAGGGCCCAGTTGTGGAATAAATCAAAAACACTTGGGCACGCAAGAATTTTGAAAATTTACATTTATTCAATATCCGACGTTTGCAAAGTTTGGAACAACAAAGAACTAGGTGACAAAGGTGAGTCAGGTACAGGGTACTGGGAGGTGGCACAAGGGCCTGACACCAGAGTATACTTTTCTCTCAGTCCACTCTGATCAAAGAGGTAACTCTGAGTCAAAAACTTCTTCGAACCCATTCGAACTTGCTAAGAAGGGACGGGGGAGAGGCAGCAAACCCCACCACACCCATAAAGTGCCCGGTTAGGATTGCTGGTCTGTGGTTTGGGTATTCTTAGCTCCACATCTCTGGAGGAACACAACCTTTCAAGGCACCGGGCCCCTGCCACCCCCATCCCCCCAAACAAGACTAAACGAATTCCTAGGGCTCCCTGAGGTCCTCCAAGTCCGCTGCCTCCTTACCTCTCGAAATCCTCCTATCACCTGGAAAAGCTAACGAACACCTGGCACCCTGAAAGTGAAGCAAGGCCTTCGAAAATCCCGCAGAAAGTTCTGCCGAAAATCCCGCAGAAAGTTCTGCCGGGGCTCCTCGCCCCGCCCTACAGCCCCTTCCCACCTGTTCCAGGGGCTCATTTTCCCACCTCTCACAGTTACACAAACAAAAACCCTAAGAACACAACTCCAGGAGGATGCTTCGCGCGGGAACCAACGCTCACACACTCCCTCTTGCCGCTGCCCCAACCCCACGGACACCTCTGGACACCCCACTTCAGCCCCGTCCCTTGATTCCACCCCCCACCCCCCGCCGGGATGCTCTTCAATGGGCTATTCTGTTCCCGGTCCGTTCGGTCCCGCACTTGGGGGTTCTCCCTTTCGGACGCCAGGACAGTAAGCCCCCTCCCCGGAGAGGCCAGCGGGGGCTGCGCGGTTCCGGGTTCCGCCGGCCCCCTGCGGGCGTCCCCCCCGCGCGCGCGGGGCCGCAGCGCCGGTGTCAGGCTCCCGGGCAAGTTTCGGAGGCGGGCCGGGCCCTGCTTCCACCCCACAAGCTTCCGGCAACGACCGGCCAGTCTGCGCCGCAGGGAACCAGAAGCGGCGGCTCCG
>LNAC01000059.1:3613238-3687125 GCA_002007465.1 Ailurus styani
GCCGCGGCTGACACCGGCGGCCCGGGGCTCAGGGTCTCTGTGGCAGGACGCGGGGGTCGCGGCGGCGGCAGCGGGAGGACGAGGCAGGGGACGCCGCGCCCAGCGCGCCCGCTCCCTCCATATGGAAGACGCTTTTTTGGATGACTGAACTCGCAAACAATTCCTTCTTTTGCTGCTCCTGCTTAGGAGCCTCCCATTACCGCGCAAGGCGGAGGAGGAGGGGAGCCGGGGAGGCGGGGAGGAGGGGGAGGAGCAAAATGGAGCAGAGAGAAGTCTTGGAAAGGAAAGGAAGCTTGGAGGGAAAACCCCCCCAAAAACAGTCCCCCCAAACTCAGGCTTTGGCTTTCTCCTAACGCCCATTTGCTTTCTGCTGCTCTCTAGTCCCGCGCGCTCTCCCTAACCTTTCCTTCCCCAGACCAAGAGCAATGCCCTCTGCCTTTCTCCCACGCTCCCGAACCCTCATTTTCTCTTTAGCCTCACCTCAGACCCTTGCTCGCCAACGCTATCCTTCTCTTCTCTCTCCCAGTCACTTCTCCCCGACACTTTTTCTGACACCCCTCTCTCGACAGTTCTCTTCTTCATTCTGCAAACTATGGGCTAAAGCATTAAAACCAAAACTTCGTTATTAAACGCCCCCCTCCCCAAAGTGGGGCATTGGTTGTTAAGAAAAGGATGAGGAAGTCAGCCTCGGGGAAGCCCCGACGCCACCTACCCCGACCCACCGGGTGGGTCTGGGAGGGAGGGTTTGCCGTGTCCCGCGTTGACAGCGCCCTGCCCTGCCCTCCATCTCATCCGGGGTGAAGCAGGAAAAGGGTGAAAGGGGGCAGGGAGAGGGAGGGAGAGTGGCCGTAGAGAAGAGTTTGTCACCTCCGTGTGTACATGTGTGTTAAACCCTCCCTTTAGTGCTGGGCAGAAAACAATTCAGAGTGGCGGTTCTCACACCTGAGCTGCGTCAGAGCCTCACCTGAGCATCAGAAACTCCTGGAACCTTACTAAAAGCAGATTGCTGGGCCCCTCCCCCAGTGTTCTGATTCAATAGGGTCTGGGCTGGGCCTGATAATTTGCATTTTAATAAGGTCTCCGGTGATGATGCTGCCGACCCAGGGCCAAATTGTACAAACGCTTTTCTAGGGTATTGAGAAGTTAAACATATATTGAGTTGCTGGCAAATTGGGTCCCCTTCTTATTCTTTAGGGATGAAAACAAAGATTATGAAGGGTCATGCAAGTCCACATCCTAATACTGCAGCTGGGGGAAAAAAAGACCCAGAAAGGTTAAGGCATCTGTTCAAAGTGAACCTCAAATTTGTGCCAAAGCGGGGAGGAAGCTGCCTCGGAATTGGCCAGGAAGACCAAGAGTGGGGGAATGAAGGTGCTGCCTCCCCTCTGTGGCAGGACAGCTGCCCTGGGAGTCAGGAAGCCACTGTGTGACTTTGAGAAAGTCACATAAACGTAACCTCTCTGCGCCTCAGTTTGTTTTCTTTAGTTTCTCATCCGTAAAAAAGACATACTTTACACCGAGTATATGGTTTTAATCGAATCTGAATCTACAGACGTTTAAAGGGGCAGCATAAACATTGTATTCAATACATGGTACTGCTTCTTTTTTCCTATATTTGGTAATTCAGGCAGTCTGTTTTTTATTGATTTATCTGGTACTTTCAACAGTGTGTCCCTGGACTCTTGGGCCTGACCTGGGGGCAAAATGACAAAAGGGATGATCCATCTCCAACAGGTGAAAAAGACAATGAACTCCCTCTTTGAACTGTGCACCTGTACTCCTTCCTTCTTCTCCAATTCCCTCCGTCCCCACTCTCCTCTTGTACTCTCTAATATTCTCCCCCAGCATTCTTCAAGACCTACTTTCCTCCCCATCCAATGACCTTGTTAGCTTCCACCTTCTTACTGTCTTCCTCCCAAGGCACCATTCAGGACTACAAGGCCTGGAGTCCACCCGGGATATAAAACTCTTAATTCCCCAAGGGAATAGAGCAGCGGTCTTCCACTGCACTGAAACACTCCTTTGCAAGCCCCAAGCAGGGTATCCAGCTGTCTGTTTTTCAAAGATGACTCCAAGTAGTACCATTCTCACTGGCAATGTGGGATTCCAATGCAAATACCATGCATGAAGTTCTTAGATCGATTCTTCTATATTTCTATACATACTACTATTCATTGCTCAACATCTCAGCGATGTCCCTTAACCCTTCACATTTTCTTCTTCCTCAGGCTTTCTCTTGGGACTCCCCATTCCCTCCATTCTTGTCTTTGAGTCTCTCCCTGGGCTCTGAGTCAACAAGTCAGAGTACAACAGAAGACAGAGATCGCAGTCCCTACCAACACTATGTAGCCAGGATAAAGACCCATGGCCTTATACTTCCCTCCACCCCAGGCTGTTGACGGGGCTGCTCCTCTTTCCCACAGAGTTTAGACAGAATGTATATCACAGCTTAATTGAGAGGGCTTAATTCTGTAGCAGCATCAAGCACATTGTTTGGCACCTCAGAAGTGTTTATTGTTTTTATGGCTCTTTGTATTAACATAATTATGTTTATTATTATTACTCAGTAAGAACATTGTATCTCTGAACTCTCCCCCTTTGCCTGGAGCAATCCTTGTCTAATTCTCCTTTCCCCTCTCTGTTAGTTTCCCTATCCTAACCCTCCTCACCCAACACTAGCTCCCAGCCATCTCAAAACAGTTGCATAAGAGTCTGGGCTTGTGGTAAGGTGCTTTCTGTTACTCTACATTCCGTTCATGGTGATTTCCCTTTGGCATCTTGGTTTCTTGGGGGCTTTCTGGCCTCCATCAAGAAAGCAGCATTTAGTATGAAAGTCATCATCACATTTATTATGTCAGGGAAGAGAAGGAAGGGACTGTATGTAGGTCTACGTAAGTCAGTATATGGCTAAGGTTTTGCAGAGTGAATTGGAGTGAGTCCCAGTGAGTGAACTGACATCTAGAGACGGGTGTTCCTCCTCAGTGTGCTGCAGACACACTACCCATTAGAGTATAAACAGAGAACTCCTTCATTGTGAAGCATATCTGGAGAGGATTGTACTGAGAAAAATTACTAAGATGCAGACAAAGAGGGCTAAGGACTTGATAATTTTCCTTCTTTTAATATAAATCTGTCTTCTGAGTATAAACTATGTTCACTAAAGAAAATTTAGAAAATACAGAAAAGCACAAGAAGGGGAAAATCATTTTATTTTATTATTTTTTTTAAAGATTTTATTTATTTATTTGACACAGAGAGAGAGATCACAAGTAGGCAGAGAGGCAGGCAGAGAGAGAGGAGGAAGCAGGCTCCCTGCCGAGCAGAGAGCCCGATGCGGGCCTCGATCCCAGGACCCTGAGATCATGACCTGAGCCGAAGGCAGAGGCTTTAACCCACTGAGCCACCCAGGCGCCTGGGAAAATCATTTTAAACCCACTACCCAAGGATAACACTATTAATAGAGGCATTTTTTCTAGTCATTTTTCTTTTTTTCCCTCATCAATACAAATTATACTTTGTCTATGCTGAGTATATGATTCTAATTGATCAGAACTGGAAGATATTTAAAAGGACAAGATAAACAGTTACTTTTATTCAATATTTTGTACATTTTTCTTATGCGTTTGGTACAATTATAAAATTGTGTTTATTGTATACACAAGTTGTTATCCTGTTTTTTAGATTTAACATTCTAATATGATTAAATCTCCTCCAAAGTTCGACTTTAACAGCTGTGTACTATTCCATCAAATAGAGACATTGTTATTTATTCAACCATTATTCTATTGTCATATATTTAGATTGTCCATTTTTACTATGATAATGCATCACAGTTAACTAAACAACTTGTCATAAATCTTTATTTACGATTCTGATTATTTCCTAAGGGTGAATTCCTATGAGTAGGAGCTTTGGATCAACAGATATAACATTTTAAAGGCTTTTGGCTGGTATTGCAAAATTGTCCTCTAGTGACTCCAATGTACATTTTCATCTCTCAGATCTCCACAACAATGAGATCATCAAACACAGGGCCCCAAGTGGAGACTTGATTGAATTATCCAGTTTGGATGACTGCACTAACCAGATAAAGAAAACAACTGCCAAATATTCACTGCGCTGGAGACAACGCTCAAGTGGGAAAAGCTGAACAGAAATTGCTTACTATGTGAGCTCAGTTATATTTATGATCTTATATAACCTTTCCAATAACCCCTTGAGAAATAAGGTAACATCCACTGAGCATCTACCCCTCACAGCATCTCTGCCTGGTTCTCTGTGTACATTCAGTCTTGAATGCCCACAATAACCCTTTACTGTAGGTTTGATTCACCCTATTTTACAGATATGAAAAAATAAGCAACTTGCCCAAGATCCCCAACAACTAAGTGGTGGTACTAATGTCTAAACCTGAGGTTTTTCCAGTTTAACAATTCATGAGCTGTAGGCTACCTAGGGGGTAAGAAAAGCATATTCAGAAGATGCTTGAAATTTGTCAAGTCATTAAAGAATCTTTTTTGGGCCTCTGAATGACTGATTTTTTTTTTTAAGGGCATCCAAGTTCATTCAAAGAACTAGGGTAACTCACGAACCGTAATTGATAGAAAAGTCCAAGGATTGTATACCTTCGGAGAATGGAGCTCTGATGTACGAGTTAAGATTAAAGGCTAGATACTAAAATTCATAGTGTTAATAGTAATTAGTAAATTGGCTTTTGTATACATTCCTATTCTCAAAGCTAATGTTTGGATATATGTTTTTATCTTGATCAGAGGTTCTAGAAATAAAATACTGAATCCAACTTCCTAGTTTCAAATTCTAGCTGTTGAATCCTAAAACATTTTCAAAATAAACAAAAAAATCATTAATTTGTTACTAGGAAAATTAGTTCTCATTTGCTTGTTCGTGGGCCATTTACTAGTTATCTGAGTTGGCCTCCCTCTCCATGCTGAGTATCACAGGGCTGCCAGAGAAGAAGTGTGCACAGTTGTTCCAAAATATTTGATGACTGAATGATGAATGAAAGTATAAGATTGACCTCTGCAACAATTAGTAAACAATGCAAGACAGCATGTAATTAAACTCTAAATTGCATGGTTCAGGCAGAATTACAGGTGAGCCTGGTACGATGCCATCCACTCCCCATACAAGTTGGACTGGCTGGGACTGACTTCTCTAGTCCAGTGCTGCCAACTCAGGCTTTCCTATTCTCCCTGTGTTCTGCTGACTTTAAGGGATCAGTCTTCAGATCCCCTTGAGGTTGCCTATGGATAAGGCTACCCTAGGGGGAGGATGACATAAAAAAAATGAAATTGTGCAAGCAAGACAAATCTGGGTTTGGATAGAGTCTTTAAACAAACTTGTGAGCTTAGACATTCTGAATCCCAGTTCCTTCATCTGGTGAAATTAGAAATATATATGAAGTCTCTCTCTTGTATATGATCGTTACTAGGTTATCCGATAAAGTTATACCTGTTGTTTATGGCTAGCCCCTGTTCTGATAGGTCATGCAGTGCCTGTTGCATTTTTAAAACTATAACCTTTTGTAGGCACTTCATAAATAGCAGTTGTATTAGTAAAAGTTTGAGTCGGAGGTGAAGCTAGGACAGAGAAATGGAAAACAGGATAATCCATGGCCATTTTTGTGACCAGTGCCGCATGCTTGATTTTGCACACTCCTTAAATCCCAGACAAATAGAATTTGTTGACGCTGAGTTCTCAGAAACTCCATTTTTTCCCAAGATATCAGATTCCCTGAAGTAAGCACAGGCTCCATTTAGTCCCACATGAAACATCTACCTTCTCCAACTCCTTCTGTCTGCTCTCCTTCCCATCGCCACCCCCCTCACGTGTTAGGCTGAGAAACTTAGATCCCAGAGCTGCCCAGACTCCAGCTGTTTGATATTGTGCAGCTGAAGGCAGCCTAGGGCAGGGGGTGAGAGAGACTCCAGATGAAAGCAAAAACTCAAAGAGAACTGGACCTCAGAGCTTTGATACCAAACTCAGTGGGTAACAGCCTCCGTTAAATCTGTTCAGTCAGCCATTTACGAGAGAAGGGGTTTCTCACATGTCCTGTAAGGGTTTTTAGTGATGGGATGCTTCCACGGAGGGGAATCAATGTTCCAGGGACTGAGCAGGACAGAATCAAATGCCAAAGCTACTGTTGCAAGCTCAGAGACTGGTAATGTGCTGCCTTGCTTTGCTCCCACTGTATTATTTTCTTTCTCCCTCATGAGGTACTGGGACTTTTGGCCACAGCAAAAGAAAACCAGCCATGTCCCAGCCTACTTCACTCCACCCCACTTCTTTAGGTTCTGGGGAGCAGCCCTTATGGTGGAGGCCCCAGGAAGGAAGAAGAGTTACGAGGAAGACAGAGATACTGGGGCTCCCTACTTCTTACTACCAGTCCCATTCAGATTCAGATACCAGTTTCATCTTCTTTGCCATCTGTTGATTCATCACTAAGAAATGGAGTCATTTGAGGTTTGGTGGACCCAATCTGACAAGTGCCTTACCTATGAACCTCTGCCTGGGATAAGGAAGGACTAAAAAAAGTAATCATAGTCCACCCCAGTGATTTCTTTGTTCCTTTAAAAGAAACAGCAGCAGCAGCAGCAGCAGCAGAACACCAAACCAAACAAAACCCTGCAAACCTTGTCTTTATTTATCCAGGACAGGTGAGGCCAGGATCGATCACATCACTCACTACCTTAAAGTTCTTCAGTGGCTCCCAGTTCCTTTGCTATAGGGGACAAGTGCTCCCTGCTCTGATCCAGCCCACCTCTTCAGCCTGGCTCTCCAGTGGCACCCCTACCTGTGTCTTGTGCTCTAGCATCTGTTTTCTCTTCCTCAAAAGATCATACTTGCTCATGCTTCCCAACCTGCCCAATTTCTGTCCTCAAACTCTTCTCTTTTGCAGTCATCTACCTCTAATTTACTCTTTAAGACTTCCCTCTAGCATCACCGCCTCTAGAAACCTGCGCCTGAACCCTCCCTCCCTGACTCCAGTTGCTTGCCCATGGAACACTCTTTTCTCCTTTATCATAGCGTCCATCATGAGCACTGTTGTTGGGTCCATCTGACTTCCCTCAGCTGGACTATCCCCACGTGGAAAAGCAATCCCTCTTTCATCTTTGTACCCCCAATGCTTAGCATGGTACCTAACACATAGTGGGTGCTCAATATATAAATATATCAAATGGATGAATGAAGACTTAATGAAATCAAGTATGTCTGTCACAGCAGTTGAAGTCTAATAGATCTATGTGGTCTGGAATGTTGAAAGGATACCAATAACCAGTACTGCGCCTGATGTAGAATCATAGCTTGAAAACCAAAACCAGATCCTTAACTAAAAGCAAGTGATGACTAATTTGTCTTAGATATAAAGTTGGATGACTCCCATACAGAATTCTGCATTTAAATGCTTATGGTATATTTGAAATGAAAGCATCTGACTGACTTTCAGCTGTATTTTTTTAGTTTTTATTTTGAGATAATTATAGATTCACATGGGTTGTAAGAATTCACCTACTTTTCCTGTAAATACACCACAATATGTAGCCTAATTATAGTAATGTGTCTTAATCAAAGATGTCTTAACATCTTAATCGAGTTTAATACAATTATCAACCTTATTCAGATTTTGTCAGTTTTACTTGCACACTCATTTGTAGGTGGTTGTACGTTTTTGAAATGATTTGTAGGTTATTGTATCTGTGCAGCCTAGTCCCTGAATGTCTGGCCACCACCAGTAAAAGTCAGGATTATGCCCAGTTGGCCCCATAAGAAAGGGCTTATGTCTCTCCCAAAAAGCTTATAGCAACAGGATTCATCCCTGATCCAGCCTCTGCTTTGCACCCTCTGAGACCCCACTGTAGAATGTCTTATTCCTCCTCTGACAGGACAAGAAAGGACGCAGTCTTCCTGGATGATGCTTGATGAGTTGGAACAATTCCATCCACCCTTCTCTGCCATTAGCCAAAACACCAGGGTGGGCTACATATTTTGCAGAGTCTAGTACAAAATAAAAAGGCAGGGTCCCAGTCAGGAGTGGGGAAGTCTGTCCCCCTTTCTTAAACCCACAGCAGATGGCCAAATCCCAAGGGGTTGTAATGTGCATACCAAGATACTCCAGGGGTTGGGCTAGAGGCGCCTGCCCAGATGTTTCTTGAAAGCACTGTGAAACTGCCAGGCTTAGTGGGGGGAGAGCCACTGCATCACCCTTCCCTGAGATGCAATAGGGTACATACCCTCCCCTAACCCTCCCCACACGTATGCTTAGGCTCCCATCAGGAGCAGAGGGTGACTGAAGCCAGTATAGGGTGGGGAAGTTCAGGGTACTAGGGGTCACAGAAGTAGCCAGCTGAGCCTCGGTCCCAGGGAAGCAGTGGGGTCAGGACCACGTATGAGCTGAGACTCTAAAACTCCAGTGCCTGCTCCACTATCCAGTTGAACTTCCCTTACAAAACACAAATTCAAAGAGAAAAATGCCAAGAGAGCAGTCACAGAGATTAAAACCAAGCGTGGGGCCTGTGTGCAAGGCTCTGTGAAACTGCACTGGCCATACACCCATCAAGTTGTCCAAATGCACCAAACCCAGAATTCATTAACTACATTCGTGACTCAACAATTGCCCTAGTCCAGACCTACATCATCTTTTTTTATGTGGAATATTGCAAAAGCCTCTTTATTAATTGCCATACCATCCATCTGCATACATCATTGGTCCATTTTTAACATTACTCATGGCGACACCTATAGAAATGTCAAGTTGGATGATGTCTTATCTCTCCCTCCACCTGAAATTGTTCAGTGACCTCACCACTTTTAGGATGAATTCAAACTCTTAAGCAAAGTACCTGAACCCTTTCACACCAGTCCTGAGCAAGTATCCCCTCAATGTGGTCTCCCACCATTCCACTCTCCCCCCTGCCTTGTTCCCTCCCTTAATTTACAACTTCTTCAGAATGTTCCAGGATCCTGTCTCTAGGCCTTTGTATATGTGGTAAGCTTGTTGGAGAGCCTTTACTGCCTGTTGCACCAAATTCCCACTTGTCCTACAAAACTTAGCTCAATTACTAATTCCTCTGGCCTTCCTTGCTCACCATAGTTTCCCGATATGATGGGCACTTATGATCCAGGACTCATACATCACTTGGTGTTTACCCTTATTATATCACCTACTGCATTGTTTTATAATTATTTTTTTAAAGATTTTATTTATTTATTTGACAGAGAGAGACACAGTGAAAGAGGGAACACAAGCAGGGGGGATAGGAGAGAGAGAAGCAGGCTTTCCGCCGAGCAGAGAGCCTGATGTGGGGCTCAATCCCAGGACCCTGGGATCATGACCTGAGCCGAAGGCAGGTGCCTAATGACTGAGCTACCCAGGCGCCCCATAATTAAGTATTTTAAGCTGACATGTTTCTCAACCATATGAGATGCCATTCACACTGTGGTGTATTTGTAATTTCCCCCAACTGATGTGATCCCCTTGAAACCCCTAATCACCACGTAGTCCTAATGCTTTTGCACAACTTCTGGAATAGGTAGGCAGTAGGCAGATGTTTGCTAAAGAAAGGAAGGAAAGGAGAGAGAGAGAAAGAATTATAGTTGCCAGTATATAGAATTTTTTTCTGTTCCAGCACTGGTCCCACAAAGTCTCCCCACTTCCTCAGCTGTTCAATGTCTTAGGAGCTAATATGGATTGACAGCACAGTCAATCCGATTGTGCAGGCACAGGTGGTTTAGGTGATGGAAAATAATGATTTGACCAAATTTGAAGCACTGGCTGTGTACAGACAATTTGGTCCCTCAACTTGGGGCCTTTTGATATCAAATACAGAAATGCTGATACTTATCTCCCTCAAGAATGACCAATTCATCAAGTTACCATGCAGCATTTTGGAAAACAAACAGAAATGTTTAAATATACAAAGCAAGAAAAAAATGTTTTATGGACATAGAAAAGCAACTTAAGAACAATAAGGGGTGCCTGGGTGGCTCAGTCAGTTAAAAGCATCTGCCTTCAGCTCAGGTCATGATCTTGGGGTTCTGGGAGCCCTGTGTCAGGCTCCCTGCTCAGCGGGGATTCTGCTTCTCCTTCTCCCATTGCCCCTCCCCCAGCTGGTGCTCTCTCTCTCTCTCTCTCTCTCTCTCAAATAAATAAAATCTTTTAAAAAATGCATAACATACAGTTGTCAAAACTTATAAAACTATAACCCACAAAGAGAATTTTACTGTACATAATTTTTTTTTTTACAAATCAACTAGGGTGAGGGGGAATCAAAAATGTAACACAAACTGTAGAAATTGAACCTGACTATATTATGAATGAGTAATAAAATGATAAATGTAGGGGGTGGGGAAGAAAAGAACTAACCCAAGTTTCTCTGGAAAACAGTATTTGGCTAGATATTATAAGGTTAAAAGCAAAAAACAAAAACAAAACAAAACCCCACTGTACACAAAAAAGGCATTCTAGTTAGTAAATTTATTTCTCACAGGGATATGGGTTAGCAATACTGAAACTACTTTATATACACTAGGGTTGAACAGATAAATATATTGTAGAAATGTAGAATGTATGTAGAAATAAATACATCATAGAAATGTAAAATTTTATTGTAGAAATGAAAGCCAGGCTTTTTAATGTCAGAAAAACAAGTTACAAATAAGGAAAAGGGGAAGAAGAGAATGAATTCTGTGGTGTTGAATAAGAGTCAGAGGTATCAGTATGAACTCATGGTTTTTAAAAAATATATATAGAGAGAAATACACAGAAATAATATAGATGTGTATAGGTACCTAGTATGCTCCTAGTATTCATACAGATATTTCCTAGCTCTGTCTACTGAGAGGCCCAAGAGCAATGACATCCCAGTAACAGTGTGCATACCCAGCACTCAAATCGTGGTTTCTACATGCCATTCTCCGATAAATGGAATTAGAAATTTTTGGAAAAGTATTTGATTCTAGGACTATGACAGGAAAACTATAAGATGAGCCAGCAACATCTTATGTGTCAACAAAGCAAGGAAGTACAAAAAAGGGTCGGAGTATGTGGAAAGGGCAAAGAAGCCAACCTGCAGCTAAAGCTGGATACAATTTCAGTAATAAAATAATGAGCAGTTGTCTTGTATTATAACTAATAGAATAAAATAAGTATCCCTGAGTCAGTACTGACATAAGAAACTGATTGAATGGGTGAATAAAACAGAGTAAAAGGAGAAGCTCTTCCTTACAGAATAATTCCTAAATAATGAATGAGAAGGAGTTAGGAAAATAGAAAATCTTTATTAGAACACCACGTCAATAATTTTTAGGATGCTAAAATCAATGAGCAAAAGATATTTGCATAGTCTCAAAATATCACCCCTAAGGTAGTTATTAATCACAAAGTTTTTTTAACTGTCTTTAGTGTGAAGAGCCAGAGTAGGTACCACCTCGACCAAGTGATTCATGTTGACATCACTAATAATAAGATATATTGATACTATGTGCCCCCAGTATGATACATTGAGAAAGATGTATCACTTCTGTGGTATTCTTGCCCCAAAATGGAAAGCATCAGACCAACTGAAATTAAGGGCATTCTAAAAAATAACTAATACATTTCTGAAGTGTCAAGGTCAAGAAAAACTAAGGAACTGTTAAAGATTGAGAGCCAGTGAGACATGACAACAGAATGCAACATGGGATACCGGACTGAATTCTATAACAGAATAAAAGATGGTAGTGGAAAAACTGATGAAATCTAAGTAAGTTCATAGTTTAGTTAATAGTACTGTAATGATGTTAGTTTCTTAAGTTTAGATTATTGGACTTGGTTATTAATGATGGTAACAATAAGAGAAACTAGGTGAAGGGTGTATAAGAATTTACTGTACTACCTTTGCGACTGTTCTGTAAAGTCAAACTACAAAGTTGAAAAAATCAGGGGAGATCATGCAGGTAAAATGGGAGAGGGGGGGACAAGAGAGGAAGGGGGGAAGGCGTCTCTGCAAGAGAACAACATGCTCGGTGGGAATGAAGGAGAGTTCAGAATTGGTCCCTGGAGCAAGGAGGCAGAAAATGTTTTTGTTTTTGTGTCTTGTCTTTCTTAAAAAATATAATGGAAAAAAAGTCACCATTTCTCACTTATTTAAAAACCAGAGGACAATTCAAGCAGCCTTGGGCTAGGGCTGGCCTTCAAATGAAAAGGCCTATTCTAGACCTAGGAACATCAGCTCCAGGACTTGCTCTAGATGTTTCAAAAGAATAAGTGAGAGCTTGGCTAAGGGTCATGTTGCAGGTCACCTAGAGAGCCTGGAGGCCTGTATCTGAGACCCCACAGACATCTTAAATAGGGAAGTCACATCTCCAAGTTGCCTCAGTGAACAGGGAAATAACACAAGAAGGTTAAGTTTCTTGGTCCAAATGTCGAAAGACATCTGTTACTACAGTGAAGCTCTCTGTACCATGATGCCTGCATGGGTCAAATCATTAGGTCGTGATATCTCCTCTCCTAAGAAGAGCTCAAGTGGGTCCTGAAACTTCGTTTCTGGGATGATGACAAACTCCTCTTTCTGTCTGCCATATTATTTTTTAGACACATTAAGATAGCCATTCAGGTAATCACGTGTTACAGGTTTGGAAGCTATTCTACCTCTAAAGCGACTAGGAATATCTTCTGTTAATGTTAATCTTTTGTTAACTATTAGAGTTAATGTGATAAGTTAATTCTCATTGGTAATCTCATTTCCCCAATCTAGTGAACTACCAACATAGACATGGCGTCCGTGATCTCATCTGCCTCTCTCTCTGTCAAAGATATCTGAAATGAACAAACGTTCAGGCATCTAGCTGTGAAGCTGGACTTCGGTACGGTGTTGAGGCATGAGAGGGATAACCGACGTATCTGCATTCCCACTGATTGCCCTGGTTCCCTCAGCCACCATAAAATCATGGACGTTGGGATTAGGAGGCCTGGCACCACATTTTGTCCAGCTGTGTGGCTTTTTACAAATCACTAAGCCTTATAGCTTATCTTCTGATCTGTAAAATGAGATAGTGGTTATTACCTATCTCACACGATTATTCTGAGAATCCATGGAGATATTCCATATGAAAGTACTTTTCAAAGGGTAAAACACTTTACAAATGTTAATTTTAATTTTACCATCCCAACACAATGAAACATATGGCATTTTTTAAATGTAAAAAAAAAAAAACCCAAAAAACAAAACCCAAACCCACAAGGCACAAATTTTTAGAAACAAGTAATTTTTGTAAAGCAATCACTTTTTTTTCAAACCTAAAACATATTTTTCAGCACTTAGCTATGTAGTCAGATGTGAGATGCAACAATTCTTTTCTATAGCTTCTTTAGCAGTGAGCCCAGTCTGGTTGCCAGGCCCATAAAAACAGAAGGCTGTTGATCATTAGTCTGTGTAAAACAGAGCACTTGGGCATCTCACTTGGAACTCGCTTTTTAACTTGTTTCAAGAGGTGGCGCTTAGAACTGAAAAGAGTATTGTATGCCTGAATGGGTGCACCAAAACACCAGGCCAGACTGGGGTGTGGGCACCCACTTATGTGTGCAACTGCCTTTTTACCTAATTAATCCTCTCCTTGCAAGCCTGAACGGGGCCTGTGAACTTCACATTCCACGGGTAACTGGAACTCTGGGTCCTACAGAACCTGGAAGCCTTAATGGAACGTTATTTGTTCAGGGCCCTTGAACCAATGATATCTAATGGAGCAGAAGCAAAGAGAAAATGCCCTGAGCTTTAGTGTGAACAGTTGATTTCCATCACAGACCTGGCCCTGTCACTCCCCTGCTTAGAAACCCTGGAGGGCTCCCCTCCTGGGTTTGGACAGAGTCCAACTCCTCTCAACCAACCCTGGTCTCATCTTTCCACATGCTCTTGCCACTCCCACCTTCTCCCGCCCCTCCTGAATCTCTGGGCCTGTGCTTTCCGAAGTGTGGCTTGCAGCCTACCTGTAAGGAAATAAACTGACAGCATTTGTTTAAAATGCAGATATCCTTGGGCGCCTGGGTGGCTCAGTGGGTTAAAGCCGCTGCCTTCGGCTCAGGTCATGATCCCAGCGTCCTGGGATCGAGGCCCACATCGGGCTCTCTGCTCAGCAGGGAGCCTGCTTCCTCCTCTCTCCTCTCTCTCTCTGCCTGCCTCTCTGCCTACTTGTAATCTCTCTCTCTGTGTCAAATGAATAAATAAAAAATAAAAAAATAAAAAATAAATAAATAAAATGCAGATATCCTTGCTGGACCCCAGGGCTACTGAGTCCAAATTTCAGAGACCTCAGGACTTTGCGTGTCAAAACTAACTCCTCTAGCAATTCTTATAAACACAAAAAGTTTGGAGATACTGCTCTAGCCCTACTCAATAAACTGTCTGTTCCTTGAATTTAGTCTGCATTTTAGTTCTCAGTCCCTGTGCCTTACTTTTCTTTTCCTCTCCGTAAACTTAAAGTTTCCTTTACCGAGTAGCTTCAGAGAGCTAAATGCAGCCTGTACACTCAAGCTTCAAGGGCCAACTCCCATTTATGGATTCTCTGATGCCTTTCCTGACCCCTTTCAAACAATCAACAAAATTAACTGAGTACCTACTAAGTATCTGGTTCACCGTGCAAAAAGGAAATAGAAATGAAGTAGATTCAATCTCTGTCCTCAAGGTGCTCACTCAGAGCAACAGAGATCTCATGTCTCTGTGTCCCAGACCCTCAGGCCTGGAAGAGATTAAAGCATCAGCCAGTCCAGATGCGGAGGCTCTCTGTGGCGTTAAGATGCGTAGTAGGCCCCATAATAACTGTAGTTCACTGTGTGCCGAGCCAGCAGTCCTTTTCTTTCTAAAATGTCTATTATAAAAGGAACGCTAAAGTGCTTTTCTAATAGGTTTGATTTGGCTACGAGTTTTACAGAGGTAAAACTGAGGCTCCGACGTATTAAATTTCCTTCTCTGGGTCTGAGACTAAGCTTATGGCAGAACTGAGTACCTGAGAATTCCAAGTGTGTGTTAGCCTGGGCCCCCCACATCATAGGTCCTTACTAAGTGTGTGCCAAGTGAAAGAATGAATCCATGAATGATTGATCTGCTTTATAATCTTCTAAAAATAATAAACCACCTCTGACAGCACTAGCTTTCAGCTTGCATCTCTCTGTTCCAGTACTGAAAGTCCCTCACATTCTGGGATTTTGAGTTTACCCAATTTTTTTAGTCCTTTGTTCTCTTGTCAGATCTTTAGCTTTAATTTGTCAAAACTGTATTTCCCTTTGTTTTTGCAAATTAATTTGTTTTTCATCCTAGGTCTGTCACTTGGTACTTTCAAAGTTTCTTTTTCTTTTTCTTCTCTCACTTTATTTTCCTCCCCTGCCCAACGAAACCCTCCCCCTCCACCCGCCGTGTCCCACATCCTGAGTATGAAGGCAGGCAGGATTAATCCAGCCAGGAACATGATGTCTGAGAGCCATGACAGATGCACTAAAGCGTGCCTCGGTGATAAAAGGCAGCTCTGATGGGCTCTGTCAGGAATCCCTCAGGAACACAGAGGGAAATATTTGCTAACCCCTCTCCTGGCTCCAGGCCACCAGGCCCCACAACAGGCTCATACCTAGAAAAGTCAAGAGAGAAAAGTGGTGAAACAAGAAAGTCTCCTTCCCCTCCTAGCACCCCACTCAAGAGACTTTTCCACAGAGCCCAAATTCTCCTTCTCTTCATCTGAAAGGTCCTGGCTTAAAATTGTGAGTGGCCACAACCTATGATTTAAACCCTGGGTTGTTGAAGGAATACTGTAAGACGTTGGGACAGAAGATTGTATAACCTACTTCTGGCTTACAAAAAGAAAGATGAGTGATAGTGAAAAAGATCCCTTTAGTGCTGTCTCTAATCCAACATTCATGCCGTGTGTGTGTGTGTGTGTGTGTGTGTGTGCATAAAGCATGCATGCATACCTGTGCATTTAGCTTCTATTTCCCCCCCAAGTACATTCAAGTAATAATTTCTGAATTCTTATTATAATATTCTTATTATATTATATGGTTGGTTATGGAGAAATGGGGTGAATAAGGCAGGTGTTTGCCCTCAGGAGCCTCATCCATGCCTTCGGTAACAGATGTTCTGAAAGAGGCTCAGCCAGTGTCTTGGGGGAGCCCAGAGTTTGGGGGGTTGGGAAAAAGGCATGGGGATAGAGTAAAAAAATAAATGAAATCCTCCAGAAAGTGGTAGCACCTTAGATAGTAGCCTAGGGAGCTTAGTTGTAGTGTGAATAAAGGGGAAAAAAAAAGAAAAAGACTTCCAGCTATAGAGATAGGAAGTAGGAACATTCTAGAAGGAAAAAAACAATCTGATAAATGACATGGAGATAAGATTGCTCAGGGAACAGATTACTAGGAACTTTCAATGCTAGGAAAATTTTAGTTTTTGCTTTGCAGTCAACGGAGACCATTAAAGACCCTTTCCTTTGGAGCAGGAAAGTGACATGATTTATATTTTATGGAAAATCAAGCTAGAGTGACTAGTTAAGTAGTTACTCTAACAACTCAAGTGGGATATAATGAGAGTCAGAACTGGATAGTAGAAATGGGAATTAAAAGAATAGGCAAACATATTAATTTCTAATTGAACTGAGGTTTTAGAGAGTAATGATATTAAGATACAAAACTTTAGTTCAAGATGGTTGGTTAGTCATGCACATTTACATCTTTTCTCCCAAGAATATATTAAATGATACTGAAAGAATAATAAAAATTATCAATCCTCTTTAACCAAGATGGAAAGTGGGGGCATTAGGGCACAGAAGTTTTCAAAATATTTATGGAACATTAAAAGTAGATCTAAGAGTAGTGACTGGTGAAGCAGTATGGAAGAAGTGGACCTGAAAATATACATACACAGAAAGTTGGTCTCAGAGCCCTGGAAAAGCTCAAGAGCTCAAGAGGCCAGGGCCTAAGTATAGGGGGAAAAAGCAAGTCTATAGACATGACAGTCAACTTTCAACACATTCCCCACTAACTGTGTGCAGAAGTACCACACAGTCAGGTACCAACAAATAGAAGAAAGGATAAATCTACTCTAAAGAAACAGACCAAACTATGTGGAAAAAGGTAAGGGAACTATTATGGAAGTTGACACCTCTGGCATTTAGGGATCTCAAAGCATAATGGCCTATTTACTGTCCCCTCACCACTGGAGTGATACCCTCTTTTGATTTGTTCTATCTGCATACACAGAGCTCAGAACCCATCTACCTGCTGCCTTATATTTAAATGTAAATGAGGAACCAAAGATCTAAAAATATGAAGAAACATGGAGATAAACTATAAGGTAAAGACTGGAAGTAAGAAAAAAATACAGAGAATGAAAACAGAATTATAAAAAGAAGGTACAAGTCTTGCTTTGTGAATGCCATGGTTCTCAAATCATTCTGAGAATACAATAATTTGTTATAGTTTAAATCAGGCAAGAGTAGGATGTTATTTAAAAACATTTAAAACTATGGATGCCTGAAATATTGTTAATGATAATAAATTTCTCTTCTGGGTTGAAAAATAAAATATAGAGAAAATCTCATAGAAAGTAAAAATTTAAAAGAAAAATATATAAAAGATGAGTGAAAAAAACAAAATATCACCTCAATGGTTCTCATAGCTGATTAATAGAAATATAAAATTAATAAACAGAGGAGAATGAGACAAAATTATAAGAGAAATAAAAGAAAAAAATTTCACAGAACAGTAGGACACAAGTCCTCATATTTAAAAGTCCCATTAAGCACAGTGAATGAGAAAGGTGCTCACCTAGACACCTATTTGTGAAATTTTAGAACATCAAGGTGAAACAGAAGATCTAAAAACTTCCAAGGAATAGAAATTGAACACTTATAAAAACTAGAATCAGACATGGGGCAGAAAACTTATTTGAAGAAATAATAGCTGAAAACTTCCCTAACCCAGGGAAAGAAAGACACATCCAGTTCAGGAAGCATAGAGTTCCAAACAAGGTGAACCCAAAGAGGTCTACACCATAACACATAATAATTAAAATGTCAAAGTTTAAAGATAAAGAGAGAAATTTAAAAGCAGCAAGGGGTAAGCAAAAAGTTACATATAAGGGAAACAGCATAAGGCTATTAGCTGACTTTTCAGCAGAAACTGCAGGCCAGAATTAAGTGGCGAGCTATGTTCAAAGTGCTGAAAGGTTAAAAACTTATAATCAAGAATACCTGGCAAGATTATCATTCAGCATAGGAGAGATAAAGAGTTTCCCAAACAAACAAAAAAATTAAAGGAGTTTATTACCACTAAACTGACCTTACAAGAAATGTTAAAGTAACTTCTTTAAGTGAAAAAGAAAAGGCCATAATTACACATAAGAAAATTATGATCAAAACAGTGCAAAATATGACAACATATATATATATAAAACATGGACAGGGAGAATAAAAATGGATATCCCTTTAGAATGTGTTTCAACTTAATATAGACTGCTATATACTTAGGATGTTACATAAAAATCTCAGGGTAACCACAAACCCAAAACCTATGAATAATTACACAAAAATAAAGAGAAAGAAAGACAAATATAACAACACAGAAAGTCATCAATTAGAAAGAGAGCAAGAAAAGAAAAAAGGAACGGAGAAGAACTGCAAGAACAACCAGAAAACAAAGTGGCAATAAGTACACACCTATCAATAATTATTTTAAATATAAATGGTCTAAATGTGCCAATCAAAAGACACAGGGTGATGGAATGGATTAAAAAACAAGACCCATTTATGTGCTGCCTACAAGAGCCTCACTTCAGACCTAAAGACACATATAGACTGAAAGTGAAGAAATGGAAAAAGATATTTCATGTAAATGGAAGAGAAAAAAATAGCTGGGGAGCGATACTTTATATCACACAAAAGAGCCTTTACAACAAAGACTGTAATAAGAGACCCAAAAAAGGCATTACATAATGATAAAGGAACAAACCCAACAACAGGATACAACAATTGTGAATATCTATGCACCCAACATTGGACCACCAAAATACATAAAGGAAATATTACCAGACACAAAGGGAGAAATTGACAGTAATACAATAATAGTAAGGGACTTCAACACCTCATTTACATCAACAGAGAGCTCATCCAGGCAGAAAATCAATAAGGATACAGTGTTTTTGAATGACACATTAGACCAGATGGACTTAACAGATATATACGAAACATTGCATTTGAAAACAACAGTATACATATTCTTTTCAAGTGCACATGGAACATTCTCCAGGATAGATTACATGTTGGACCACAAAACAAGTCTCAATAAATTTAAAAAGACTAAAATCATATCATGTTTCTTTTCTGACCACGAAGATATGAAACTAAAAATCAATCACAAGAAAAAAATCGGAAAAGCACAAACATGTAGAGGCTAAACAACGTGCTACTAAACAACCAATAGGTAAACAAAGAAATCAAAGACAAAAAGAAAACAAACATGGAGACAATGAAAATGAAAACGCAATGGTCCAAAATCTTTGGGATGCAATGAGAGAAGAGTGAGAAATATAGAGCAATACAAGCTTTCCTTAAGAAACAACAAAAAGCTTGAATAAACAATTTAACCTTACATCTAAAGGAACTAGAAAAATAAGAACAAACAAAGCCCAAGGTAAGTAGAAGGAAGGAAATAATATAGATCAGAGCAAAAATAAATGACATGGATGTGCACGCACACACAACACACACAAAATCAATGAAATCAAGAAGTGGTTCTTTGAAAAGATGAACAAAATTAATAAACCTTTATCCAATTCATCAAGAAGAGAAAGGACCCAAATAAACAAAATCAGAAATGAAAGAAAAGTAACAACTGACACCAGAACTACAAAAGACTGTAAGAGAATACTATGAAAAATAATACGCTAACCAATTGGACAACCTAGAAAAATGGATAAATTCCTTGAAACATACAATCTTCCAAAACTGAATCCAGAAGAAATAGAAAATATGAATACACCAATTACTAGTAATGAAATTGAATCAGTAATAAAAATATTACAAAAAAAAGTCTAGGACATGATTGAATTGAATTCAGTAATAACAAAAATTACTGAGCAACAAAAGTCTAGGACCAGACAGATTCATGGGTGAATACTACCAAATGTTTAAAGAAAAGTTAATAGCTATTCTCTTCAAACTATTTCAAAAAATAGAAGAGGAAGGAAAACTTCCAAATACATTCTATGAGGCCAGCATTATCTTTACCCAAACCAGACAAAAACACTACAGTAGTAATGAATAATTATTAATAGCCATAATACTGTTAACATAGTTTATTGATATTAAATTTTTAGGGTCTACATATATAAAGGATGGAAGACAGTTTGGGTTGAAAACAGAATATACATGTTACCAACTTTGACAATGTAAAAGTTAAAGGACAGAGGACAGAAGCTGGGAGATGGAAAATGGAAAAAGAAATGTCTTTTGCTTTGGAACCCAACACATCCTTAATCATCGAATCAATAAAAACTTTCCAGAAATAGTAGGTCCTTGAATCTTCATAGGGTTTATCTTCTATTTTCTAGAGCACGGGTCTTACCAAGACCTCCAGTGAACTAACCACGCTGTTCTTCCTGTTCAATCCGCATAGTCATCCATGGAAAATGTGATATTCTTTGAGAGGGCCTTGTACTTCTGGATCTCTGTGGATTATATGATAGAGGGAGGAGAGTGAAGATAGCCGTAAGGCAAACTGTAAATGAATATTGCTGTTTATTTCGCATGAAATAATTATTTCTGAGTCTCTCTTCTTATTGGAATTGAAAAGAATGCATTCGCCATATCAATGGCCACACACCACCTACTCATGCCGTGGCCATGTTAATCTGTTTTAAGAAAGATACCAGGTCTGCCACAGCAGTTGCAGTTGGGACTACTACTTGGTTGCTCTTGCAGTAGTCCATAGTCATTCTTCGGGATCCACCTGTTTCTGCCAGGGTCAGACTGGTGAATTAAATGGAGATAAGATGGAGACACCATTTCTGTGTCCTTTGGTCTTTAAAGTTGGCAATAATTTCTGCCACACTCCCTCCTTGGTTTTGATTTACTATTTTGGCCTGGTGTTGGAGGTGGTTGGGGAAATTTCAGAGGTTTCCACTTGGCTTTCTCCACTATAATAACTCAACAGGCCAATGACTCCATGAGGCAGTTACTCCAATTGCAAGCATATCATTTCCAACTATACATTTGGACACTGAGGAAATGACCCCTTGTTGGCATCCAGAGACCCAGTGGGCATACCCTGAGCCATACTTTAGCCAAGACTCCTTTATTACTTGGTTCCCATAGTCCCCAATTCTAAGGGGGTAAAGGGACATGATGATGCTTTGGGTCATCATGCAATCATTTTGGGTCTCCAAGCAACAGCAGCTACTCAGGCCCTATATCCAATAATCCTCAAAATATCTTGGTGTCCCCCTTTCTTCAGTGTACAGTCACCAAATAAATGGCCATAGATCCCTCTGGGGGAAGGATGAAGGAAATGTTCACAGTACCTAATTGCTATGTCACATCTAATGACTCGGTGGGTTCTAGATTCTTGAAATAGGCTTTAGGTCAGGAACTTAGCAAATGATCATGACTTTTTATTAGGGTGAATGCCCTCAGCCTCCTTTTCCTCCATTCTTGACTTTTTAATTTTAATTGTAGGGATTAAGCAGCATCCTCTCGGGCTACCCATCTACTTTGTCTTGTTCATCCTTTATCAAGGCCAGCCTTCCCCAGCCCAATTAACTCTAAGACTTAACCCTAGTGATTGACCTATCATCCAAGGAGAGGAGTTGGGGGACAGCTCTTGATGGGGTGTGCATTCCAGGGGACAGACCTCTGCAGCATCTTCCAGCACGGGGGAAATGCTATCTCTAAGAAGTGAGCTACCTCTGCAAACTCTGAAGGTTTAAGGGAGTAGTGGTTGTAGAATCAAAACCTTCAGGGCGGGCGCCTGGGTGGCTCAGTGGGTTAAAGCCTCTGCCTTCAGCTCAGGTCATGATCTCAGGGTCCTGGGATCGAGGCCCATATCAGGTTTTCTGCTCAGCAGGGAGCCTGCTTCCCCCTCTCTCTCTGCCTACCTCTCTGCCTACTTGTGATCTCTCTCTCTCTGTGTCAAATAAATAAATAAATAAACAAAACAAAACAAAAAACCTTCAGGGACATTTGTCTTGATCCTGTATTATGTTGTATTACTAGGGGTCCTAGCATTTTCCAGCAAGGGCTCTGATTTAAGTGTAGCAGACCTGCCCTGGCTAACCACTCAAATGTTGCTGGAGCTCTGCAACTTTCAGTGAGATTTGTCTTTTGTTCATTCTACTCTTAGCTATATCTTTGTAAGCTACCAGAGAGGCCTCTCACATTGTCCTTACCTGCTTACTAACGGCCCCATTTCTCATTAGCCCTCAGCAGGGACTCAACACCTCTTTGGAGTAACTGGAGATTCACTGTCTTTGTAGACACTTTGAAACCCCAAGGTTTTTCAAATACTTGACCCATCCCACCAGCCATGGCGTCCCGCCACATGGAGGCATTTTCACCTCCTGTGAAATCTTCAGCGACTGGACCACCACTGTGTGATCATCTGTGTCACACATGTCGCTTATGATGGTGTCCTCTTGCCCACTGGTCATTTGAGGAGTCAGCCTCAGAATCCTATTTACTGCCCCTATTCTTGGATCACTTCTGGTACCACTATTTAATGTAGGTCCTCTGAGGAACAGATGCCAAGATAGGATTAGGTATGCAAGATATTTACTAGGGAACATCTGTGAGGGAAAATGTGGAGGGAGAGAGAAGACTGGCAGACATGATGCAGGTCTGTGAAGGAAGTAAGCTTGGGCAGGAAAAATTTTAGATGAGGTGAAATCTAAGGAAGTTTCGGCAAAGCTGATGGGCAGTTCTTGGATGAAAGCTACCTTTCTGAGGTGTCCCACTCTCCCTGCCTTCGTATCTCTGCTATACTTAAATTGCAGCCTCTGTACATGGATATGGATTTGAGAGCATGGCACCTGGGACCCTCGGTTAATTTCTCAGACATCTGAAAGATGTTTTCACAAAAGCCACAGATGGTTCTTTTTGTATTTCTGGATTTTTTTTTTACCATGTGCACGTTTTACTTAAAAAAAGAAGAGAAAGATGATAAAAGCATATTATTGTAGATATGGAAATAACTAATGGAAGAAAGTATTCAATAGTTCCTCTGTAGAGCAAGGCCAGATTTGGAAAGGGTGGCAGAAGTGACTTTGTACTTTTGATCAGCATCTCTTTATTATTATATGTTTTTTCAACTATGTACTTTCATTACTTTGATAATTTTCTTTATTAGTAAGAAACTGAAAGAGGGACAGAGAGAAATCAGGAAAAATAGAACTGGGGAGATAAGTTTTATTCTGAAAATAAGTTAATAATACTTATCGAATACCTTATTATCACTAATCCTTGAAAGATTTCCAACAGGTAGAAGATATTATCCCCATTTACAGATAATGATGCTGAGATTAATGATCCAGTTTTAGGTCAAGGATTTTGCTAAAGACTACACAGTTAGTAAGTAGCATCAGGACTTGAACCCATGTCTGGGTTTGTGCTCTTTCTACAAGTAAATGGGGACAAGGCAGCTGATGAGTGCATGGAGGCCACGTGGGGGTGAGCCATCCCCTGATCACTGGCCCGTAGGCCAGCCTAAACAATGCTTTGGCCCAACAGAGTTCCCAAGGAGCAGAGGGGCCAGTGTTAGTCATTGTTTAATTATACTATACATATTTAGCCTTTTAAATCTTTTCTGAGAAATCATCTCATTCTATCCCCTCAAACATCCTTGAATATCGTCTTATAATAAAACAGTGTGGAGGAAGATGCCTCTGGCTGAGAGTCTGGGCCTCTCTGGAGCAGGACTGGAAGCTGGATGAAGTCAGCAGCCTGTTTTCTCCAGGGGTAGACAGAGCACACACATACTACCAGATCTGTGCAAACGCCCTGAGAAGGGACCAGCCCAGAAGCAGCCAGCAACTCCCTCTGTTTATCCTACAGTCTGAAAGAGACTCTTTGCAGACAAGTGTAATCTTTCTTGATAAACATATTAGTTTTCTGTCTCAGCTCAGTGGAGACGATCCCTTGGTCTGTGATACAAGCTCTAATAATATTTTCTTTTTCTATGGTGACTTTTCCTGGATTGGCTTAGACAGTAGAGGAGAAAATCAGAGGGCTCCAGTGTCCAAAAAAACAGCAGTCTTTGGCCTGGGAACAAGTGAGATCATTTGTCAATGTGCTATTCTGCTGCCATTGAGGGGCAGGTGACCGCCAAGCAGGTCAGGCTTATGTCCGAAGAAGCTTTGCAAAGGGAGAGTGAGCAGAGTCTGGAGGTCAGTAAATGTCTTGGGTGAGTTGACAGGTGTTTGACTGATACCACCTCATTCAGCCCAACTTACTGCTCTTGACCCCCAACACCTCTGAGCCAGGGGCTGATAGTAATAATATCCACCTTGCAGGATTAAATGATAAAAGGCAAATTAAGTGCATAGCCAGTGCCTGGTAAGCACTCACCGCATGTTAACTGTTTCTGTTCAGAAACCTCCTAGTGTACTTATTTTGTTCTCAGAGGATGAACTTATGTTGATGGGACTTTTGAAATAGAAGAGTTTTGAATCTGTATGCAATTAGATCCACTAATTTTTTCCTTTCTGTTTTCTTTCTTGGCTTTTTTGCTTTTCCTCCTCTATGATATAAATATACACTATATTAGAGTTTTTTTTTATGGTGTAACTTTTTTATGTTTGCCTCTTTAATCCACATGGAATGTATTTCCATATATGGCATGAGGTAAGGAGATCATTTTTTCCCCAAATAAACAATTTCCCCAAAGCCATGTATTGATTTGAGATACCACTTTTGTCTTATATAGATTTTTACATATATTTGAATGTATTTTTTTTAAAGATTTCCTTTATTTGATAGAGAGAGACAGCACAAAGGGGGGTGGAAGGGGAGAAGCAGGCTCCCCTCTGAGCTTGGAGCCCTATATAAGGGGCTCAAAACCAGGACCCTGGGATCATAACCTGAACCAAAGGCAGATGTTTAACGAACTGAGCCACTCAGGCGCCCCAAATTTATATATTTTGAAGCAATTTCTATCCTAACATTTCTTAGTAATTTAAAGTTAACAATGAGAGGATTTCTATTTAATAGCTCAAATTATTACTGCCTCTGGAATGGACTCCATATTATGCTGATGAAAGAGTAGTATAGGCCAACTTTCTGGAGAGAAATTTGATTTTGAAATGTTTATCCACCAGACAGTTGTCCCACTGCTGGCAATTTTTCTTAAAGAAAAGTAAAAAGTTCAAGCAAATATTTATGTATTTATGCATATTTATGTATTTATGCATAAAGCTGCCTATGCTGCCATTATTTGTAAAAGCAAAAAGCTAGAAACACTATTTTTTGAAGGGTATAGTTATGCATATTACATTACATTTATAGATTGGAATAAGTCATTGAAGCTATATTTAAAAAATAGGAAATGCGTTTTTATATTAAGTGAAAATATAGTAAACAAAATTTTATATGCAATATGATTTCATTATGTTTTGGAAAACAAGCTTTAGTCACAGTGGTCTTTCACCTCCTTGAACAAACTCTTTCCAGCCTCAGGAACTTTGAACATTTTGGTCTCTCTCCTGGAAAGAATTTCTACCTGTTCTTTTGAAGATGGGCTCTTTTTTCTTCTTTAGGTCTTTGCTTAAGTGAGTATCGTTGCAGACAACCGTTCTCTAACTAGCATATTAAAAGAAGGTCCAAATCCCCTCCCCAACTAGTCTCCATGTTTAAGCATCTAACTGTATTTTTCACATGGGTGAATTCTGTCTTTTTATTTGGAAAATTTGCACCCCGATATCTAAGACTGTATTTTTCTATTTTGTCTCCAGAGTACCCATTCCTGTGATCTGAACACAATGAATATGCACTGTATATTGCCCAAATCACCTTTATATCCTTAAAATAATCCATATACAAAAGAATGAAACTGGACCCTTATTTTATACTACTCACATAAATTAACTTGAAATAGATTAAAGACTTAAATGTAAGATCTGAAATCATAAAACTCCCAGCAGAGAGGAAAATGCTCCTTGACATTGGTCTTGGCAATCATTTTTTGGATATGACACCAAAAGCACAAGTACCCCAAACAAAAATAAACAAGTGGGACTACATCAAACTCAAGAACTTTTTTCTACTCAGGACAGAAAACTATCAACAAAATGCAAAGGCAACCTACAGAATGGGAGAGAATATTTCCAAATCACATATCTGATAAGGGTTTAATACCCATAATGTATAAGGAAGTCATACAATTCAAGAGTCAAAAAGAACAAAAACCAAAATCCACACAAAAATCTGATTTTCTAAAAAGATTTAATTTATTTATTTGACAGAGAAAGACACAGTGTGAGAGGGAACACAAGCAGGGGGAGTGGGAGAGAGAGAAGCAGGTCTCCCACCGAGCAGGGAGCCTGATGTGGGGCTTGATCCTAGGACCCTGGGATCACGACCTGAGCCAAAGGCAGATGCTTGATGACTGAGCCACCCAGGCACCCCCAAAAACCTGATTTTTAAAATGGGCATAGAACCTGAACATTTTTCCAAAGAAAATATACAAATGGTCAACAGGTACATGAAAAGGTACTCAACTTTACTAATCATCAAATCATAAAAATCAAAACCACGATGGGATATCACCCCACACCTATCAGAATGGCTGTTATCAGAAAGACAAGAGATAATAAGTGTTGATGAAGATATGGAGAAGAGGGAATGCTTGTGCACTGTTGGTGGGAATATAAATTGGTGCAGCCACTCTGGAAAACAGTATGGAAGTTCCTTAAAGAATTAAAAATAGAACTACCAAATGATCAAGCAATCCTACTTCTGGGTATGTATCTGAAGGAAATGAAAAAAGAAAAAAGAAAGAAAGAAAAAGGGGGGTACCTGGGTGACTCAGTCAAGTAAGTGGCTGCCTTTGGCTCAGGTCATGAACTCAGGGTCCTGGGATCAAGCCCCACGTTGGGATTCCCTGCTCAGCGGGGAGTCTTGCTTCTCCCTCTGCCCCAGCCCCTGCTCATGCTCTCTCTTTCTCTCCCCCTCAAATAAATAAAATCTTTTAAAAAAATGAAAAAAATAAAATTATTACCTTGAAGAGATATCTGTATGCCTGTGTTCATAGAAGTATTATTCACAATAGCCAAGACATGGAAGCACCCTGTATCTGTCTACAGATGAATGGAGAAAATGGGATATACACACATACACACTGGAATAGTATTCAACCATAAAAAGAAGGAAATCCTGCCATGTAAGACGTGGATGATGAACCCTAAAGGCATTATGCTGAATGAAATGAGTCAGAAAAAGACAAAAAGTGTATAATCTCACTTACATGGGAATCCAAAGAAACGGAACCCATAGAAACAGAGTAGACTGCTGGTTGCCTGGGCATGGGGGTGGGGGTGATGGAGGAGGATTGTGTGAAGATGGTAAAAAGGTGCAAAATGCCAGTTAGAAGATGAGTAAGTCCTGCGGGTCTAATGTATAGCATGGCGGCTATAGTTAACAATGTTGTATCCTATACTTGAAAGCTTCTAAGAGAGTAAATTTTAAAAGTTCTCACAAATGTAACTATGTGAGGCGATGAATAGCCTTAACTAACCTCATCTTGGTAATCATTTTATAATCTATGCATACATCAAACAACTACATTGTATACTTTAATCTTACACAATGTTGTATGTCATATCTCAATAAAGCTGGCAAAAAATTCAGCATCTCGTTGTGTAGACAATATTGCAGGGTGAATTGTAGAGAGGAGTATGTTGCTGGTGATCCAACTTAAGGCAGATGTAAAACATAAAACAGTGACATATTTCTAGAGTGTGTATGTCAATAGCCAGGGCCCTCCCTACCACCTGTATTCCTTTAAATTCATGTCAGAAAGAGGATGAGTGGAGAGAGAAGGCAGGCTGGGAATCAGAGCCAGATGCTGCTTCTCTTCTAGGTAGATGGGCCCTTAGATAATTGGACCCAGGTGCCTGGGAGAGGGGGGCCCCAGAGCTTTCAGGGTGTAATCAAGCCTACAACTAACGATTATAAACAGCATGTGTCCTTCACTTGTCAGAGTTCTCTGGGCCTCAAATCTGACAAGAGTCTCCAGTCCCTCCAGTCAAACAAATTCCTCCTACCCGCTTGCTGTTCCCACACCAACTTCCCATTGCTTTTGTTCTTCCTGCTGCTGATGGGGGTACTGCTTCAATCCTTTTCCAGCCCTGGAACCAGTCAGGTGAATCTCCAGCCTATGACACCCAGTATGAAGGATTCCTGATGTGTTGCTCCAACTAGGCAAAGAGGCAGAATCCAGGCCCTCTGCACAGATGTGGTTTCCCCATGGAGGTCCCTGTACCAACACAAAACCATGGAGATTACCCACCTGGAAAACCTCACACTGACTGTCAAGCTCCCAGCACAACACCTGGCCTACGCTAGCTCATAAAAATCACACCAAGGACTTATCACAACCAATGCTTGACAATCACAAGTTAAGCACTTGCAGTTTTTACACCTGTGGTCAACCTTTAGCATCTATGAGATGTGTCTTTCATTTTCTTGAGGCCCAAATTAGAATTTCTTGTGTGTGGCTAATCCATGGAATCTAATGATTGAGCAAAGTCAACTGTTCAGCATCTATATTTCAAAGCAACTTTGTGTATTTTCTTTTATCACATGGGCAGTGATAGTAACTCTCTGTAGGGGACAGAAGGGACTCCTTCATATTTTCAGTTACACCTTTCTATAATTTGTGGGGGAAATTGTGCTTTAGAGGTATGTACCAAAGTAGAAATCTATGAGATCTTTTTGATTTTCACAAGTCTGTTATGGTCCTTGTTTTCCAACTCTTCCCCTAGGTTCTAAGCTAAACCAAGATAAATTCCATGTCCTCACACAGACAAGGTTAACTTGTTGTCTTCAGGCTGTCAACTCAGTAAAGGGGCTTGGAATAGTGTCCATTTCACAGACCTTAGCCACAGCAATGGGTAAACCTGTGGCATGCACCCAAACTGTGTCCACAGGGTCACCATCCCTACCCCAAAGTGTAGGAAGCTCCTGCTACAGCCTGCTCAGGGGTTAGCTGTAGGCAACCGGGGGCTGGCTTCCAAGGACCCTGCCTCCCTCATGTGGGGGTGATTAACACAGGGCCTTCTCCCCTGTGGAGAGTTAATTAGAAATGTTACACTTCAAGAGGAAAAACAAGAGTAATGGAAAAGGCATCTGTGTGTGACCAAATCTTAACTGAAAACAGGCTTTCTCTTCTCTCAGTCTGGAAAAGCAAGGAGCTGCAGCAGGGAGAGAGAGCAACCAGAGATGCTCATCTGGGGATGGAAAGACATGGGTGTGTGTGTGTGTGTGTGTGTGTGTGTGTGTGTGTGTGTGTGTGTGTGTGTGTGTGTGTGTGTGTGTGTACATGCACGCACGTAGCAGAGGGGGAGGCATGTGAAGGGAAGAGTTGGGAGGGGTGCAAAAGGAAAGGTTGTTGTGAAGAATGTGGAATGAAGAAAGGCTGTGGTGAGAAGGTAGAGGAGGGGGTTTCGAGGAGGGGGAATACCCTTTCTACTTTCTTTTGTGGTTGGCTAGGGTGAGGAGGGGAGTGATGGAGGTAGGATAAACTGAGCTGTATCTGATGGCCTCCCAGAAAACTGGGGCTTTTGATTAATTAATTAATGCATTCCTATCCAAATAAGCCCACCCCCTCTCAGGTCCCCTCCTCATTGCTTCTCTTGGCTGCCCTTCTATTAGCCTCTGCTACACTGATCTAATTTTTATACAAAATCATCCCCCGCCACCCCCCAACCAAACTTATCAGGACTTGAAGTCCAAATGTTGGAAATGGAGACTCCTGGCTTGGTATGTCTCTTGGTAGACTCCAGTCTATTATTTTCAAACATATTAATTCCATAAACTTTTACTGAGCCCATTCTGGACCAGAAATGGTGTCAGGGCCTAGAAATAAAGACCTAGTTATCTTTCTATATACTAATGAGAAACAGGTAAATGAGCAATTGAGATACGAGGTAATAGAAAGACTCAGGACATCCCAGATGGGCACCCGGCTCAGTTTTAACAAATGATATCTGAACTGAGTCTTGAAGGCTGAGTGGGAGTTGCAGGCACAGAAGATTCAGTTCAAATCCCAGCACTTCTTCCCAGTTAGGGGAGCCTCAGTTTGATTATCAACGTAATGTCTCTAGTAACACCTACCCCAATGGTGGTTGTGAAGATTATAAAATAACGTGAACTGAAAAGTGCTATGTATGGCCCAACTTTCTGGTTTCTCAGTCCCAGTGGCCTTCATCTACATTCTCTTCTCTGTCAGCCCCACAATGGAAACTACTCAGCACTCAGCTGCTCAATCTCTGAGATCCCAAACCAGGAAAGTCCCTGTGCCTAAAGCTCTCACTTTCCCACCTCTCTCCCACGCATGCCAATGCTGAACTGGCTTTGTCCCCCTTTGTGAACTTGAGTCCCTTGATCTTCCCCCTTCTTTCACCTGCCCCCACAACCTTATTTGTCTTTCTCCCCAAGAGGTGCCACCCCCCACATTAGCCAGGAAGTGATTCTCTTTGGCCTCATTCACCCTATTGCCTTTTGGCTTCCACAATTATCTCCCCAACCCTTACTCAACTGCATGGTCTTCATAGTCCTGCTCCTGGCATTTGAGCATACTGGAGAAAATCCAGACTGTGTAGTTCCATTACACTTGCATGCTTTCTAATCCCCACTGGGCCCTTGCGATTTCTTAGTTATCTTTTTTTTTTCCTATTGAAATAAGTCAATGTGTAAAGGGCCTAGCACTTAGGCTGAAACATAGTAGGAGCCCCATATGTTTACTTCTCTCTCCTCTTTCCCCAATTCTTTATCATATTACCAATGGTGCCTAGTCTAAGCCTCTTCCATTCTTCTTACATCTCTGATTACCTTCAGCCCTAAGTTTTTACCATCTCACATAAGCTTGTTTTACTTCCCTAATTCTCAGCTTGTGTGTAATAATTCAGAGCACATGGACTCAATCAGCTTGCCTGGTCATGTTGCTAAGCCTTGGTTTCCTCTTCGGGAAAATGGAAATTATAATAGAGATGACTAAAAAGTACCCATGCCATTGAAATGTTCTAAGAATTAAATGTGATAGATAACATGTGCCTGGGATAGGATCTTTTACATGGTGCACTCAAAAAATGTTAGTTGCCATGATGGCAATAATTTTTTTATGTATTTTAAAGCTTTTTTTTTTTTTAAATCTTCCCTCTCTCAGAGAAATAGAGTTGGTAAGAACAAACCTGTGCTTTAGAGTCTATCCTCTTCCTCTCCCAATCCTTGAAAGACCATACAATGAACCCTTTACTTCTTCAGTCTCTTCCTTTCCGTTGGCTTCTACTTCTGAATCTGTAAACATGTCAAGTCTTCCCTCTCCTTAAAAGAAATAACAAATTAAAAATCATGTTTCAACTCTGCTATCTCCTCTAACTTCCTACATCTATTCCTCAATTGTCAAACTTGTCCAAATGGTATTCATAATGACAGTATTTTTCTCTACCACCTACCACACTTGTAAATCTCTGGAAATCTGGCATTGACCCTCAGCAGTCAACAAAGCCACAAATAGCTTTCTTAAAGATCAATAACCTTTTCTTTACTTTTATCCTTCTTGTCTCTCCAGCATTCTTTGATGTTGGTTACCCAGTCTTTTTTTTTTTTTTAAAGATTTTATTTATTTATTTGACAGAGAAAGAGAGATCACAAGTAGGCAGAGAGGCAGGCAGAGGGAGAGGAGGAAACAGGCTCCCTGCTGAGCAGAGAGCCTGCCGAGGACTCAGGGCTCGATCCCAGGACCCTGAGATCATGACCTGAGCTGAAGGTAGAGGCTTTAACCCACTGAGCCACCCAGGCACCCATGTTGATTACCCAGTCTTTAAGGAACTCTTCTCTTTTGGAGTGCTTGATTCTCTTCTTTCCTGGTTGTGCTCCCTCCCCTCTGACCATCCGTTTGTTTCCTTGTCTGGTTCCCCTTCCTCCTGTACATACTTGAATGTACATGTTTCTATGAATCAGACCTCAATCCTCTTTTTTTCTTGCTTTACACTATCTTCCTGGACAAACTCATCTGCTTCTATGACTAATGGTTGCCCTGGTGATACCTCTGAAATATTCATCTTATTAGCACAACTATTCTGAAAAATACTTTGGCATTATCTTGAAGAGTCGAACATCTCTATGCTGTATGAACCAGCAATTCCACTCCTAGGTATAAGCCCAACAGTAACTCTTACACATATGCACCAGGAGACACATGAGAAAATGTTCATCGCTCACTGTTCAGAATAGCAACAAAACAAAACAAAACAAAACCTGGAAATCATCATATACCCAATGTTAATAGAAACTGAATCTTCACACAATGGAATGTTATGGATTAGTGAAACTTAATGCTACTTAGCTACACATAACATGTTTGAATCTTAGTGACAAAAGCAAGTTCCAACAGACATCATAGTATTACCTCTTTATAAAGTTCAAAAACAAGCAAAACCAATTTATTTTTTAGACAGGAATATATATATATGTAATGAAACAGAAAACAAAGCAAAGGAATTATAGACAAGGATTCTGGATCATGGTTTCCTCCGAGGTGGAAGCAGGGGGCATGGATGTGCACCTGTACCCGAGGAGGTGTGGGGTACTAGTAATGGTTAGTTGGGCTATAGGTTCACAGTGTTCATTATATTGTTAAAGGTAAAATATATGAAATAAAGTAGGGTCATGCTTTAAAGTAGGTCGTGGATCAATGATGAAGAAAATCTACTTCTAACCTCTCTCCTAAACTCCATTTCATTTTTTCATCCTTCCTACTTGGCATTTTCATTTATTTCAGTAGCTCTTGAAACTCAAAATGTGAAAAACTAACTTCACATTCATCTTTAAATCTGCTCAGTCTCCTTAATCTCAAATTTTTATAAACGACCTTCACCTCCTCTGAGGCAGTTTGGCCTATGCCTAGACTTCTAAAAGGCTCTTTGTTTCCTCTTATTCAGCTCCTTGCCAAGTCTTACTTTAATCCCCAGTAACATGCGTCTAAAAAGAGGGGGAGCCAGAATTTTGACCCATATTGTCTGTTGCCACAGCCTATACTTTTAATTTCCTATGGATAGGTGATACTGGATCAAAATGACCCCTGGGCAATGACCTCTGGCACTGAGGCCTGACAGATTACATGCACTTCCCATCAAGGAAGCTGAGGCACCAATCTGGTCTATTCATAAGCCTCTACCTTCTGTTGAGCTCTTGCCTCTCCAAATCCAGGCTGCTGAGCACCCAGGCCCACCCCCTGAAGTCCTGCCCAGTGTTCTGGCTTTGACAAAATTTGCCAGGCGTGCTGGACAGCTCTTAAGGCCACCCTGTAGGGAGGAGGGCTACACTAGGCTCAGTGTTGGTGGGAATAAACAGCTCTTGTGAGCAGCTGGGATCAAGGTGGCCCCAGCCAGATGGAATCTCTGGCTTTTTCTTCTCTTGGGCCCTGCTGAGCAGCAATCTCCTAGAGTGCCCATAGAGTACAGACTCAATGGGTTCTTATAGGAGCAATGGGGAGGACAGGCTGGGGCCTGGAGAGAGGAAGGGGGTCACAAACCAGCGTCAACAGCCACTCTCTGCCTGGAGAGGTGATTATTCCTAATAAGGACACGGCAGTTCCTGTTTACAGTTGTTGCAAACATCCCTCACACCACAACCCATTGCAAAATATGTGCCAAGGCCCAGCAACCTTTTCTGTTTGAGGACTCCTCTGACTTTTTAGCTGGTTAGGTCCGCAGCCTTGCTGGATTCTGGCCTCTGCTCCCTTATAGAATAGGCACATTTTCTCCATGCCATGCCTCTTAGCCCAAATGCTCTGCCTTCTTTTTCTTCTTTTGTGTGTACCAGCGTGGCTCCCATTGTGGGCTTAAGCTCACAAGCGATGAACACCTACAGATGTCTGGCGAGATCATTAGCATTTCTTCAGATGTCCCGTCACCAAACACAAGAATTCTTCAAAATGCATAGTAGGCAATTCCTAAGAGATTGCCTAGAGAGAGTGAAATTATGTAATTCAAATCCTACAGCTTCGTGCTCTGTGAGAGATGTTTCCCAGCTGGCCATGCTGTGCAGGAGGAGGTAGATTAAGCACAGGGCATGAGGGGGTCTCAGGCTATAGAAGGAAGGAAACTTCTCAAAGAAAGTTTTCTTTCTTTAGGCAGTGTGGCGAAACCCTGTTTTTGTTTGTGTGTTTGTTTTTTACTGAAACAGTCAACACACCCTTATGAAGGATCTACAGTCTAAAACAGTGCTGTTTCCAGTACTGCTATCTCTTCAAGGTTTTTAAAGAGCCAGATTCTTGGTTACTAATTTCTCTTCCTTCCTTCTTCTTACCCCACCTTTACCTTATTCACCAAAGGGGCCCAGCATCCATGCTAAGGCCTGGGCCATTTAAAAGTATTTCTGATGGCAATGAAAGAATAGGAAGCTTGTTATCATATCTTTGGTGACAGGAGCCTGGGCTCTGGAGTCAGTCCGGTCTTGTAAGCTCTGCCGACAATGAACTCTGGCGCCTTGGACAAGTAATGAAATCCTCAATCTCCAGTGCAGTGACTAAAATAGTTACCTCAGAGAGTAGCAGTGAGAATTAAATGAGATAATGTATATAAAATGCTTAGCATAGTTAGCGTTATAATGATCAATTAGTGGTGGCTATGATTATTAATATCGTAACCTCATCCATCTGGAGCTCAGCCCCAAACTAGAAACTCAAATGAAAAAGGTTTCTGAGCAGCTAAAATTAATGTCTGTGGGCTGAAACAAAAATACTTTATTCACAGATGAGGTTCTCATTTTGAGCCTATTTAATACTGTATATGGAACTGTATCGAGCTAACAGCAGGTGTGGAACAGCCAACTAAACAGGGAAGAAGACAGAGAGCACTGAAGTGTGAGAACTGAATCCCGATGACTGGTAACCAGAGCTCTAGAAACAAGACAGAAAATTACAACCACACATTATGAAGCACTTCGAATAGGGTAATTTATTGAATACCACAGGGTGCCAGATCATCTCTTGGGTGTATTGGGCATGTGGTTTAATTTAATCCTCACGGCAATCCTCTGCAGGATGTATGTTTATCCCTGATACTATGAAGGTAAATGTGGAGGTTCACAGAATTTAAGGAATCTGTCACAAAGGGCACCTGGGTGGCTCAGCCGGTTAAACGACTGCCTTCGGCTCAGGTCATGATCCTGGAGTCCTGAGATCGAGTTCCACGTTGGACTCCCTGCTCAGCAGGGAGTCTGCTTCTCCCTCTGACTCTCCCCCTCTCATGTTCTCTCTTTCTCTTAAATAAATAAATAAAATCTTAAAAAAAAAAAAAAAAGAAAGAAATCTGTCACAAAGCTAGGAAGGGGGTATGGCCTCAGAGCCTGCCTGCAGGTAAAGTCTCCACATTTCTGGTACTTCACACTCTCTCCCCATATAGCTTTTTAGATCTCTAAACATCCTGAGTCCCTCTTTCTTTCCTTGCTTCTTTCCTTCTTCTCTCCCTCCCCCCTTCCTTTTTCCCTTCTTCTATTCATCCACTTGATCACTGAATCACAAGATACTTAGAAAAAAATAAAAAATTATTTTGGATGATTTTAGATTCACAAAAAGCTGGAAAAATATTTCCCATGTATGCTTCTCCCACGTTCCACAACCGATATCAACTTACATAAGTATAATCCATTATCAAAGTGAGGAAATTAACATCAGTATGATGATGTTAAATAGACTACAGACCTTTGGATTTCACCAGTTCTTGCATGAACTTATTTCTAGCACATCTCTTATTATAGCATAGTTTGTAATTGGCATTCTTCAAGTGAAATTAAGTTCACATGTAAGAAGAAAATTCATACTCCTTAGGGAAAGTTTTCATTCAAAATCATTGAAATAAAGTTTGGGCACTTAAAGGATAAACCCTTTGCTCTCTGAAACATTTAGCTCTTCAAAATGATGAATTTGCCAAAGCATTCTAGATAGCCAGGGGTGACTGTCTATCGTTACTCTTCAGAATACTGTGGAATGGGCAAAGTCCGTAGTGATACAGAAATCCTGTAAAGAATGTAGTCTTGTTCAAAGTCTCCAAGTTTAGCTGTGAAGAGGTTTTCCCACCACGTTATGTTACTCTTCGGTTTCTAGATGCATCAGGACACCATATTACACAGTGTGGGTGGAATATTTGTAAGTTTGGCTATCTCCTCAATTCCTTCCATGTGTGCCATGGAATTTAAGTGCTGGAGTCAGGCATTTCTGAATACATTTTTCCATATGTAGATTCACCACTACCCACTGAAGCACACACATCTGATCCATTTAATGGGTGTGAGATTACTCTTTTCTTTCATCCTGAGAACTTTTATGGTGATCAGAAGTGAGACAGACTGGTGTGCTAATTCTGATGTAGGCATGCCCAGGCCAAGACAGCCAACTGTTTCTGCTGGTCTCTGGGTAGCACACCAGTCAAGAATGGAACCCCTTCAATGAGGGCTTTCAAGCTCATTCTCCTCTCCTTTTTGTTGCTGGTGTGTGAACCTTCAGGGCAGCCATTTTCTCTCCCAAAATGAACAACAAAAAGAATCCCTAGTGCCATCTTAGAGAGATGTCCCACCAGACTTAGCAGGTAGATTTCAAACTGACCCTGGCATCTTCACTTCAACTGCTTTCCTCCTCTATAATCTCCAGTTTTGTTAGTCTCACCACCATCCTCTGAGAGGCTGAGACCTGAAAATTTAATAGTGTTCTTAATGCTGCCTTTTCCTTTGCCCCTCACATCTGTTCAGGGAGTAGTGCTGTTGATTCCATCTCTTGCTCATCTCTCCTCTGTCCTGCTGTTTCCATTCACACTCACTTGAATTTTGGGCAGGCAGGAAGCTGGCCACTTGCCTTTGCCACACTGTGAACTCCAAGGGGGGGAACTGCATTTTGCCCCCATTGTGGCTCTGAGATGGTTATGCCATGCTTGACAGATGGCAGGCTCTTCAGTAGTATTGGCTGAGTGGTTAACTCACCTGCTGAGTATCATTCCTGGGGGACTCCTTCCCTAGGCAGGGCTCTGTTCCTTGTAGGCTCAGTTCCAAGACTGCAGACGAAGGAGGACAATGGAGAGTCAGGCCGCGTGGCCTGAGGAACATGGGCCTCCCTATGCCTCTGCTTCTTACCACTTACATAGGTCACTGCTACCTGCCCAGCAGTGTTCTTCCATTCTCCTGCTACCCCAAACTTCCACGTCCCTGCATGGGAACAGGTAAGAAAATGATTTGAGTTGAAAGCTGTGGATCCAGGTTTCCTGATATCTATTCTCTGCAATATGTAGTTACTCCTCACTCAGTAACTGTTCATTGAGTTTCTCCTTTGTGTTAGGCACACAACAGTTTTTCTTCCATTGGAATCTCTTCTTATATTCTCTATTGCTCACTCATTGTGCTTATACAAGGTACTACATACAAACTGTGTATTTGCACATCGACATTGCTTTGAAACTCACCCACCCCAGTCATTTCACCTGTAAGTATATCAGAACTCAGAGATCCAAGTGGGAGTCCTCAGTTTTTAGAGCCAATTTGGGATAGGACTTTAACAGGCCACATGGGACATCCTTCATTCCTTGCCTCATGTCCCTCCTGAGATCAGTCAGATCACTGAAAATCCATCTCACAGAATGACATCTTTGAGCTGCATTCGGTGGATTTTCTTTGCCAAATACTTTGAAACTTCAAAAGCTGTCTAACACCCTGAGATTTATGCCTTAGCTGCTTCAGAAGATAATCAGGCCACAGCCAGGCATTTTGCAGGAATACACATTGAACATGCATCTCAGGTGCTGGTTGTAAAATATGGTTGGAAGTCTCCAGACAGACTAAGCTTTGTCACCACTGGGTATTGGAAAGGTCACAAATTCCAATCAAGTGTGGCTGCCTGCGTCTGCCAAGACTGGGACTTGCAACTTATGCTCTGATTCACTGAAGAGACAGGGATGTGAGCTTGGGCTGTCCTGGCTTGAAACCCCTTGAGCCCTGTGAAATGAGAATTCTGGAAAGGCTCTCAAATCTTTTTGTGTTAAAGGCAATGTGTTTTTGGAAAAACACAACTTCCTGTTTTTTACCCTGAAAGCAAGGTTTTTAACTTCCAAATAATGCTCATGAAGTTTCTTATACATCAACAGGTCTTGCATAACAATATTTTGATGACTGAAGGGTAAATAAATAAAAAACACGCATTAAATGTCCCTTAAAATACACACGTTTTAAGATTATGAGGAGAAAGTGCTTGACAAAAGTGCACTGGGTTTCACGAAGCCCTGAATGTTTGAAAAATAGCTAGGACATCTGATGAATGGCAAACAAAAATCAGGTTTTCCTATCTATGGCAGAATGCTGTGAGCCAGTTTTCTGTATTTCCAAGAGAAAAGGTCTGCCTAATCCTGGAAAAGTTCAGCCCCCACCCCTGCAAGTAAAGCCCTGCGATGTGAGCCATCGTTTTCAGTGGAGAAAATAGGAGTGAGGTAATGGCCACAGCTGTGCAGTCAACCCTCTGCAGCGGCTTGATTTATAACTGCTTTGGGAGCCTCACAATATTACATCTCTTGATTTTGTGTACACATAATGTCTCAGCCTTCCCACCCCTTGAATGTGTTAGGTAGTTTTAAAGGTTTTTCCACTGGGGCATGTAAGACCTTGGCTTTGGGCCCAGCCAAAATTCAGCCACCCCTTGGGCATTATAATTGAGGTCTAAATAGAACTTGGCATCATCCTAGGGTCTCTCAATCAACTAACATTAAATGCCTAGTACAGCAAGCCAGTACTAAGATGGGGTGGGAGTGGGGGGGTTGGAGGTTTCTCTAAAAGGCATTAAAGAAGTTTAGAAATTCAGAAGATAAAGTCTCAGTTTCAAGCGGCTAATGATCTAGCTGAGGGGCTAAAACACATGGAAAATTATCAAATGCCACCAGGCAGATAGAGATGAGGACTGTACAACTAGGAAGGCTCTTTGAAAGAGGAGAGATTTTTTTGAGGGCTGTGAGGATTAAGCTGTTTCATTCATTTGTGAAATGTTTATTGAACACCTACTACATGTAACACATGGGGCTAGCACAGGGGATGCAGAGGTGAGCCAGACAGGCCTGGTCCTTGCCCTTGGGCAGCTTGCATTTGAGTTGGGAAGATAGGCATCAAACAGCTAATTACATCACTTATCCTTAATTATAACTGAGTGCTAAAGAGGAAGAGGACAAGGGTACTGGGAGAAGCCTCTCGCAGAGGCATTTGACCAAAGCTACAGGAGCTGAACTGTCCTAGACCCTTCGTTAAAGTGTGGTTCACCCACCAGCTTGTTATAAAGGTAGAATCTCAGGCCCCTCCCCAGTCTTAGTGAATCAGAATCTGCATTTTTAACTCAGTGCCAAGTGATTCTTACAGCATGTTAGATTTCTAGCAGTCTGAAGGTAACACAGTACGCAGCGGAAGCAGAAAACTCCGGGGTCACACAAGTGTTTAGATATCTGATTAAATGGAACAGACAGCCCTTCTTCCTGGATGACAGTCATATACCTGAGTCAAATGTGGGGAAGTCTGTATCTCTGGCATAGTTGTTGAAGGATGCCCAAAGTCAGTTAGTGGGCCCCTCATCTTTGCTTCTTGTGAGGGCCTCCTTGTCTGTCTGTGTCTTTTTTTCAGTTAGGCATCTACTGGGTCAGGATCCCTTCATGTTCCAAAATAGGAGATCTATTCTGTTTGGCATCAATACTTCCCTCCCTCCACGCTCAGAGCTGGCTAATGCTTTCCAGATGAGGTGCGAGCAGCTGCTAATTGTACTCGGATCAGTCTTGATTTGTGTTTCAGTCAGCAAGGCACCTCGCTAATGGGTCTGAAACTTGGCAGCGGGCCTGGGACCAGTGTCAAAGGAAACAGATCCGAAAGACACACCGACAAAGGCAAGGAGACAGGGAGTGGATAGAAAAAGTTTGGAGGAGGAAAGGAGGGGAGGAAATCAGAGGGACAGGAGAGAACTAGAGAGCCTTTTGGGGAAATCAACAGAGAAACTGATCTGGAAAAGCAGTGGATTTGGAAGAGGGGGAGAAAGGCAAACCCAGGAGAAAGGTGGGGGAGGCAAAGGGGAAAGGAGCAACAGCTTCCGCCTAGAGGCAGCGAGAGAATCAGACTACGTTTTGTGATGTGATCCCAAATGCTGATGATGCCTGTGGTTGCTCAGGCCGACACTGTACATGGGGAATGTCAGATAGGGCAGCCCCCACATTTCTGGAGGCAGTAATCTGATGCCTCTCTCTTCTCTGTGGCCCCCAGCTTTCCAAGGCTTTGGCAGGGAACACTGAACTCTGACAGCAGCCAGCAAGTGAAGGCTCAAGTTCCAAGTCTGACAGAGTCCTGGGGCCCAGGCACACCTTGGTTTTATGAGCTGAGGCCTAAGGAAAGGCCTCTCCTGGCTTGAGCTCTTGGAGCCTGTTTTCCTGGAATTGAGTTGGAAAGGGGCCTTGTTAGGGGAAGCTGAGTGCTGAGGCCTAAGGCCTTTCTGAATTAGATATATTCGTTGTACTTATTAAAACACACACACACACACACACACACACACACACACACACACACCTCTATAAGAGGGAGGAAATCCACTTGCCAATATGAATTCCAAACTGTTGCACATGCAAATTTGTGCAGGGAGAAGAAAGGAAAGGAAACAGGGAAACAGATTATCAGAGGCACAAGAACAGAGAACAGATGGGACATTGCCAGTGGACAGGCTGAGCGTTGCTTGGGGCATCAGCAAAGTAGTGGCACAACCACCCCAGCCTCCAGCAGAAAACAATAAACAAGGCTGGGCTGTGAAGAAAAAAATTACTACTTCAGGAAAAATAAAGGCATTTGTATTCATATGTTCAAGTTCAAAAACCTGTAGACAAATGTTCTCAGCAGCACTACTCACAACTGCTGAAAGATGGAAACAACCCAAATATCCATCAACTGATGAATGGATAAACAAACTGGTATATTCACAGAGTGGAACATTATCCCATCATATAAAGAAATGAATGCATGCTGAATGAATGCATCAAAAGCACTGATGCATGCTACAACTGTGATAAAAACATGCCGGAAAACATTATGTGGAGTTAAAGAAGTTAGACACAAAAGGCCACATATTGTACTTTATTTACAAGAAATATCCGGAAATGGCAAACCCAGAGTGACAGGACATGGTTCAGTTATTGCCAGAGGCGGGGAGAGGGGAGAATGGGCTGAGACTTCTTACTGGGCATAGAGTTTCCATTTGGGGTGATGCAAAAGTTCTGGAACTAGAGAGCGGTGATGGTTGCACAATACCGTGAATGTATTTAATGTCACTGAATCATGCACTTTAAAATAGTAAATTCTATGTTGTGTGTGTTTTACAATAAAAATGCAAAAAAAAAAAGGAAATAATCATTACTGGGAAAATCTAAAAACAAGAAAAATCTGTTTTTCCATAAACTTGTTTTATAGTTAGATACTGCTTTTGAGTCACATTTGGAGGAATATTACTATAATGTCTGGCTTCCTATGTCCCTGAACGGGAAAGAGAGATGAAGAAGTTTTAAGGAAGAAAGAAAAAAGTGTGATGAAGATAGGAGGTGGGGGGACGTCAAAGAAACCCAGTTCCGTACAGGGTAGGACATGCAAGGGTGGGGACGGCTGCTGAGGAAAGGCGACCAGGATGAAGTGGGGAGAAATAAGCTGCTGCTGCTGTTTCACCTAGGGGAGGAAGAAATCACAGACATAAAAAAGCAGAAGCAGAGAAGAAGGCAAACCTTTGAGTGGTGCCAGGCAGCATGGAAGAGAAACTAAGATGAACTGAAAGAGATGCTTAAATTAAAACAGCAGGAAGACAATGTGAACTTCAACTCTTTGCCGCCTGTCCCTCTTTTATTTCCCATGATGCATAAAGCTGTGAAGTGCCAGATAGCTGGGGGCCAGAATCTGATGGCAGGAGTTCTGGGGAGATAGATGCTTCCTCTCCATAGGGTGAACCACCTTCTTCATCTTCTTCTTTCCTCCTCCTTCTCCTCCTTCTCCTCCTCCTCCTCCTCCTTCTTCTTTTTCTTTCTTTTTCTTCTTCTCCTTCTCCTTCTTCTCTTTCTCCTTCTCCTTCTTCTCTTTCTTCTTCTTCTTCTTCTCCTTCTTCTTCTTCTTCTTCTTCTTCTTCTTCTTCTTCTTCTTCTTCTTCTTCTTCTTCTCCTTCTTCTTCTCCTTCTTCTCCTTTTTCTTCTTCTTCTTTTTTAAAAGATTTTATTTATTTATTTGACAGAAGAAAGAGATCACAAGTAGGCAGAGAGGCAGGCAGAGAGGGGGGGGGGAGCAGGCTCCCCACTGAGCAGAGAGCCTGATGGGGGGCTCAATCCCAGGACCCTGAGACCATGAACTGAGCCAAAGGCACAGGCTTAACCCACTGAGGCACCCAGGCACCCCTAGGGTGAACCTTCTTAACTAAGCCCATTATCCACCAAGGGCCAGTCTCCTGCCCCTGTCCTCCCTGACCTGGGACGTGATGAAGTGGAGACAAGACCAGCCCCAGTCAGGGATGCAGCAGGAAGAGCTGTGACCCGAGCGGGCTACCAGGATTAAGATCATTTCGGAAATCTCTCCCAGTTTTGTGCTCTTGTGCATGAATGGTTCCAAGCCACACACAGGTGGCTAACAAAAGGAGGCTGGTCAGTGGCTTAGAGGATCAGTCCATGAGTGTTTACCACACACACGTGCTCTATTTAAAGGAGGATTTGTTGGCAGGGCCTTCTTGTAAAGAGTTGTTAGATGAAAAGACAGAGGTTGAGACTATAACTTTCTGACATTACTTCCAGGTAGTTGGTATGTAAGGATTTGTAAAACTATCTTTTACATTTGAAAATAGACATGAAAAAGATGAAGATAAAAATCACCCACAACGCCACCGCTTTGCTGGAAATACTGATGCATATTTACCTCTACTTGGAACACACACATGACTCTACTGAACATACTCTTTCATGTGTGTATTTCTCATAGGTCATTAAATAGTCTTTGACAATATTATAATGACATGTGTGTGTTCAAGAACCTCATGATAAAAGCAAAACAGGGAGACAGGAGTGAGATGGTGATTTGGGATAGGCGGTATGGGTTTATTCTGCAAAAGAAAGCACGGCATTCCATCCTGTTTTGCAAAAACCATCAGTGGGAAATTATCCTGATGAGGAGGACTGTGTTGCACACAGGGATTATGCCTTCAGCCTAAGGCCCGGAATGAGGACAGCACAGACTTACAACCATCCAGAATGGACATGTAGCATGAGCAAGAAATAAACCTTTCTGTTGTAAGCCAAACACACATGCGTGCACAACATAGAAATGAGAAGACTGCCTGCATTTTCTAAGGCTTAAAGGAAGGGCACCTGTGAAGGAAATCAGCTTCTGGAATCTGGGTTCCTTTGCAGTACATATCTGCTAATGCATTTGAATCATATGTGGAGTGCAGGGTTTTCCCAACCGAGCCTATAAACTTTGTAGATAAAGCTTGTCCTTTAACTGTATGGGGAATTCAGGGGATGTCTCACTTCTTATGTAAGGAAGAAGGTTGTGAAGGGCCTACTGGTACTTTTTTCCAGGTAGAAGAAATGGACACAGCACGTGTCCTCCTGGGATCTGTTATGCAGAGGTCTTGTCTACGGAGAGGTTAGGAGGAAGAATTCAGAGACTAGGAAGCAGAAACTGCTTTCTGAACACTGGAGTAAAAGTCATTGACTTGTGCAAGATGCAGCTCAAGTAGAAGGTCAAGGCCATCCCTACCCACAAGTCCATGCTTGTAGCTACCACCTTCCTAAGGAAAGCTTCACTCAAGCTCCCTGCGATTTGCAGCCTTCATGTCTTTCTTCCCCTCTTTAGGCCCCACTGGAGCCCAGAAGTACACAACTGGAGGCTGAAGGGCACAACCATTCCCCCCAAAATTGGGGTTTGGGAGGTACAATCTTTCATGGGCTAGGAGGTAAGTACAGACCTGGAGAATCCCATTCACGTGATGGCACAGTGTCCTTCAGGCCCTCTAGTAATCTGATGAGTAGATGATCTTCCAGTAGCCTTTCACTGCAATCAAAAGAAATCCCTAAATCTTTATGATGTCTTGCAAGGCCTATGTAGGCTGCACCATGAGACTCCCTCGACCTGTGATCCTATCCCCTATGAAGCCACACTCACACCCTTGCTTCCAGCTGCAGGGGCCTCCTTGTGGAACCCAGCACATTCCTCCCTGTCCCTGGGCTCACTGAGCCTTTTGCTTTGGACACTCTTCCCTCTGTGTTTACATTGCTCCTTCCCTCACTTCACTCTAGCTCTACTCGAATGTGCCATCAGAACCACTGAAGCATTCTATGACCATCCATCCCATCCAGAATAGCATCCTCCCTCCGCTATTTACCTACTGGCAGTAAGGGTAAGTATGAATAGAGCCAGTAAAGGGGACAGACAGATAGGGATGGGGGGGAAATATATAGAAATACAGAAATAGAGAAATATATATTTAAAAATACATACATATCTCATTTATCATCCGTCACCACCACTAGAATATAGGAGAGGTACCATGAGAGCGGGGACTTTATTTCATTCATGCTATATCCCTGGCACCTTAAATAGTGTCTGGCATGCAGTGTTCAGTGAACAGTGCTGAATTAATGAATGGCCACCCTTTTCCTTTCATGCTGATTACTTTTACTTTTCAGTCCACAACTTAGAGCCATTTCTCTTGGGACTCTTGATCTCTTCTTGCACTTAAGACTCGAGTCGCTGCCCTAGTTTCAGATAGAAAATGTCCTCAAATGACCTGAGTCCCAAATCAGAGAACAGTGGAAGGACCTGTCTTTAGAAATCCTTTTGATATAGCTGCTTCTCCACTTGGGTACAGCATTATCCTCACCAATCCTGAGTCCCTGACTCGAATGAATCCCCTCTTCTCCCTACCCAACTCAGAAACAGGCGGGGCTTTCGTAAAACCAGTGCGGCTAAGCATGTCTCACCTGTGTGGTAACTGATGTCCCCAAATGTGTTTCGTTTTTATTTTTTTTGTTTGCTTTTATAGATTTTATTTTATTTTTTATATATATTTTTTAAAGATTTTTTTTATTTATTTTGACAGAGAGAGATCACAAGTAGGCAGACAGGCAGAGAGAGAGAAAGGAGGAAGCAAGCTCCCTACCGAGCAGGGAGCCCGATGCGGGCCTCGATCCCAGGACCCTGAGATCATGACCTGAGCCGAAGGCAGAGGCTTTAACCCACTGAGCCACCCAGGTGCCCTAGATTTTATTTTTAAGTAATCTCTACATCCAATGTGGGGCTTGAACTCACAACCCCAAGGTCAAGAGTTGTGTGCTCCACTGACTGAGCCAGCCAGGTGCCCTGCCCCAAATGTTAAAGGACTTTATCACATATCCAGCTGGTGGTGGTGCAGGGCAACAGACGAGCATCTCCACACCTGTACCATCTTGGCTCTCACACAGAGCTGTGACTATGAGTATAATAAACCTACTCTATCCCTGAGCTCTCACTTCTAACTCTGCCCCAAGATGCTGTCCATGACATTGACTTAAATGACCTGGCCTCCTGGAACCCAAATCTCCTCGTTCTGGTTTCTGTGGCTTCCCATCACTCTGTTCTTCTAGACCCAAGGAGCTCCATCATTCATCTTCCCCCAGCCCAAGCCCTGGGAGCACCTGATGACTGAGGCTAACATCCTAGAGTGACCTACCATGTATGACCCAATGGCTTCTGGTTACTACCCTCAATTTAGAACCCTGTGTATGAAGGCCATGGTTTCAAAATGCCCTAAAAATAAGAAGACCAAAGACAGATCTTAAGAGCCTGAGCAGTGCTCCTCACAGTAAGTCAAGATACTCTGGTTTATATGTAGAGTTTGGATTCGTACGTGGCCAGCATCTCTGCTCGTCTGGTATTGTAAGGACACTTAGAGGGGGACTGTTGCTTCTAAAAATTTGGATGCTGCCATCTTCAGAATTGCCCTTTCTGGCTGGTGGAGGTTTTCCAATCCTGCAGAAGGACAGCTTTGCCTACTTCAGGTGCCTCTCTGGAACTATGACCTCATCTGAAGGAAGGAGCTGGGACCCTTAAGGGTGGGAGGCTATGACTGGGGAAGAGGGAGGGTAAGAGAGACAGAATGGCCCTAGATCATTATAGGTGCCTCATTATGCACATCTAAATTTGGATCTCTCTCAAGCCCTGCTCAACCAAGGAGCGCACATACTGACTGACTCTCTTCTGAGCCCTGCACTCTCTATAATACATTTTTTTTTGTAAGCTGTAATGAGTTTTGCTATACCTCCCATGCCAGAATCTTCTTCTTTGAGGACAAACAGTAACATTAACATATGTAGACAGACAGCATATAGATGTCCAGCAAGATGTGCTGCTGTGACATGTGAGAGAAGAAATTCAAATGTTCACGCACACATGTCACCAAAGCATTTTAGCATCCTCCTTTCACATACACAGCCTGCAGAGCTGTGGGCATGTTCGCTTGCCCACTGCAGATAAATAGACGGGGTGGATGTCAGAGTAAGTCCAGGCCCTCTTGCCTAGCAATGTAGTCACAAGTAGAGAAGATATGAATCCAGATTCTTACTCACTCCCCACCACCCCCATGCTCTGATTCCTGGTCACTGTCTAACTGGTACCAGCCACATAAGAAACAACTTATTGACACCCAGTATGATGCATGAATAAGAGGGTAATAAAAAAAGCTCCCCATCTATCAGAAGGACTTTCTAAATATGAAACAAAACCTAGATACCAGAAATGAAAAGATGAACATGTATGATCACATCTAAACTAAATATCTTTGTAAGGTAAAAATACGTGATAAGCAGAATCTAAAGACACACGACGTACTGGGGGAAAACGTGCATCTTTTATCACAGATTAATGTTTAACTTCTCTAATAAATAAAGAACTTGGGAAACATCAACTAAAAAAACTACCAACCCAAGAGACGAAACAATAAAGACTATTAAAAAATATTTAACAGAAAGGAATATACAAATAGCTCTGAAATGTGTAAAAGACGAAAAATCTTGTTCATAAGAACCAATTGAAAATATACATTATCCTAAAATATACTCTTTACCGTGAAATGATTCATATACAATACCACTCATTGCATCATTATTTTAAAAAATAAAGGTTGTAAACAACTTAAATGTCCATCAACCGAGGGCTAAATTATGATACGTTCATGCAAAGGATCATTTCTGAGCTGAAAAGGAATGAGAATGCTTTTTCGTGTGCTGAAAGATTTTTAAGTTGTATTAAGTGAAAAAAAAGGGGTGCAAAAAAGTGTGGCCATCTTATGGAACAAAATGTGATACAGGTTTAGGTACTTACTTGTATATAGAGTCGCTTTGCAAGGATACACAAAAAGCTGGCAAAGCTGGTTGCTTTGAGCAAGGGAGCTAGGTTGCAGATGTGAGGGAGATACTTCACGTATATTCTTTGAAGCTGCCTAAATTTTGTCCCAGGTGAATGTATTATCGCTACAAAGAACTTTTTTAGGCAAGTTATCTTTGTTTTTGTAAAATGTCAATTAATCCAATTATCAGCTTCAAAAATTAAAATCCTGGATAAAAATCCTCTCAAGAAATGCAGCAAATAACCTTTTAAAAATTCATTGGTTTTAATTAACAAGGGAGAGAGAGATGGTGTGTGAGAAAGCAGGAGAACAGAGCCATCTAGGAGACTGGTGAGGTCTGATGGGGAGTTAGGCAGGACAGGGAAAGAGGAAGACAGAGACAAGGAGAGAATCACAGAGTCCAGAGACAGGCAGAGCCAGCAGTTCCAGAAGCACAGGCTGCAGTGGGTGAAAATGCTGCTACTGCATCTTGGCGTTCATTTCAGGGTATGCTTCAGACCAAACTGTCCTTTGTTACTATTGCTCTTTGAGACTGAGTTTATTTTTCCTTGGACTTCTTGGGGTTTCTCCTGTGTATAAGGAATTGACAAAGGCTTGAGAAATTTACTTAGGAAACATGGAGGTCCTCTGACCCTACCAGAGAAAATAAACAAGTGTAAAGTGGTACTTAAGGGAGGGTGAAAGAGTTGTGACTTTATGGTTTGGCAGGTTATATCAATAGTAGGAATGGTGGCTACTCGGTGGGCATCAGATTTACCTATATATGCACATGTATCCTAAGGTATGGGAATTTATAATTCCACACAATTTACTCCCCTATATTTTGCTTGTTAATACTGATGACAAGTATTCCCATAATACTTTAAACAAATCTCCATTTTAGAAAACATCAACTACACTAGAATGGTTTGCTTATGTATTTTCACTCATGTGCTAGTTTGTGAATTTTCTGAGGGTAACGGGTTTCTTATCTTTGTGTTCCTGCACCCAGCACATCATAGGTAATCACTGCTGAATTTAACTGCATTCATATTATCAGCTAGGGGTTCGGTTTGGTCACATGTAACAAAGACCCAACAAACAGCGGCTTAAACAAGATAGGACTCACATAATAAAAAGTACAGAGGTGGCAGGCCAGGGTTAGCGCAGTGCGTGCCGGGAATCACCAAGGATCCAGGTAGCTTCGGGACCTCTGGGATTCAGCCATGCTTCTCATGGTGAAAGATGGTGGCCGGTGTCTGCACGAACCTCCAGAAGGGAAGGGAAGGGAAGGGCAAAGGGCAAAGAGGCCAGAGGGGCATGACTGCCCAAAGTCCGACCCAGCGACCCCCGCTTGCATCTCTTTGGCCCAAAGGGGATCATGTGGCCTCTCCCAGCTTCAGCGGATTCTGGGAAGCTGAGTGTTTTAACTGAGAGCACCGCTGCATCCTTTAATAAAATTAAGGTTCTCTTAATAAGCAAGCGAGGGATAATGAGTAGCAGTATTGGTCACAAGTGTGTAAAGGCCAAAAACACAAACACATTTCCAACTCTGAAACTTCTCTCTCATTTGTGTATTTCTCTGTCTAGAGAGTGGTGGCGGTGAGGGTCCATTCTCTTGCAAATCCCAGCTAACTCTAGGCCATCAGAAGCCCTGCATTACCTTCCTCCTACCACCCCCCCTCCTACTGGGGTGATGTTCTTGGCATATTCTAAGACTCTAACTAAAATAACATAATTACCCAGGGGCAGTACATTCCCTAGACTCCACAGGCTGTCTTCAGGGTTGGGAAATTTCCCAGGGGCAGAACTGGATGCAAATTCCTTCTCCCTCTTGCTTTGCTGTATTTCTAGCCTCTCCCCACAATGCAGCAGTCCTCTGTGGATTGTATCATGGGATTGTCTCTATCAGTGGATTTCTTACAAACATCTGGCTGCAGAGCCTTGCCTGTTCCAATCCTCCGAGCCCTCTCAGGCCACAGGCATTCTCCTGGAAAGTCAAGTAATCTTTCCCCTGAGTGTGAGGAGGAAATTTGTGCTGGGCTCCTGTACTGCTCTTTGAGCAGGGGAAGATTGTTTATTCCACATAATTAATGGACAGAGAAACTGGGCCTAATTTATTTTACTCATAGGAATGCAAGCCCATTCTTTCCAGAGAAGAATGCGTGTCTTTGCCTCACCCAAGCAAACTCACAATTTCCCATAAGGAGTAGACACTTCCGCCGAAGGTGAGGGGAAGGAACAGTTCTCAAAAACTCTGAAAGGGAAACTAAACACATTCTTAAAAGAATTCATGTTTCTTTTCTGGTCATATCATCTTAAATACTTTGTGTGATCATGTAAAATTAGTATTAAAAGGCATTTAATGACAGCATTTAATGAGGGCAATGCAGTGCAGACTGGATTTCTATGGCATTTCATATTTTTCTAGCTTAAATTAGGAAGTTGATGTCTTTTAATTTATCTTGAACCAGGATTATTGAAGTTTCCTTGCTCAACTGAGGCTAAGTAGAGAACGGCACATTTCAAATGTTTGCCTGCTGTGTACAGTGTGCTAGGGACAGTGATAAATTACAAAGGCTGTGGCTCTGTGACTCTGTCAAACTGCATTTGCAAAATTCTTTGTAGATGGGTTTTATGAATTCCTTAGAGTACATCAGCAGAACCTATATCCTTCACATTAACCCTCCACCTTTAATAGTCACATGTCTATGTAGCCTAATAGTCACATGTCTCTGTAGAGGTAAAAGAAGATAATAGAGTGAGAAAGGCATGGCTTTTAGACTCAGCCATATGTTTGGATTCCAGCTCTGCTGTTCATACTGGGGAAGCGATCCCTAGCAAGTACAACATCGGTCCTTTTTGCCTAGTCTCTTGGTCTTTAATCCTGCCTTGCAAGATTGTTGCTACTGAAGGCAAAGCTCCTGACTCATGTGGCACCTGGGTGGCTCAGTCAGTTAAGCATCCACCTTCAGCTTAGGTCATGATCTCAGGGTTCTGGGATCAAGCCCCACATTGGGATTTCTACTCAGTGGGAGTCTCCTCGCTCTCTCTCTGTGCTCTCTCTCTCTCTCTCTCGCTCTCCCTCAAATAAATAAAAATCTAAAATAAAAAAAAGCTCTTGACTCATGACAAATGGTAGTTACAACCAGTATACAAAGCATTGTCCAGTGTTTAACTTTCTTGGAACCCACTAAACTCAAAAGGAGGTGGGCTTTGGCCTTAGCACTATCTCCCATGACATGAAGACTATTGTCATTGACTCAGTGTGTACCTGACCTAACCCATATCCTCCCACTTACTCTTCCTAGAACAATTTCTCCCAGCCAGACATCATCTCCTCTGGGAAACTTCCCTTGAGCGCCAGTATCGGGTCAGACGCCTGACTGCTCCCACAGGCCCCTGGGTTCACCTCTCTAGTGGCCCTTAACTGACGGTGTTCTAAATGTTTGCCTGCTCAGAGGACTATGTTTTGCTTTGTTTTGACAGTCCCAGGTCATTTTAGCCACTTTTATAAAACCACTTAATTGAGATATAATTTTAAAATAGTAAAATCTACCCATCATCAGTATACAATTCAATGGGTTTTCAGTAAATTTACAGACTTGTGCAATTATCACCACAATTTAGCATTAGAACAATCCTCCCATCCCAAAAAGACCCCTTGTGCACTTTTGTAGTCACCCCATTCCCCAACCCCAAGCAACCACTGATTTTTCTATCTTGATAAATCTGTCTTTTCTGGACATTTCATATAAATGGAATCACACAATACGTATTCTTTCACATGTCACTTCTTTCACCTAGCATAAAGCATTTGAGGTTTATACACATTGTAGTCTGTATCAGTAGTTTGTTCCTTTTGTTTGAGGTTTGGATTCCAATGCGTAGATACACAGAGACCACATTCTATGCCCTACTCCCTACTCTGGCTAATTCAGTGCCTGCACATTATAGTAAAAGCTGAGAAAACATTTGTTGCTTGAATTAAGTTCACACTGTGATAATATTAAAGTTAGTCTAACTCTAGTAATGCACACAATAATGAGAGGGAGAGACAAGAACACACAGATACCTGTGACATGTTTTGGAAATGTCAAGTCATTACCTGAAGAGACACCTCAGTAGCTTTTTACCTTGCCACATCACCTTATGTGGATTTTTAAAATTCTTGAAGTGAGAAACACCTCTCTCTTCTACCGCCAGTTGTTTTGATCTTATTTTCATCTCCTCCATGTCAAATCTGAATGCAGGTATTTGTCCCAACACAAATGGCTACCTCATAAATATTAAGTGATGATTTATTCACTTATTCAATAATTACGGATTGAGCACCTACTGTTTGCCTGGCATTATTTTAGGGGCTTGGAATACTTGAGTGAACAAAACAGACAGAAATTTCCGTCTTCCTGATGATGAATGTATTCACATTTGGGTATCCACAGTATCAGTAGTGCTTAAGAATCTGGCCCACGAAAGCCTTAAGATGTTTTTCAAAAACCATTAGACTTGAGGTCAAAAGCATGAATAAACTATTCACATAGGAGGAAATACAGAATACTCTACACATAAACAGATCAGCCTCAATAATATTGAAAAAATGAAAATATAAACATCATTGAAGTTACTAGAAACATTATACAATTTTTAAGCCATTAAAAAGAAATAAAAAATATTACATGTGATATAGACGGGTTAATGAAAACAAATGTTCATCATTTGCTGGTGCCATTATAAATTGGTTGGGTCTTTTAGAATCTGATTACATCACTGATTCAGAAATTCCTTTTTTTTTTAATGAATGCCCAAAGGAAATAATTTAGGGAATATATATGCCAGAGTTATTAATCAAAGGAAAAATACTGGACATAGTCCAAATATTCTATTGTTTGGCAGTAGATGAGTAAATAAAAAATAAATTTGGTACGATAAGATGGAATGCTCTTAGCCACTAAAAAAATTAGAAGACTGTGCTCTATGACATACAGAATGTTTATACAAAACAACACTAGTTAAAACAAAGAACAGAAAATATGGATGAACTGATTACAGCTATAGAAAATATGTATCAGAAAAGAGCATAAAATGATATACGTATTTGTATTTGACAATCTCTTCATGACAAGTATAATGAATTCTTTTTTTTTTTTTTAAATTTTATTTATTTATTTGACACAGAGAGAGAGATCACAAGTAGGCAGAGAGGCAGGCAGAGAGACAAGGAGAGGAGGAAGCAGGCTCCCCACTGAGCAGAGAGCCCGATGCGGGCCTCGATCCCAGGACGCTGAGATCATGACCTGAGCCGAAAGCAGAGGCTTTAACCCACTGAGCCACCCAGGCGCCCCGTATAATGAATTCTTTAGTCAGTTGTCCCATACACTGAAAAGTCTGATGTCCTTGCAAAATACAATCTCCACCCCTAACTCCTCCTTTTCCAGTTCTTCGTGTCAGTAAATGAAAAGGACACTCTATTCTTAGGTGCTACACCCAGGCCTCGTCCACCAGCAGACTCCCCTGAGCCATAGAGCAGTAGGATTAGAAAGGACCCAGAATTCAACTATCCACCCTTTTCACTTTACAGAGGCAAGAACTGACATCCCTAAAGGGGGAGGGTCTTGCTCAAGGTCCCCCAGCTGTTTAGGGCAAGGATGGCATAAAGTGCAAGTCACAATCACCTCCACCAACTAACACAGTCCCCAGTAACTAGTGGGAATTCAAGAATATTTGTTGAATGAAATTCAACAGTTTCTCTTGGAACAGGAAACTGATATATCCACATCCTGGGGGTTTTGCCTCTGGGGACCCAGCTGAGAATCAACATCTGAGTATGAAAGATTCGGACTCATAGCGCGGAACCAAAAAAAATAAATAAATAAAACAAAATGAAAACCAAAATGAAAAACCAAAAAAAAAAAAAAAAAGCAAGGAAAACAAATCTAAAACAGTGTTCTGCCTTGGTGGAAGGCCGCTGTTCAACCGGAAATACTTGGAACAACCCTAATTTTCATGGGCGTGCCTGCTGTTCTACAGATCTAGGTCCCAAACCAGTGAAAAGCTATGGGTTTATTTCGGTTTATTTTAGGCAGCCTGCTGTGGCATCTTCCTGTTGTGGTTGATGACACTGTGTGGTTGAGCAAATGCTTGGATTCCAATTTGGACGAGAGCACAATGCTCATTATTTTATTTCAAGAGGAGGCAGAGCCTGTATAGGAAGTCTACAGAGAATTCGGGAGAAAGGAGGTATCTCTCCATGCAGAACTGGGGCAGATGGCAAAGGGGATCTGCCTGCTGGTGTTTATTTTGAGGCGGTCCGGGCAAGGAGGCGAGATCTCCTTTCTCACGAGTGCAGTGAGCATGGGCAAGCCACTCTGGTCACAGTTTCTCCAACAATTCTGACTGAGAGGAAGGAACAAGTGTGAAAGGCTTGGGGGTATGAAAGGGTGTGAAACAGGTATGAAAGGATTCCCTCAGAGAAGGGAACAGGTATGAAAGGATTTTGAAATATAAAGTGTGGACCAACAAACCATAACAATGATGGTGGTTGAAATTGAATTCAGCCTGAGACAACAATTAAAAAACAAAAGCAGTTGGTGTGACGTAATTTCTTTTGAAACTACAGCAAGTAGGAGGGAGAGATTAGCAGAGGCCATGTTTCTAGGGAGGGAGGGAGATGACTAATGATGAAATGATGAGGTTCTATATGACAGGGAGAATGGGAAAAATTGGGGACCAACTTCCTCTTGTGCACTCACCTACCTTTGGTAGCTACCACTAGCTACCAAACAGTGGTGGACCTTGGCCACAAGATACCCTTCCCCTTTCAGCGCCCTTTCCCTATCAGTGCACTTCTCAATCGGGACCCTGGCACACAGCCATGGTGGAGCAGGAAGGACAACAAACAGATTTGAGAACTTGAGCATGGCTCGGAGTTCCTCCACACACTAGCTGCGTGGCCCAGAGAAGGCCTCCCCATGTCCCTCAGGCCTGCTTTCCTCATCTGTAACAAAGGACAAACATTTGTTTCACCTACCACACAGGGTGTCTCTAAATGAAATAACGTTGGTGAAAACTCTGCACAAATGCAAATGCCTTTTGTTGTCACTCCTGAGCCTCTTTTTGCATCCATTTCTGCATTCGTAAAATAGTTGACAAGGACGTGTGTGTCCGCAGGCAACCGTGGCTCTCTGTGAAGGCCCTCTGCATATCCGTCTTATATGAGAGGCTCACCCAGATTGATAGGCACCTATTTCTCTATGTTCTTTCTGTTCTGTTATTAAATTTCCCCCATTGAGAGCCTGTAGTTTACTCAGTAAGCTAAGACCCTCTTATGATTGACCTGACCACCCCTCTCTTTTTGCAAAAGCCTGCTGTGGTGGGATATTGGGTCCCACATTTGACACAAGAAGACACTCTGGCCATGCTGATGAGAGAGAGGCCCGGATGAGACAGCTGGAAGAAACTGGGGCACGAAAAGCCCCGAGGACACCATGTGAGAGGAGGGGCTCTGTCCCCCGGGGGCCGCTGTCCCATCTTCCCTCACAAACAGATAGCCCCTTCCACTCACGTCCTCATGCATCTGTTTCCTGCCTCTCGAGTGGGTCCAAAACTGGAAAACATCTGCACTAGTTTTGTCTGGGTGTGATTTATAAGGACTCCCCATGCTTCCCCCTCTCCCTTCTCCTCTTCACCTCTGGGGCTTGGGGTGTGTGTGTGTGAGTGTGTGTGTGTGTGTGTGTGTGTGTGTGTGTGTGTGTGTGTGTGTGTGTGTGTGTGTGTGTGTGTGTCTAACAGGCTTGTGTTTCTTGAGACTGGGTCACCTTGATTTATTATGCCGTGGACTCATTAACAAAAGACTCTGGGGCAGGTCATTTATTTTCTGAGTGGTGATTTCCTGTCCTACCCCAGCCCTGCTCGGCAGGGGCCTAGAGGAGCACAGACGTATATTAGCTGCTCTGTCACCATGGGAGAACGGAATCAAGCAAGGAAGGTTCAGAGGGCAGAAAACGTCTCCTTTCTTAAGAGCTTTCTCCTCACTTTAATGATTTCCTTCAGAGTCCCTTTTGGTAGTTCTTTTTCTCCTTCCTGGGCAAATGGGACAAGTTTACGGAAGAAGTTGTGCGGCTGCCTTCTTAAAGGAACAAACACTGATCTGTTTTCTCTAGATCATATTTGCATAGTTGAACATTTATATGCATATTTATGGAGGATATTGGGCACCCAAGCTAAGCATAAATTAGATGAATTCAACTTTATACACACTATGGTCAACTAGTTTGTCAGGCCCTTATTAAAATAATACATGCATGTTGGGGCACTAAAACCTGAGATGTTAATAATTTAGAGAGAGATCAAAAATGAAATTATTCAAGATTTTCAGATAGGCTCTTGGGAAGAAGATTAAAGAAATTGGCTTTGTTTAGCCTGAAGTTCAAAGGCTGGGGAATGATTTATTAACTGTTTTCAGGTCTCTGGAAGGTAGTTATATGTAGGAACGATGGTGACCAGCTGTTTTCTGATGGTGCTAAACATAGAATAAGAGGAAGTAGAATTGAATTAACAAAATTTAATGAACAAGATAACAGAGTAACTAGTCATCTCTATGAGTAGCCCTGGCTAAAGTCTATCAAGAAAGATGGAATCAATCTATTAAGTTGTAATGCTATTAGCCCCACTTTATAGATGAGCAAATGGAGGCTCAGACAGATTAAGTAATTTATCCAAGTCACACAGTGAGGAAGTAACAGAACCTGTCCAGCTAACTCCACAGTGTATGGTTGTATAAATAGGTCAAAGAAATAGCAAACAACAACAACATATTATGAAATTCCCAGTAGTCTAGACTGGTTTATGTTCAGAGAACAGGGGAGTCAATTCTGTATGCTGAAGACCTTGGAATTCGGTGCTATGCTTGGTTCTGAGCTGGGAGGGCAGTACTCTTCATTCACCCTCAGCCTCAGAGCCAGGCAGAGTGGGCAGACCCAGCATCACCATCCCTCTGAAGATTTGAGGCTCTGCGCTGCTCATTTCTGTTGCTCGTCATGGACTGCACTCCTAGACAGAGGCTTTGATCTCAGAAAGGCTACGGAGTTGGTGGATGTGGATGGTTGAGGCTCAGGAAAGTCATCCCTACTCGCCACTGTGCATGTCCTCCCAAAGTTCATTCCACTCCGGACAGCCCAATAAAGGAGTTTCTAGTTTGTTTCACTGTGAGGATTGGGATTTATCCAGAGCCACCAAAGTGACTGGACTCCTGAGAAACATGCAGAGGTGGGAGTAGCAAATCGCTGTTGGATTATCACCCAGCACATGGGTCAGTTTGGGAATGGCCTTGATGGAGGAGCAAGACTATAAGAAAGATTTGCTGGGCGAGAAGGATGGCTAACATTTACTGTACCCTTACTCTGCCAGGACCTGGTCGAAGAACAGTGAACTGTGTTAGATCAATCTTTGCAACAACACCGGGATGTCAGTACTTTTATTATCATCATTTACAGAAAAGGAAATGAGGCCCAGAAAAGAAGAAAACTTGTTGATGCTCCACAGCTAGGAAGAGTTGGAAACTGAATCCAGACCCAGAGATAGTCTGCTCTTGGAGGCTGCATTCTTAACAGACACGGCTTGGGATGAGGGGCTCGGAGGAACTTTGGCTCTGGGGTAACTGACTCAACAGTGACATGGCTTCTTGTTGCCAGGTTAATAAGAAGTAAACAATTATAAACATTGTTTTAGTTTAGGGGTTTTACATTCATTCTTTCTCTGCTTCTTTATCGTAGAGAGAAAACATCCATCAAAAAGCAAACATTTTGCCCTTCCCAACTCAGACCTTGGGTATTTAAGGGTTAATTCTTCTCTAATTGCTCAGTTAATTACTTGGAAGGTGTAGGAGGCGGTAGAGAAGGGCAGGTTTGTTTTTTATCCAGAGTAAATCCTATTGGAAGGGGCAAGAGGAGAGAACCAGTATCTGCTGAGTGCAGGCTTGAGCTAAATGTTTTCCCATTAGTTACTTCATTTCATCCTCCAACAGTCCTTTGAGGTAGGTGTTATCAGCACAATTTTACAAATGAGGGAGGTTATGTAACTTGCCTGAAGTCACGTTGCCTGCGCACAGAGGCTGGGATCTGCACCCCACAATGTTGCTCTCCAGAGCAGTACACAAGACACCATTTATCATCCAGGGGTAAGCACAAGACAACCTTGACAGTGGGCTCAAGGGGCTCAGTCAGCAGCACAACTGAGAGCACACGATGGGGTGAGCCTGGCAGCATCCTCTGGTTCAGGCTGAGCTCAAACCTTCTGCTCTTTTGGGAGGACCTCAACCTTCAGTGTGTGGAGCAGCAAACTAGACAAACAAGAAGCCAATATTTCTGGGTTCTGCTCTGCCAGAGGCCTGGGGCATGACAAGATGGTTAATGCAAAGCTTGGCATGACTTCCCTTCTTAATTTAGGTCTCCTCCCAGGAAGGAACCCTGAAGGCGGAACATGAGAAAGGGAAAGGAAAAATTATAAGAGATAAGTGAGAAAAAGAATATTTTTAGGGCTTGGAACATTTAATGGAAACCAGCTGCCTAATTGAGGGTGGGGGTCTCTGGCCTTGCCTGCCAGGGATTATTAGGCTTTTCTTGTACATACCTGTGTGTGGAGAGGTGTCTGGGCAGAGAGAAAGGGAGGGTGGGTGGGGAGGGAGATTGGGAGTGTAAGCAGCCAGCCTGGAGGCTTGGGGGAGGGCTATGCACTCTGTACATTGGACAGGAGTGAGCTGATATCTTCTCCTGGCCTCGCTCCACCCCCACCCCCTGCCTTCATTTTAAACTGGAGCTGATTCAAACCTGCTGCTCTTGGAAAGAGGCCATCGGTGCAGGCTCCAACAGAAAGATGATACATCAGGGGATATGAGTGTGAGAGAGTGGGGCAATCAGAAAGAATGAGAAAATGAGACAAGGGAATGGAAAAGGTGAATAAACAGGGGATGATGAAGGAGGGAGAGAGATGGAAAGATTAAAATGCTGGCTCACATGGGGAGCTTGAAGAGAAGGAGTGAGCGAAAGCCTGGAGCTGGAGCAAATTCAGAGCTGATCCTTGTGGGCCCTGTTTTCTCTCCCACAGATCCAGAGGGTTGCAATAAAGATGTGTCTGTTTGAAATTTTCCAGGTCCCTCTCCCATAAATCTGTGTTTCTTCTTAATCAAAGTTTTCTGGACTGAAAGTATCATCCAAGAATTATGTAAAGAACCCTTAAAGATAGGAGGGTGTATCATCAATGGGAAAAGGGTGATAACCAAGGGCCAGACTCTGGGGCACACATTGAGAAAGACAGAAAAGTCAACAACAAAACACTTTCCAGAAGTCAATTTGTCCTGAAGCTAAAGCCTTAAGCGTCAGACCCTACCTTTTATCTCTAGCTTTCACTTAGGTTTTGAGGATACGTCCATGAGATGAGGATACATCCTTAGATGAGGATAAGCCCCAGTGTATTTAATTGACACGAATTCAGTGAAATGTGTTAGGAAAAGGGAAAAAAGGAAAGAAAGAATGGGTAGAGGACCATTTAAATAGTGGGGATGATTTGCCCACCTTTCAACTCAATGAAAAATATTATATGAGCTGAGATGAGAGATGTGAATCTAGTTCTTCCCTTGGTCCCTTTTGGTCTTGGCCCCAGACATATATTATGAGCTGATTTGTGTTTAAAAAACAGGAATTTTTTCCATTAATCCATTAATAATCCACTTTGTCTCCTACCAACTGAAAAAAAATACCCAACACACTTTGGTGTGTTTGTTGAAAGATGGTGTAACAGTGAAAGATGGTATAAAGACAGTATAAAGATGGACTTTTTCAAAAGTCATTTTAATTGGACTTTTTTTTTTTTAAACTTTAAAGTGCAGCCATTAGACTTCATTGTCCATTGGGGTTGGTGAGTGTGTGAAAATGTTGAGTATTTGGACCTGTGGTTGGTTAATGGACTGCTTTCTTCTGATTATGAAGGAAGTCCTCAGGTATATAAGTTGAGAAAGATTCACAGGCCCTTAAACACAAGCAGAGTCACAAGAGGGTACCAGTATGACCAGTGTGGTAGAAACTCTCTCCTTCAACTGTGTTCCTCCTTCTTGTTTTATTTTGTGTACTCACTCCTATCTCAGTTTAAAACAAGTGGCTGCCTGGCCATTCTACAGAACCATCCTCTACATTATAGTGGGTCCTGTGCTCCATAAGCATCTTACTAACAAAGATAAGCCTCTAATCCCCTAATTATCTCAAGGGGGTTTTCTCTTAAGCTCTTTTATCTCATTCAAATTATTGACCTTCTTCATCAACTCAACGACAAATCTTCTGTGTCAGAAGGATTAGACAGAAAGTCAGTTCAAAGATTATGCTAACAAAAATGTCAACTTTCCTTTAGGAAATAATTATTACTACTGCTTTAAGAACTTCAGGGGAAAAAACATGCAAACCCCTCCCCCCCACAAAAGGGACAGGGATGTTCCCTTTGGGAAGAAACTCCTGACCAAATTATCAGATGGGTTCTGTCACAGTCTCCTCAGACTGGCAGGTCACAGCTCTGAGCTAGCCTCATCTTGCCTATGGAAGAATCTCTCTTTTAGAAATGAAGACTTTCCTTGTTCATCAGTAGTCCACACATTCCTGTGATTTCTGAAAACTTCTATGCCATTAACTCTACCAGAAATCCCAAGATTGGACAGAGAAGGGATTTCAAGAGTACTTAAATCTCCCTACTTTGACTTCTAGGTCAGACAGCTGCTGGGTCCTAATTCCTCAAGATGCATCAGGAAAGGAATTGTCAACCTTTCAAAGTCATGCTAGAGAAAAGATACTTTGGCATGTTATGACTTTGTGTCCTGGACTCTGATAGTTTGATAATTTTTGATCCATGATACACATTTCCAGGTCATTCTTTGGATTTTTATTCTGTTTGTTTGTTTGTTTTAGATTATAGATTCTTTTTAATTTTTACTTATTTTTTAGTGGATCCGCTGCCTTAAAACAAAAACAAAAACAATGAGTCATCTCTATTTGTGTTTTTTTTTTTACTATTTGTGTGTTGATGAATTATAAAAGACATCTCCCACCATTCCTTCCATCCTATGGCCAGTCCTCTCTTGTCTTTCTACTGCTGTCTTCTCATTTGCATGTTTTTTACACAGAATGCTAGATGTAGGTCAATCACTATGTTTATGCTAGTCAGTGAGTGTTAGTAGGAAAACATAACATGATTCATATTTTTCAATGGTAAGAACATTATGTGGGGCATTGGCATTTGAGCTTTTTATTCTTCTCACGTGAATTGGTCCAAATAGAAACATGGATCTATTTAAATGGTCCAGCACTCCTAAATGTAATTTGAATAATAGGTGTCCCTACTCAAGAACTAGAAAATATAAGTTTCCCATGTACTATGTGAGACATACAGTACCATGGTTTTTCATGGTCTACTTTTAGGTCCTGGAGAAAGCTGACAGCCTTTAAGGCCAATAGTACCTCTAACTGTGGCAACTCATACTACGGGAAATGCCAGTGGTACTCTGATCTTGGTATGAGGTGACTATTTATTTATTTATTTATTTTTAAATTTTTTTATTATGTTATGTTTGTCACCATACAGCACATTAGTTTTTGATACAGTGTTCCATGATTCACAAAGATGAACTCTAAATGGATGAAAGACCTCAATGTGAGAGAGGAATCAATCAAAGTTCTAGAGGGTAACATAGGCAGTAACCTCTCTGACATCATCCACAGCAACTTCTTTCAAGACACGTCTCCAAAGGCAAAGGAAACAAGTGAAAATGAACTTTTGGGACCCCACCAACATAAAAAGCTTCTGCACAGCAAAAAACAGTCAACACAATAAAGAGGCAACCCATGGAATGGAAGAATATATTTTCAGATGACACTACAGATAAAGGGATAATATCCAAGATCTATAAAGAACTTCTCACACTCAACACCCAAAAACAAAGAATCAAGTAGAGAAATGGACAGAAGACATGAATAGGCACTTCCCCAGAGAAGAAATGCAAATGGCTAACAGATGCATGAAAAAGTGTTCATCAGCATTAGCCATCAGGGAAATTCAAATAAAAACCACAGTGAGATACCACCTTATGGCAGTTAGAATGGCAGCAATTAACAAGGCAAGAAACAACAAGTGTTGGAAAAGTTGTGGAGAAAAGGGAACCCTCTTACCTATAAATTATAAAAATACCCTATGACCCAGCAATTGCACTACTGGGCATGTATCCCAAAGACACAGATCTAGTGAAAAGAAGGGACACAGGCACCCCAATGTTCATAGCAGCAACATCCACAATAGCCAAACTGGAAAGAGCTGAGATGCCCTTCAACAGATGAATGGATAAAGAAGATGTGGTTCATATATACAATGGAATATTACTCAGCCATGAGAAAGGATGACTACCCAACTTTTGCATCAACATGGACAGAACTGTAGGAGATTACGCTAAGTGAAATAAGTCAAGTAGAGAAAGTCAATTATCATATGGTTTCACTTATTTGTGGAACATAAGGAATAGCATGGAGGACATTAGGAGAAGGAAGGGAGAAATGAAGGGGGGAAATCAGAGGGAGAAATGAACCATGAGAGCCTATGGACTCCAGGAAAAAAACTGAGGGCTTCAGAAGGGAGAGGGGTAGAAGAGGATGGGTTAGCCTGGAGATGGGTATTAAGGAGGACACGTATTGCATGGAGGTGACTTTCTAAAAAAAGAATTCACTACCACTTCTACTTGGGTAAGTCACTAGCCACAGAACTGGGAGAAAACATGTGCAGTGGCAGATTTTGGGGTGAGAGATGAATATACTTTTGGTCCAGCAATTGAACAGCTATAAATTTATTTAACTATACTTTTATCCATTCAACTTTTCTCTTTTTGATTTGAAAATTTCATGGAGGGTTTCCCAGATTCTTTTCAGATAAATCTTTTCCAAGCACTCCCTAATCTACCAGCCTCAACCATGGAATGCTCACTCTGGTCTAGAGACTCCCAAACAATCATGAGTGGAGTTGGAATGGAACATGAAAGCCAGAGGTTTGTCAGAAGTGTTGCACTGAACATTGAATTTCCTCAAAAGATCCATCCAGTCTGACTTTTTCACTCATTGGCTCCTAACATACTCTCACATTCTCTTCTCCCTGCATTGTCTCTTCAACTGAAATTCTCTCACCTTCTCTTTGGGTAACTGAGATCTGTTAATTCTTCAAGATTCAAGTGAACTTCCTCTTTCTCTGTGAAGACTTCTTTGACTATGAAGTTCACCACAATTTCTCTTCCAATGGCTTGTACTACACATTTTGTCTTTCTTCTTAGGTTTCTGTACTAGCCAGTACTCTTGTTAGGTTTCTAGATGTTTGAGAGCTAATAAGCTAGGATTCCTTATGGATCGGTTCCAGAACTCCCCTGACAAGGAAACTGGGGAGTAATATTGGATGTGGAAAGGATAAATTGTGGGGTGGGGTGGTCATGGTGGTAGTGTGACTAACATGAGAATGGACAGCTGACATGCTCTTCCTCTTGGGCAAATATTTAGCACAGATAGAGTCCTTCTTTCCCTTCTTCTTCCTTTCTCCCAGAGGGAGGAATAAGGAAACCAGGCTTGAACCCAAGGAGACAAGACTGGCCTAGACAGGGAAGACTGGGCTGAGCTGTAGTAAGGTGTTTGCCATTTATAAACAAGTCCTGACATCCCAACTTGGGTGTTGGCAAACAATGTCATCAGCCCAGAGAAAGTTCTCAGAGATACACCAAGGCCCCAGGCTAAACTGCAAAGTAGGCAAACTCTTCCCTACCCTTTTCCCACCCCCGCAGTTCCCCAACACCCTGGCTATCCCAGCCTTCACAGTGTCCTCTTTGGACCTCTTTGGACCTTCAGGGTCTCTAATGACCCTGATCATCATAAGAACTCATATGACAAAGTTAACTTTTCCTCCTTCTCAACAGATACTGATCTCTTAAAACCAGATGTGGCTAATTAATCAGCTTTATCTTTCCAGAAGGTATTCTGGACTAAACTGGCATAATTTGGTAAGGTAGATATTGAGGGGCTAATGGCTTCGTCTACTTCTATCAGCTATTCTCTCCTAACTGAAACTAGACTTTGAATAAACTGCCTCCATCTTGGATTCTCTGACTTAGCATGTGGCTTCCTTTCTCCTGGACCTCTTTTGTCCCCTTCTCTTGCAATGGGTCAAAGAATCACTCTTGTGGGAAAGACTGAGAGAGAGGCTCAGAGACTACTGGAAAACACATGTGATCCCCAAACACAGCATCTCCTGAATGTCTTATTAATGCGAAGATAATCCTCTTGAGGATTATCTTTCAGAGGTTCCTGGAATCTTTGGAAGAGACCTTCACTGCCTGATCTTATACTCAGATCAGGACAACCTTCTACAATATCTTCAGTTGGCAGCAGCCAGCTTTGGATGAAACACTTTCTCTGAGGGGAAGTTTAGTTCTTTCTAAGGTACTGTTTCATTGTCCAACAGCTATACTTGTTGGAAAGCTCTTTTTATAAAAAGCTCTTTTTATATAAAACCAGTTTTACCTTTTAAGGAAGGGAATATAGCTCCTCTTCCCCACGGTAACTCTTCAAATTACTTAAAGGCAGTTGTGGTTCTCACTACCCTTTCATTCCTCTATCCAGCCCCCCATCCCTATACACATATGCACATATGTGCACCTATTACTCTAGATTAGACATTTACATTCCCTAATGCTCCCTGTCTTTTCCAAGACCTTACTACGCTTGATTCCCTTCTCTTCTCTGGACATTTGACTTTACTGATATCTCTTTTAAAGTTTTGTCCTCAGAACTAGCTATATTGGAATGGGTTGGAGTTGAGACTCCTTCTTCCTATGATCTTGATTGTATTGAAGTATTTATTAAGTACTAATATTTGTTAGGCCCATATATTAACAAGGAACCTGTCCTCAAGGACTTTTTCATACAATGGATAACAGTAGCTCACACTAAGACTATTAACCATTAGAAAACCAGGTCTTAAAAAAACAAAAGCAAAACCCCAGGTCTTGGTCTTTCTCTGACTGACTTATTTCATTCAACATAATAGTCTCTAACTTCATCCACATCAAATGGCAAGATTTTATTCTTTTTTATGGCTGAGTAATATTACACAGTGTGTATATGTCGTTCACTCATATGTGGAATTTAAGAAACAAAATAAATGATCATAGGAGGAAAAGAAAGAGAGGTAAACCAATAAACAGTCTCTTAACTATAGCACACAAATTGATGGTTACCACTGGGTGGGGCAATTGGTGAAATAGGTCATGGAGAATGCACTTGTTGTGATGAATATTGAGTGTGGTATGGAAGTGTTGAGTCATTATATTGTACACTGAAGCTAAAGTTACACTGTATGTTAATTAACTAGAATTTAAACAAAAATTTTTGTTTGCTATATGAACCTCATCACACAAAGTTTCCTCATCTCATTTCATACCAATATCTCACATCATGACTTTTTTCCTTTTGTTATCAGGCAAATATTTCTTTACCTTTTCACTATATGCTTCTCTAGAGTTTGATAAGAGTGGGAAGATGGTCTACCTGCTTTCATTTACTTGATGGGTTTATTAGTTAGGGTAGGCTAAACAGCCACCACAAGTAAATTCCAAATGTAAAATCGATCAAACACAATAGAACTGTATTTCTTATATAACTGTTCAAGGGAGGTGGCTGGGTGGATTGGAGCTCTCTTTCACAGGTAGTTAGGGGACCCAAGCTTCTTAGATCCTGTGGTTATGCCAACCATTAGGGCCACAACATCCAACCAACGAAAAAAAAAGTATGGAAGAACACGCAAGAATCTTTATGGTCAGACTTGTAAAAGTGTATACAGCACTTCCATTCACATCATTGGAAATAATTTAATTATATGGCTCCATTTAACCACAAGGAAGACTGGGAAATACAGTCTAGCTATGTGCCCAGGGAGAAGGGGATAAAGCATTTTAGTAGATAACTTGCAGACTGCACAATGACATAATTCTATTTCTATTTTTACCATTATTGTGCATAGTCCTATTTTAATATTGATAAAAATTCTGTAATTTTTGGGGTATGTTGTTGTATGACCACTTTAGGAAAGGAAAGCGGGTATGCAATTCAAGCTCTGGGCAAGGACATAAGCATGTGTGAGCAGGGAGACCCCAGAGGCAGAACCGTGCAGCTGATTTAGAGGACTGGAGGAGATAATGTAGAAAGCCAGAGGTGACTGAGAGGGTGAGGCCAGGGGCCTGTGTGGAAGTTAATCTCAATAGCAAAATAGAAGACCAAGACAGGAAGAAACAGGAGGATGGTTTTCTTGGGCTTGAGAAGAACTTTATAACACTTTATGATGACAATATATTATGAGCCTTAATACTACATGTCTTCTAGGAAATTTCCAAACAGTGAAGATAGTAGCTAGCTTCTTCAGCTATGTGTTTAAAACTAAGCAATCAGTCTATTAATAGCTACTTATTGAGCTCCAATTTAGTACTTGGATCTATGCTAGCTACTGAATACAGGTTCTATCCTCAAAGAACTTACAACCTAAATAGTCAAACATGATATGTACATAAAATAACTCAGTAACATAAGAGAAAAATGAGATAAAATATGTGATGTCAACTTTATAAGTTATAGAAACCCAAAAAGGAAGTTCCCTGAGGACTAAGTTGAAGAAAGCTCCATAGAAGAGGTGGGACTTGATCTGAACTCTAAAGAATAAAAACATTTTTAGAAAGCGGGGTGGGAGGGGAGTGTGCCAGCCCAGGTAGAAGAGACCAGAATGAACAATAAGAACATCAGGACATATGGAGAGTAATAGAAGGGTGAAGGGTTATAGAGGTAGGTGTTATCAGAGGCATTTAGACTTGGTATAAGGAGCAGAGGAAACGACAAACTATTTACAGTGGTATTTTGCATATTAAATAATCTACTTGGCAGCATCTAATTCTTAACTTGATTAGTACTTAATAACCACATATCCCCTCAGAAGAGGAAGTAATAAAATGACAGTGGTGTGAAGAAAATAGCTCATTTATTCATTCTTCAAGCATTTACCAAGTGTCTTCTATAACCACATCCTGTACCAGACACTGAAGGTCATGGTACTTAGGCTTAGACTGTCATAGACTGGACCTCCCCATCTTCCGGTAACCAAGAGATGCACACTTCCCTTACCTATGCGGTGTCTCCACCTTGTCTGCTGCCAGGCCCATGCTGTCTATCCTACTTAGATCTGACTTCAGGGATCACCTCCTGGCTCATCTAAATACCAGGCCTTCTGCCTATTTCCTCATATTCATTAGGGTGGTTTCGGGTCCCAGTGCTGGGTTACTGGCATCCTTGGCTCACCAACTTTTAAGAAAACAGAAGAAAAAATGCACTTCACAGTCTCCTAGTATGATTAGCATATGAGCAACATATGAGCTTAATTGCATAAAAATGTTTCAAAAATTGAGGAGAACCATACAAATGCAATGAGTAATCACTATGATGAACACCTGAGATAGTTGGTACCTGCACCTTGGAGCGTGGCCTCTCTGGGCTGGATTCTTGTTCTGTGTGTAGAAAAGGCCCTGACTTTTGGGTCACTGGCTTACTGATTAGGCACAAAAGGACGAGTTTGGCAGCCACAAGTGGCTCACTTCATGCACATTTATCTGGTTCAGCTGTTAGTCAGTATGTTTGTAGCCAGTGTGGTCTATACACAGGGTTGGGAATTAGGGTCTCCATATCTAATCCCTGCTCGGCTTCTAGCCTGCCGTGTGCCCTCTGATAACCTGCTTAGTGTCTCCGTATCAGTTGGGTTTTAACCATCACCTCAGAGTCATGCTGATTTGCATAAGACATGTTTTGTGCGGATGAAGGGATTATTACTTGTAAAAAGATTTAAATATACTAACTTAAAGACTTCCAGTTGCTTGTCCAACATGTAAGGAGCTTAGAAGTCTCCACTCTGTCCTAACAACAAGTAAAAAACTGAAAAATCCTGAAAATCAACAAATTTCTTTAGATAGCCAGAGAACTGAGATCGCAGGGCAAATTGTTATCCCCAAAACTGGAGAGACAGAGACATACAGAGAATCACAACTTACTAGACAGAAACCCATGAGCAGCAACCTCTGAGGGAACCAGTACTGGGGTAGGAAAAGCTGAACTATAACTGATGAATTGTTTGAGGCTCAAGGTGAACAAGCCTGAGAGATAAAAACAATAGGGGGATCCCAGTCATGGTCAGAGGGAAGGTGGTGTAGCCCTCACATTTCTGTTTATTGTGCGTTTTAACTCTGAAAAGCTTTATCACACATTCACAGTGAGGATATGAGAAAAATCCCTGTTGACTTCTGGCAAAGAGGAGGGGAGAGTAACCATTTGAAATAGGCTCAGAGCATTCTGTTCTTTTTAATAAGTTCTGACCTTAGGAGAATTTTTATTTAATTAATTAGTTAGTTAGTTTGTTTATTTATTTATTGCCAGAGTCTAACCTCCTAGGGTTTTATTGGAGAGACTAACCCACATAGGGGAATGAAAATGCTCAATTCTGGGCCTCTCTAGCCATCCTATTCTAATTTTAGTAGGGGGAACTGAGAAGCATTGGGTAAGTTCATAGGCTGGGGCACCGTCTCACCAAAAGACTGAAACCTAATCATAGGACTATAAAATGCTTCCCCTGCCCCTATACCTTACCACTACATTATAAAAGGCCAACTTACTGCAATTCCTTTTACCCAATATATCATGTCTACCTTTCAACAAAGAATTACAAGGCATACTAAAAGGTAACAAAATAAAACAAAACAGAAACAACAAACACGGTTTAAAGAGACAGACCACACCAGAACCAGATTCAGATACGGCGGGGATGTTGGAATTATCAGACCATGAATTTAAAACAACTATGATTCATATGCTAAGAGCTCTAATGGAGAGGTAGAAGACATGCAAGAACAGATGGATAATGTAATCAGAGAGACGGACATTCTTTTTTTTTTTTAAGATTTATTTATTTATTTGACACAGAGAGAGAGATCACAAGTAGGCAGAGAGGCAGGCAGAGAGAGAGGAGGAAGCAGGCTCCCTGCTGAGCAGAGAGCCCGATGCGGGCCTCGATCCCAGGACCCTGAGATCATGACCTGAGCTGAAGGCAGAGGCTTTAACCCACTGAGCCACCCAGGCGCCCGAGAGATGGACATTCTAAGAAAGAATAAAAAAGAGATGTTATGGATCAAAAAACTGCTATAGAAACGAATACCTTTGATGGACTTATTAGTAAACTGGACATGTCCAAGGAAAGAACCTCTGAACTTGAGGATATCTCAATAGAAACTTCCAAAACTTAAAGGCAGAGAGAAAAAAGGCTGAAAAAAAGAGACCAGAATAGCTAACACAGTGGGACAACTACAAAAGTAACATATGCTTAATAGGAAAACCAGAAAGATAATAAAGAGATGAAGGAATAGAAGAAATATTTGAAGTAATAATGACTGAGAATTTCTCCAGATTAATGACAGACACTAAAACACAGATGCAGAAAGTTTAGAGAACACTAAGAACAAATGCTAAAAACATTACATCTAAACATATCATATTAAAACTTCAGGAAAGCAAAGATAAAGGGAAAAGTCTTGAAAGCAGTCAGTGGGAGAAAAAACCACCTTACCTCTAGAGGAGGGAACATAAAATTTATACAAATAAATATAAATATAATAACAATTATAAAAAATTATATCTGACTTCTCTTCAGAAACCATTTACACAAGAGATGAGAGTTTTTTAAAGCGTCAAGGGAAAAACCCAACCAACCTAGAATTCTGTACACTGTGAAATTATCCTTCAAAAGTGAAGGAGAAGCAAAGACTTTCTGAGACAAACAAAATCTGAGGGAAATTGTCGAGTAGACCTGCCTTGCAAGATATGTTACTAGAACTTCTTCAGGGAGAAGGAAAATGATATACGTCAGGAACTTGTATTTACAAAAGGAAGAGTACTGGAGAATGAATAAGTGAAGGTAAATAAAAACGTTTATTTTTCTTATTCTTAATTGCTGTAATAAATAAGTTTTTCAAAATAATAAATAGCTACAATGTATCTGATGTATGCTTCACTCTCTCCATATATGTGTGTGTGTGTGTGTGTGTGTGTGTGTGTATACATACATACATATATGTTTGTGTATAAGTGGAATGAATAACACTGATACAAGAAACAGGTAGGAGGAATTAGGAATATTTTATTATTATGAAGTACTTATACTACCCATGAGACAGTATAGTGCTATTTGAAAGTGGACTTGGTTTAGTTGCAAATGTATATTGAAAACTCTAGGGTGACTACATTAAAAAATTAAAAAATAAATATAATTGATATAGTAAGAAAAGAGAGAAAATGGAATCATGTAAAATGCTCAATTAAAACCACAAAAGGCAGAGAAAGAGCAGAAGACAAAAATAGGAATAAAGAAAAAGGGCAACAGATAAAAAATCACAACAAAAATGGTAGATACGAATCCAATTATATCAATAATCACTTTAAACATCAATGGTCTAAATACACCAATTAAAAGACTAAGATTGTCAGAGTGGATCAATAATAAGACCCAACGCATATGTTCTTTATAGTGAGTAGAAAAATTCACTTTAAATATAAAGACAGAGAAAGGTATAGCATGCTAGCACTAATCAAAAGAGAGCAGGAGTACCTATATTAATTTCAGACAAAGCAAACTTCAGAGCAGGGAAAGTTATCAGTGATAAAAAGGAGCATTACACAGTGATAAAAGGAACAATTCCCCAAGAAGATATAACAAACCTTAATGTGGATGTGCCAAACAATAAGGCTCAGAATATGTCAGACAAAGCCTTACAGAACTTGTCTCAGTCCATCTGGGCTGCTATAACAAAAATACCATGAACAGAGTGGTTTATAAACAATAAACATTTATTTCTCACAGTTCTGGATATTGGGAAGTCTGAAATCAAGATGTGTGAAGATTTGGTATTTTATGAGACCCTGCTTCTTGGTCCAAAATGGCTATTTTTTACTGTAACTTCACATGGTAGAAGATATCTCTGGGTCTCTTTTATAAAGACACTAATCCCATTCATGAAGACTCTGACCTCACGATCTAATCACTCCCAAAGCCCCAGCTCTTAATACCATCACCTTTAGGGTTAGGATTTCAATATATGAATTTGGTGGTGCTGGTGATCGTGAATATAAACATTTAGTCCATTACAGAAATACAAGGAGATGAAATTACTATTATAGTTGGAGACCTCAAAACCCCTCTATCAGAAATGGACAGATCCAGTAAGCAGAAACATCAGTAAGGACATAGCTAAACTCAACAGCCCTATCAATCAACTGGATATAATCGACATCTATAGACTACTTCAGCTAATAACAGTAGAATATACACGAAGCTTCCAAAGCTCACATGGAATATTCATCAAGATAGATCACATTCTTGGCCATAAAACACACCCTAACAAATTTAAAAGAATAAAAATCATATGATGTCTGCTCTCAAACCACAATGGAATTAAACTAGGAATCAATAACAGAAAGATAGCTGGAAATTTCCAAAATTCTTGGAGATTAAACAAAACACTTTTAAACAATACATGGGTCAAAGAAGAAATCTCAAGAGAAGTTGTTTTTAAAAATTTGAACTAAATGAAAATGAAAACTCATCAAAATTTGTAGGACACAGGAAATGCAGTGTTTAGAGGGAAATTTATAGCATTGAATGCATATATTATAAAAGAAGAAAAATAAATGATCAATAATAGAAGTTTCCACCTAGAAAACTAGAAAAAGAAGAGCAAATTAAATCTAAAGGAAGCAGAAGAAAATAAATAATAAAAATTAGAGCATAAATCAATTAATTTGAGAGCAAGAAATCAAAGGAGAAAATCAACAAAGCCAAAATGTAGTTCTCTGACAAGATTCATAATCTCAATAAGCCTCCAATCAGGTTAACTAAGAGAAAAAAGAGAGAAGGCACAAATTGCTAAGGTCATAAATGAAAGAGGGAACATTAGCTCAGATTCCATGAACGTTAAAAGGACAGTAAAGGGGGCGCCTGTGTGGCTCAGATGGTTAAGCATCTGCCTTCAGCTCAGGTCATGATCCCAGAGTCGTGGGATCGAGTCCCACATTAGGCTCCCTGCTCAGTGGGGAGTCTGCTTCTCCCCCCCTCTCTGCCCCTCCCCCAGCTTGTGGTCTCTTTCGCTCTGTCAAATAAATAAATAAAATCTTAAAAAAAAAAAAAGGACAGTAAAGGAATATTATGAACAACTCTATGCCCACAAATTTGATAACCTAGAAGAAACAGACCAATTCTTTGAAAGACACCATCTGATGATGGTCATTCCTGCCTGAGTACGGGAAGTACCTAAAATCCAAATAGTCTGTCAGATTTGGTGTCAATATTTTTGGTTTGAAAGTATGGCCACTATCCCTATTCTTCAAATGATATACCTGTAAATAATATATATAATATATTCACAATATATTATGTGTATTCAAATTATATATATATTCTCCATGGTGACTGGCTGAGGAGAGAAGTGGAAGCATGAAGGGCAGAAATGGATGGAAATGTGAGGCCACTTCGGATCCTTGAGCCCCCTCTCAGAGGCCAGCATCCAGGCCACTGCTGAAGTGTAGCACCAGGCCATCCACTACTACGGAGCACACCCAATCTGCTGCACCTGCCTTGTGCTCTGCTTAATAAATTACAGTAAATATCGGTAATGAAAGTAAAAACAAAAACTGCTAGTTGACAGTAAATGCATGGACAGCTAAATTACCAATTAATGTTCAGAATATTCTGGATCCTCAATAGCAGGAAATTTTAATTAGGGCCCCTAAGTCCATGACAGATTGGTGGAAACAAAAAATCATGATATAGAAGACCTAAATAACATAATTAATGAGGTAGATTTGATTGATATGTATCAAACTCTACACTGGACATTATGCTGTCTCTTCATGCACTATGTGGCATTCACAACAACTGACCAGATTTTAAACCAAAGAAAAACATTAATAAATTCCAAAATGTGGAAATAACGCGGATAACATTCTCTGCTCATGATGCTGTAAAACTAAATCTTGATAATAAAACAAGATAGGAAAACAAACAAAATACCCTGTGACTTGCAAAATAAAAGGAAAACAAACTTCTCTTTAAAACAAAGCTTATGTCAAAGAGGAAGTCAACATTAAAAGCACAGACTTCCGAAAATAGTAAAAACTAAAAATCTAAAATAAAATATGCTTTAAGACTAGGTGGGTAGATGTTATAAAACTATATAAAAAAGAAGAAAAGGAATAAAAACAAAAAATTCGGGATGATGTTTATCTCTAATTGAGTGAGGGGAGAGGAAGCAGATGGAGGAGATGGGAAGGACCATATATGTAGATATAGGTTATCGTAAAGACACATGGTAAGTGGTGGGTCCATAATTTTAAAATTCATCACATTAAAATAAACACACTGAGCAGATAACTAAATAAAAGAGGGCTATTCACTGACCAATGATGAGATTGTGCCATGAATCAAGACAATGATCAATTCAGTTCTGTGCCACAAATAAATTCAGAAATACTACATACCACAACTTACAGGGTACAATTAAAGGACTGCTCAGAGGAAAATTCATAGCCCTACATATGTAGAATAATAAACAAAAAAGCTAAAAGTGAAAGAAGTAGCATCCTTCTCAAGGAGTTAAAAAAAAAGAGCTGAATGATAATAGGGATAATAATAAACCTAAAGAAAGAGTAGAGCAGAATTTAATCAAATAAAAGCAGAAATTATTTAAGTAAAGAAAAAACAAGATTAGAGCACATTAAATTCAAAAGCTAATTCCTTGAAGGACAAAATCATGGACTTAAGAAAAAAACAAATACCTAAAATAAGAAAATTTAAAAATCACAAAGTGGGACAATAACTGCAAATACAGAGGAAAATAAAAGAAACATAGAGATCACCTTTACCAAAGTTTGCAAATAAATTTGAATCTTGGGAAATACATAATTTTCTAAAATAAAACTTATTTAAAATATTTCCAGAAGACAATTGGATATCTACACAAATTATCATTTTAAAACAATAGTAAAGGGCGCCTGGGTGGCTCAGTGGGTTAAAGCCTCTGCTTTCGGCTCAGGTCATGATCTCAGGGTCCTGGGATCGAGGCCCGCATCGGGCTCTCT
>LNAC01000059.1:3689134-3870703 GCA_002007465.1 Ailurus styani
GTGTGTGTGTGTGTGTGTGTGTGTGTGTGTGTGTGTGTGTGTGTGTGTGTGTGTGTGTGTGTGTGTGTGTGTCTAACAGGCTTGTGTTTCTTGAGACTGGGTCACCTTGATTTATTATGCCGTGGACTCATTAACAAAAGACTCTGGGGCAGGTCATTTATTTTCTGAGTGGTGATTTCCTGTCCTACCCCAGCCCTGCTCGGCAGGGGCCTAGAGGAGCACAGACGTATATTAGCTGCTCTGTCACCATGGGAGAACGGAATCAAGCAAGGAAGGTTCAGAGGGCAGAAAACGTCTCCTTTCTTAAGAGCTTTCTCCTCACTTTAATGATTTCCTTCAGAGTCCCTTTTGGTAGTTCTTTTTCTCCTTCCTGGGCAAATGGGACAAGTTTACGGAAGAAGTTGTGCGGCTGCCTTCTTAAAGGAACAAACACTGATCTGTTTTCTCTAGATCATATTTGCATAGTTGAACATTTATATGCATATTTATGGAGGATATTGGGCACCCAAGCTAAGCATAAATTAGATGAATTCAACTTTATACACACTATGGTCAACTAGTTTGTCAGGCCCTTATTAAAATAATACATGCATGTTGGGGCACTAAAACCTGAGATGTTAATAATTTAGAGAGAGATCAAAAATGAAATTATTCAAGATTTTCAGATAGGCTCTTGGGAAGAAGATTAAAGAAATTGGCTTTGTTTAGCCTGAAGTTCAAAGGCTGGGGAATGATTTATTAACTGTTTTCAGGTCTCTGGAAGGTAGTTATATGTAGGAACGATGGTGACCAGCTGTTTTCTGATGGTGCTAAACATAGAATAAGAGGAAGTAGAATTGAATTAACAAAATTTAATGAACAAGATAACAGAGTAACTAGTCATCTCTATGAGTAGCCCTGGCTAAAGTCTATCAAGAAAGATGGAATCAATCTATTAAGTTGTAATGCTATTAGCCCCACTTTATAGATGAGCAAATGGAGGCTCAGACAGATTAAGTAATTTATCCAAGTCACACAGTGAGGAAGTAACAGAACCTGTCCAGCTAACTCCACAGTGTATGGTTGTATAAATAGGTCAAAGAAATAGCAAACAACAACAACATATTATGAAATTCCCAGTAGTCTAGACTGGTTTATGTTCAGAGAACAGGGGAGTCAATTCTGTATGCTGAAGACCTTGGAATTCGGTGCTATGCTTGGTTCTGAGCTGGGAGGGCAGTACTCTTCATTCACCCTCAGCCTCAGAGCCAGGCAGAGTGGGCAGACCCAGCATCACCATCCCTCTGAAGATTTGAGGCTCTACGCTGCTCATTTCTGTTGCTCGTCATGGACTGCACTCCTAGACAGAGGCTTTGATCTCAGAAAGGCTACGGAGTTGGTGGATGTGGATGGTTGAGGCTCAGGAAAGTCATCCCTACTCGCCACTGTGCATGTCCTCCCAAAGTTCATTCCACTCCGGACAGCCCAATAAAGGAGTTTCTAGTTTGTTTCACTGTGAGGATTGGGATTTATCCAGAGCCACCAAAGTGACTGGACTCCTGAGAAACATGCAGAGGTGGGAGTAGCAAATCGCTGTTGGATTATCACCCAGCACATGGGTCAGTTTGGGAATGGCCTTGATGGAGGAGCAAGACTATAAGAAAGATTTGCTGGGCGAGAAGGATGGCTAACATTTACTGTACCCTTACTCTGCCAGGACCTGGTCGAAGAACAGTGAACTGTGTTAGATCAATCTTTGCAACAACACCGGGATGTCAGTACTTTTATTATCATCATTTACAGAAAAGGAAATGAGGCCCAGAAAAGAAGAAAACTTGTTGATGCTCCACAGCTAGGAAGAGTTGGAAACTGAATCCAGACCCAGAGATAGTCTGCTCTTGGAGGCTGCATTCTTAACAGACACGGCTTGGGATGAGGGGCTCGGAGGAACTTTGGCTCTGGGGTAACTGACTCAACAGTGACATGGCTTCTTGTTGCCAGGTTAATAAGAAGTAAACAATTATAAACATTGTTTTAGTTTAGGGGTTTTACATTCATTCTTTCTCTGCTTCTTTATCGTAGAGAGAAAACATCCATCAAAAAGCAAACATTTTGCCCTTCCCAACTCAGACCTTGGGTATTTAAGGGTTAATTCTTCTCTAATTGCTCAGTTAATTACTTGGAAGGTGTAGGAGGCGGTAGAGAAGGGCAGGTTTGTTTTTTATCCAGAGTAAATCCTATTGGAAGGGGCAAGAGGAGAGAACCAGTATCTGCTGAGTGCAGGCTTGAGCTAAATGTTTTCCCATTAGTTACTTCATTTCATCCTCCAACAGTCCTTTGAGGTAGGTGTTATCAGCACAATTTTACAAATGAGGGAGGTTATGTAACTTGCCTGAAGTCACGTTGCCTGCGCACAGAGGCTGGGATCTGCACCCCACAATGTTGCTCTCCAGAGCAGTACACAAGACACCATTTATCATCCAGGGGTAAGCACAAGACAACCTTGACAGTGGGCTCAAGGGGCTCAGTCAGCAGCACAACTGAGAGCACACGATGGGGTGAGCCTGGCAGCATCCTCTGGTTCAGGCTGAGCTCAAACCTTCTGCTCTTTTGGGAGGACCTCAACCTTCAGTGTGTGGAGCAGCAAACTAGACAAACAAGAAGCCAATATTTCTGGGTTCTGCTCTGCCAGAGGCCTGGGGCATGACAAGATGGTTAATGCAAAGCTTGGCATGACTTCCCTTCTTAATTTAGGTCTCCTCCCAGGAAGGAACCCTGAAGGCGGAACATGAGAAAGGGAAAGGAAAAATTATAAGAGATAAGTGAGAAAAAGAATATTTTTAGGGCTTGGAACATTTAATGGAAACCAGCTGCCTAATTGAGGGTGGGGGTCTCTGGCCTTGCCTGCCAGGGATTATTAGGCTTTTCTTGTACATACCTGTGTGTGGAGAGGTGTCTGGGCAGAGAGAAAGGGAGGGTGGGTGGGGAGGGAGATTGGGAGTGTAAGCAGCCAGCCTGGAGGCTTGGGGGAGGGCTATGCACTCTGTACATTGGACAGGAGTGAGCTGATATCTTCTCCTGGCCTCGCTCCACCCCCACCCCCTGCCTTCATTTTAAACTGGAGCTGATTCAAACCTGCTGCTCTTGGAAAGAGGCCATCGGTGCAGGCTCCAACAGAAAGATGATACATCAGGGGATATGAGTGTGAGAGAGTGGGGCAATCAGAAAGAATGAGAAAATGAGACAAGGGAATGGAAAAGGTGAATAAACAGGGGATGATGAAGGAGGGAGAGAGATGGAAAGATTAAAATGCTGGCTCACATGGGGAGCTTGAAGAGAAGGAGTGAGCGAAAGCCTGGAGCTGGAGCAAATTCAGAGCTGATCCTTGTGGGCCCTGTTTTCTCTCCCACAGATCCAGAGGGTTGCAATAAAGATGTGTCTGTTTGAAATTTTCCAGGTCCCTCTCCCATAAATCTGTGTTTCTTCTTAATCAAAGTTTTCTGGACTGAAAGTATCATCCAAGAATTATGTAAAGAACCCTTAAAGATAGGAGGGTGTATCATCAATGGGAAAAGGGTGATAACCAAGGGCCAGACTCTGGGGCACACATTGAGAAAGACAGAAAAGTCAACAACAAAACACTTTCCAGAAGTCAATTTGTCCTGAAGCTAAAGCCTTAAGCGTCAGACCCTACCTTTTATCTCTAGCTTTCACTTAGGTTTTGAGGATACGTCCATGAGATGAGGATACATCCTTAGATGAGGATAAGCCCCAGTGTATTTAATTGACACGAATTCAGTGAAATGTGTTAGGAAAAGGGAAAAAAGGAAAGAAAGAATGGGTAGAGGACCATTTAAATAGTGGGGATGATTTGCCCACCTTTCAACTCAATGAAAAATATTATATGAGCTGAGATGAGAGATGTGAATCTAGTTCTTCCCTTGGTCCCTTTTGGTCTTGGCCCCAGACATATATTATGAGCTGATTTGTGTTTAAAAAACAGGAATTTTTTCCATTAATCCATTAATAATCCACTTTGTCTCCTACCAACTGAAAAAAAATACCCAACACACTTTGGTGTGTTTGTTGAAAGATGGTGTAACAGTGAAAGATGGTATAAAGACAGTATAAAGATGGACTTTTTCAAAAGTCATTTTAATTGGACTTTTTTTTTTTTAAACTTTAAAGTGCAGCCATTAGACTTCATTGTCCATTGGGGTTGGTGAGTGTGTGAAAATGTTGAGTATTTGGACCTGTGGTTGGTTAATGGACTGCTTTCTTCTGATTATGAAGGAAGTCCTCAGGTATATAAGTTGAGAAAGATTCACAGGCCCTTAAACACAAGCAGAGTCACAAGAGGGTACCAGTATGACCAGTGTGGTAGAAACTCTCTCCTTCAACTGTGTTCCTCCTTCTTGTTTTATTTTGTGTACTCACTCCTATCTCAGTTTAAAACAAGTGGCTGCCTGGCCATTCTACAGAACCATCCTCTACATTATAGTGGGTCCTGTGCTCCATAAGCATCTTACTAACAAAGATAAGCCTCTAATCCCCTAATTATCTCAAGGGGGTTTTCTCTTAAGCTCTTTTATCTCATTCAAATTATTGACCTTCTTCATCAACTCAACGACAAATCTTCTGTGTCAGAAGGATTAGACAGAAAGTCAGTTCAAAGATTATGCTAACAAAAATGTCAACTTTCCTTTAGGAAATAATTATTACTACTGCTTTAAGAACTTCAGGGGAAAAAACATGCAAACCCCTCCCCCCCACAAAAGGGACAGGGATGTTCCCTTTGGGAAGAAACTCCTGACCAAATTATCAGATGGGTTCTGTCACAGTCTCCTCAGACTGGCAGGTCACAGCTCTGTGCTAGCCTCATCTTGCCTGTGGAAGAATCTCTCTTTTAGAAATGAAGACTTTCCTTGTTCATCAGTAGTCCACACATTCCTGTGATTTCTGAAAACTTCTATGCCATTAACTCTACCAGAAATCCCAAGATTGGACAGAGAAGGGATTTCAAGAGTACTTAAATCTCCCTACTTTGACTTCTAGGTCAGACAGCTGCTGGGTCCTAATTCCTCAAGATGCATCAGGAAAGGAATTGTCAACCTTTCAAAGTCATGCTAGAGAAAAGATACTTTGGCATGTTATGACTTTGTGTCCTGGACTCTGATAGTTTGATAATTTTTGATCCATGATACACATTTCCAGGTCATTCTTTGGATTTTTATTCTGTTTGTTTGTTTGTTTTAGATTATAGATTCTTTTTAATTTTTACTTATTTTTTAGTGGATCCGCTGCCTTAAAACAAAAACAAAAACAATGAGTCATCTCTATTTGTGTTTTTTTTTTTACTATTTGTGTGTTGATGAATTATAAAAGACATCTCCCACCATTCCTTCCATCCTATGGCCAGTCCTCTCTTGTCTTTCTACTGCTGTCTTCTCATTTGCATGTTTTTTACACAGAATGCTAGATGTAGGTCAATCACTATGTTTATGCTAGTCAGTGAGTGTTAGTAGGAAAACATAACATGATTCATATTTTTCAATGGTAAGAACATTATGTGGGGCATTGGCATTTGAGCTTTTTATTCTTCTCACGTGAATTGGTCCAAATAGAAACATGGATCTATTTAAATGGTCCAGCACTCCTAAATGTAATTTGAATAATAGGTGTCCCTACTCAAGAACTAGAAAATATAAGTTTCCCATGTACTATGTGAGACATACAGTACCATGGTTTTTCATGGTCTACTTTTAGGTCCTGGAGAAAGCTGACAGCCTTTAAGGCCAATAGTACCTCTAACTGTGGCAACTCATACTACGGGAAATGCCAGTGGTACTCTGATCTTGGTATGAGGTGACTATTTATTTATTTATTTATTTTTAAATTTTTTTATTATGTTATGTTTGTCACCATACAGCACATTAGTTTTTGATACAGTGTTCCATGATTCACAAAGATGAACTCTAAATGGATGAAAGACCTCAATGTGAGAGAGGAATCAATCAAAGTTCTAGAGGGTAACATAGGCAGTAACCTCTCTGACATCATCCACAGCAACTTCTTTCAAGACACGTCTCCAAAGGCAAAGGAAACAAGTGAAAATGAACTTTTGGGACCCCACCAACATAAAAAGCTTCTGCACAGCAAAAAACAGTCAACACAATAAAGAGGCAACCCATGGAATGGAAGAATATATTTTCAGATGACACTACAGATAAAGGGATAATATCCAAGATCTATAAAGAACTTCTCACACTCAACACCCAAAAACAAAGAATCAAGTAGAGAAATGGACAGAAGACATGAATAGGCACTTCCCCAGAGAAGAAATGCAAATGGCTAACAGATGCATGAAAAAGTGTTCATCAGCATTAGCCATCAGGGAAATTCAAATAAAAACCACAGTGAGATACCACCTTATGGCAGTTAGAATGGCAGCAATTAACAAGGCAAGAAACAACAAGTGTTGGAAAAGTTGTGGAGAAAAGGGAACCCTCTTACCTATAAATTATAAAAATACCCTATGACCCAGCAATTGCACTACTGGGCATGTATCCCAAAGACACAGATCTAGTGAAAAGAAGGGACACAGGCACCCCAATGTTCATAGCAGCAACATCCACAATAGCCAAACTGGAAAGAGCTGAGATGCCCTTCAACAGATGAATGGATAAAGAAGATGTGGTTCATATATACAATGGAATATTACTCAGCCATGAGAAAGGATGACTACCCAACTTTTGCATCAACATGGACAGAACTGTAGGAGATTACGCTAAGTGAAATAAGTCAAGTAGAGAAAGTCAATTATCATATGGTTTCACTTATTTGTGGAACATAAGGAATAGCATGGAGGACATTAGGAGAAGGAAGGGAGAAATGAAGGGGGGAAATCAGAGGGAGAAATGAACCATGAGAGCCTATGGACTCCAGGAAAAAAACTGAGGGCTTCAGAAGGGAGAGGGGTAGAAGAGGATGGGTTAGCCTGGAGATGGGTATTAAGGAGGACACGTATTGCATGGAGGTGACTTTCTAAAAAAAGAATTCACTACCACTTCTACTTGGGTAAGTCACTAGCCACAGAACTGGGAGAAAACATGTGCAGTGGCAGATTTTGGGGTGAGAGATGAATATACTTTTGGTCCAGCAATTGAACAGCTATAAATTTATTTAACTATACTTTTATCCATTCAACTTTTCTCTTTTTGATTTGAAAATTTCATGGAGGGTTTCCCAGATTCTTTTCAGATAAATCTTTTCCAAGCACTCCCTAATCTACCAGCCTCAACCATGGAATGCTCACTCTGGTCTAGAGACTCCCAAACAATCATGAGTGGAGTTGGAATGGAACATGAAAGCCAGAGGTTTGTCAGAAGTGTTGCACTGAACATTGAATTTCCTCAAAAGATCCATCCAGTCTGACTTTTTCACTCATTGGCTCCTAACATACTCTCACATTCTCTTCTCCCTGCATTGTCTCTTCAACTGAAATTCTCTCACCTTCTCTTTGGGTAACTGAGATCTGTTAATTCTTCAAGATTCAAGTGAACTTCCTCTTTCTCTGTGAAGACTTCTTTGACTATGAAGTTCACCACAATTTCTCTTCCAATGGCTTGTACTACACATTTTGTCTTTCTTCTTAGGTTTCTGTACTAGCCAGTACTCTTGTTAGGTTTCTAGATGTTTGAGAGCTAATCAGCTAGGATTCCTTATGGATCGGTTCCAGAACTCCCCTGACAAGGAAACTGGGGAGTAATATTGGATGTGGAAAGGATAAATTGTGGGGTGGGGTGGTCATGGTGGTAGTGTGACTAACATGAGAATGGACAGCTGACATGCTCTTCCTCTTGGGCAAATATTTAGCACAGATAGAGTCCTTCTTTCCCTTCTTCTTCCTTTCTCCCAGAGGGAGGAATAAGGAAACCAGGCTTGAACCCAAGGAGACAAGACTGGCCTAGACAGGGAAGACTGGGCTGAGCTGTAGTAAGGTGTTTGCCATTTATAAACAAGTCCTGACATCCCAACTTGGGTGTTGGCAAACAATGTCATCAGCCCAGAGAAAGTTCTCAGAGATACACCAAGGCCCCAGGCTAAACTGCAAAGTAGGCAAACTCTTCCCTACCCTTTTCCCACCCCCGCAGTTCCCCAACACCCTGGCTATCCCAGCCTTCACAGTGTCCTCTTTGGACCTCTTTGGACCTTCAGGGTCTCTAATGACCCTGATCATCATAAGAACTCATATGACAAAGTTAACTTTTCCTCCTTCTCAACAGATACTGATCTCTTAAAACCAGATGTGGCTAATTAATCAGCTTTATCTTTCCAGAAGGTATTCTGGACTAAACTGGCATAATTTGGTAAGGTAGATATTGAGGGGCTAATGGCTTCGTCTACTTCTATCAGCTATTCTCTCCTAACTGAAACTAGACTTTGAATAAACTGCCTCCATCTTGGATTCTCTGACTTAGCATGTGGCTTCCTTTCTCCTGGACCTCTTTTGTCCCCTTCTCTTGCAATGGGTCAAAGAATCACTCTTGTGGGAAAGACTGAGAGAGAGGCTCAGAGACTACTGGAAAACACATGTGATCCCCAAACACAGCATCTCCTGAATGTCTTATTAATGCGAAGATAATCCTCTTGAGGATTATCTTTCAGAGGTTCCTGGAATCTTTGGAAGAGACCTTCACTGCCTGATCTTATACTCAGATCAGGACAACCTTCTACAATATCTTCAGTTGGCAGCAGCCAGCTTTGGATGAAACACTTTCTCTGAGGGGAAGTTTAGTTCTTTCTAAGGTACTGTTTCATTGTCCAACAGCTATACTTGTTGGAAAGCTCTTTTTATAAAAAGCTCTTTTTATATAAAACCAGTTTTACCTTTTAAGGAAGGGAATATAGCTCCTCTTCCCCACGGTAACTCTTCAAATTACTTAAAGGCAGTTGTGGTTCTCACTACCCTTTCATTCCTCTATCCAGCCCCCCATCCCTATACACATATGCACATATGTGCACCTATTACTCTAGATTAGACATTTACATTCCCTAATGCTCCCTGTCTTTTCCAAGACCTTACTACGCTTGATTCCCTTCTCTTCTCTGGACATTTGACTTTACTGATATCTCTTTTAAAGTTTTGTCCTCAGAACTAGCTATATTGGAATGGGTTGGAGTTGAGACTCCTTCTTCCTATGATCTTGATTGTATTGAAGTATTTATTAAGTACTAATATTTGTTAGGCCCATATATTAACAAGGAACCTGTCCTCAAGGACTTTTTCATACAATGGATAACAGTAGCTCACACTAAGACTATTAACCATTAGAAAACCAGGTCTTAAAAAAACAAAAGCAAAACCCCAGGTCTTGGTCTTTCTCTGACTGACTTATTTCATTCAACATAATAGTCTCTAACTTCATCCACATCAAATGGCAAGATTTTATTCTTTTTTATGGCTGAGTAATATTACACAGTGTGTATATGTCGTTCACTCATATGTGGAATTTAAGAAACAAAATAAATGATCATAGGAGGAAAAGAAAGAGAGGTAAACCAATAAACAGTCTCTTAACTATAGCACACAAATTGATGGTTACCACTGGGTGGGGCAATTGGTGAAATAGGTCATGGAGAATGCACTTGTTGTGATGAATATTGAGTGTGGTATGGAAGTGTTGAGTCATTATATTGTACACTGAAGCTAAAGTTACACTGTATGTTAATTAACTAGAATTTAAACAAAAATTTTTGTTTGCTATATGAACCTCATCACACAGTTTCCTCATCTCATTTCATACCAATATCTCACATCATGACTTTTTTCCTTTTGTTATCAGGCAAATATTTCTTTACCTTTTCACTATATGCTTCTCTAGAGTTTGATAAGAGTGGGAAGATGGTCTACCTGCTTTCATTTACTTGATGGGTTTATTAGTTAGGGTAGGCTAAACAGCCACCACAAGTAAATTCCAAATGTAAAATCGATCAAACACAATAGAACTGTATTTCTTATATAACTGTTCAAGGGAGGTGGCTGGGTGGATTGGAGCTCTCTTTCACAGGTAGTTAGGGGACCCAAGCTTCTTAGATCCTGTGGTTATGCCAACCATTAGGGCCACAACATCCAACCAACGAAAAAAAAAGTATGGAAGAACACGCAAGAATCTTTATGGTCAGACTTGTAAAAGTGTATACAGCACTTCCATTCACATCATTGGAAATAATTTAATTATATGGCTCCATTTAACCACAAGGAAGACTGGGAAATACAGTCTAGCTATGTGCCCAGGGAGAAGGGGATAAAGCATTTTAGTAGATAACTTGCAGACTGCACAATGACATAATTCTATTTCTATTTTTACCATTATTGTTCATAGTCCTATTTTAATATTGATAAAAATTCTGTAATTTTTGGGGTATGTTGTTGTATGACCACTTTAGGAAAGGAAAGCGGGTATGCAATTCAAGCTCTGGGCAAGGACATAAGCATGTGTGAGCAGGGAGACCCCAGAGGCAGAACCGTGCAGCTGATTTAGAGGACTGGAGGAGATAATGTAGAAAGCCAGAGGTGACTGAGAGGGTGAGGCCAGGGGCCTGTGTGGAAGTTAATCTCAATAGCAAAATAGAAGACCAAGACAGGAAGAAACAGGAGGATGGTTTTCTTGGGCTTGAGAAGAACTTTATAACACTTTATGATGACAATATATTATGAGCCTTAATACTACATGTCTTCTAGGAAATTTCCAAACAGTGAAGATAGTAGCTAGCTTCTTCAGCTATGTGTTTAAAACTAAGCAATCAGTCTATTAATAGCTACTTATTGAGCTCCAATTTAGTACTTGGATCTATGCTAGCTACTGAATACAGGTTCTATCCTCAAAGAACTTACAACCTAAATAGTCAAACATGATATGTACATAAAATAACTCAGTAACATAAGAGAAAAATGAGATAAAATATGTGATGTCAACTTTATAAGTTATAGAAACCCAAAAAGGAAGTTCCCTGAGGACTAAGTTGAAGAAAGCTCCATAGAAGAGGTGGGACTTGATCTGAACTCTAAAGAATAAAAACATTTTTAGAAAGCGGGGTGGGAGGGGAGTGTGCCAGCCCAGGTAGAAGAGACCAGAATGAACAATAAGAACATCAGGACATATGGAGAGTAATAGAAGGGTGAAGGGTTATAGAGGTAGGTGTTATCAGAGGCATTTAGACTTGGTATAAGGAGCAGAGGAAACGACAAACTATTTACAGTGGTATTTTGCATATTAAATAATCTACTTGGCAGCATCTAATTCTTAACTTGATTAGTACTTAATAACCACATATCCCCTCAGAAGAGGAAGTAATAAAATGACAGTGGTGTGAAGAAAATAGCTCATTTATTCATTCTTCAAGCATTTACCAAGTGTCTTCTATAACCACATCCTGTACCAGACACTGAAGGTCATGGTACTTAGGCTTAGACTGTCATAGACTGGACCTCCCCATCTTCCGGTAACCAAGAGATGCACACTTCCCTTACCTATGCGGTGTCTCCACCTTGTCTGCTGCCAGGCCCATGCTGTCTATCCTACTTAGATCTGACTTCAGGGATCACCTCCTGGCTCATCTAAATACCAGGCCTTCTGCCTATTTCCTCATATTCATTAGGGTGGTTTCGGGTCCCAGTGCTGGGTTACTGGCATCCTTGGCTCACCAACTTTTAAGAAAACAGAAGAAAAAATGCACTTCACAGTCTCCTAGTATGATTAGCATATGAGCAACATATGAGCTTAATTGCATAAAAATGTTTCAAAAATTGAGGAGAACCATACAAATGCAATGAGTAATCACTATGATGAACACCTGAGATAGTTGGTACCTGCACCTTGGAGCGTGGCCTCTCTGGGCTGGATTCTTGTTCTGTGTGTAGAAAAGGCCCTGACTTTTGGGTCACTGGCTTACTGATTAGGCACAAAAGGACGAGTTTGGCAGCCACAAGTGGCTCACTTCATGCACATTTATCTGGTTCAGCTGTTAGTCAGTATGTTTGTAGCCAGTGTGGTCTATACACAGGGTTGGGAATTAGGGTCTCCATATCTAATCCCTGCTCGGCTTCTAGCCTGCCGTGTGCCCTCTGATAACCTGCTTAGTGTCTCCGTATCAGTTGGGTTTTAACCATCACCTCAGAGTCATGCTGATTTGCATAAGACATGTTTTGTGCGGATGAAGGGATTATTACTTGTAAAAAGATTTAAATATACTAACTTAAAGACTTCCAGTTGCTTGTCCAACATGTAAGGAGCTTAGAAGTCTCCACTCTGTCCTAACAACAAGTAAAAAACTGAAAAATCCTGAAAATCAACAAATTTCTTTAGATAGCCAGAGAACTGAGATCGCAGGGCAAATTGTTATCCCCAAAACTGGAGAGACAGAGACATACAGAGAATCACAACTTACTAGACAGAAACCCATGAGCAGCAACCTCTGAGGGAACCAGTACTGGGGTAGGAAAAGCTGAACTATAACTGATGAATTGTTTGAGGCTCAAGGTGAACAAGCCTGAGAGATAAAAACAATAGGGGGATCCCAGTCATGGTCAGAGGGAAGGTGGTGTAGCCCTCACATTTCTGTTTATTGTGCGTTTTAACTCTGAAAAGCTTTATCACACATTCACAGTGAGGATATGAGAAAAATCCCTGTTGACTTCTGGCAAAGAGGAGGGGAGAGTAACCATTTGAAATAGGCTCAGAGCATTCTGTTCTTTTTAATAAGTTCTGACCTTAGGAGAATTTTTATTTAATTAATTAGTTAGTTAGTTTGTTTATTTATTTATTGCCAGAGTCTAACCTCCTAGGGTTTTATTGGAGAGACTAACCCACATAGGGGAATGAAAATGCTCAATTCTGGGCCTCTCTAGCCATCCTATTCTAATTTTAGTAGGGGGAACTGAGAAGCATTGGGTAAGTTCATAGGCTGGGGCACCGTCTCACCAAAAGACTGAAACCTAATCATAGGACTATAAAATGCTTCCCCTGCCCCTATACCTTACCACTACATTATAAAAGGCCAACTTACTGCAATTCCTTTTACCCAATATATCATGTCTACCTTTCAACAAAGAATTACAAGGCATACTAAAAGGTAACAAAATAAAACAAAACAGAAACAACAAACACGGTTTAAAGAGACAGACCACACCAGAACCAGATTCAGATACGGCGGGGATGTTGGAATTATCAGACCATGAATTTAAAACAACTATGATTCATATGCTAAGAGCTCTAATGGAGAGGTAGAAGACATGCAAGAACAGATGGATAATGTAATCAGAGAGACGGACATTCTTTTTTTTTTTTAAGATTTATTTATTTATTTGACACAGAGAGAGAGATCACAAGTAGGCAGAGAGGCAGGCAGAGAGAGAGGAGGAAGCAGGCTCCCTGCTGAGCAGAGAGCCCGATGCGGGCCTCGATCCCAGGACCCTGAGATCATGACCTGAGCTGAAGGCAGAGGCTTTAACCCACTGAGCCACCCAGGCGCCCGAGAGATGGACATTCTAAGAAAGAATAAAAAAGAGATGTTATGGATCAAAAAACTGCTATAGAAACGAATACCTTTGATGGACTTATTAGTAAACTGGACATGTCCAAGGAAAGAACCTCTGAACTTGAGGATATCTCAATAGAAACTTCCAAAACTTAAAGGCAGAGAGAAAAAAGGCTGAAAAAAAGAGACCAGAATAGCTAACACAGTGGGACAACTACAAAAGTAACATATGCTTAATAGGAAAACCAGAAAGATAATAAAGAGATGAAGGAATAGAAGAAATATTTGAAGTAATAATGACTGAGAATTTCTCCAGATTAATGACAGACACTAAAACACAGATGCAGAAAGTTTAGAGAACACTAAGAACAAATGCTAAAAACATTACATCTAAACATATCATATTAAAACTTCAGGAAAGCAAAGATAAAGGGAAAAGTCTTGAAAGCAGTCAGTGGGAGAAAAAACCACCTTACCTCTAGAGGAGGGAACATAAAATTTATACAAATAAATATAAATATAATAACAATTATAAAAAATTATATCTGACTTCTCTTCAGAAACCATTTACACAAGAGATGAGAGTTTTTTAAAGCGTCAAGGGAAAAACCCAACCAACCTAGAATTCTGTACACTGTGAAATTATCCTTCAAAAGTGAAGGAGAAGCAAAGACTTTCTGAGACAAACAAAATCTGAGGGAAATTGTCGAGTAGACCTGCCTTGCAAGATATGTTACTAGAACTTCTTCAGGGAGAAGGAAAATGATATACGTCAGGAACTTGTATTTACAAAAGGAAGAGTACTGGAGAATGAATAAGTGAAGGTAAATAAAAACGTTTATTTTTCTTATTCTTAATTGCTGTAATAAATAAGTTTTTCAAAATAATAAATAGCTACAATGTATCTGATGTATGCTTCACTCTCTCCATATATGTGTGTGTGTGTGTGTGTGTGTGTGTGTGTATACATACATACATATATGTTTGTGTATAAGTGGAATGAATAACACTGATACAAGAAACAGGTAGGAGGAATTAGGAATATTTTATTATTATGAAGTACTTATACTACCCATGAGACAGTATAGTGCTATTTGAAAGTGGACTTGGTTTAGTTGCAAATGTATATTGAAAACTCTAGGGTGACTACATTAAAAAATTAAAAAATAAATATAATTGATATAGTAAGAAAAGAGAGAAAATGGAATCATGTAAAATGCTCAATTAAAACCACAAAAGGCAGAGAAAGAGCAGAAGACAAAAATAGGAATAAAGAAAAAGGGCAACAGATAAAAAATCACAACAAAAATGGTAGATACGAATCCAATTATATCAATAATCACTTTAAACATCAATGGTCTAAATACACCAATTAAAAGACTAAGATTGTCAGAGTGGATCAATAATAAGACCCAACGCATATGTTCTTTATAGTGAGTAGAAAAATTCACTTTAAATATAAAGACAGAGAAAGGTATAGCATGCTAGCACTAATCAAAAGAGAGCAGGAGTACCTATATTAATTTCAGACAAAGCAAACTTCAGAGCAGGGAAAGTTATCAGTGATAAAAAGGAGCATTACACAGTGATAAAAGGAACAATTCCCCAAGAAGATATAACAAACCTTAATGTGGATGTGCCAAACAATAAGGCTCAGAATATGTCAGACAAAGCCTTACAGAACTTGTCTCAGTCCATCTGGGCTGCTATAACAAAAATACCATGAACAGAGTGGTTTATAAACAATAAACATTTATTTCTCACAGTTCTGGATATTGGGAAGTCTGAAATCAAGATGTGTGAAGATTTGGTATTTTATGAGACCCTGCTTCTTGGTCCAAAATGGCTATTTTTTACTGTAACTTCACATGGTAGAAGATATCTCTGGGTCTCTTTTATAAAGACACTAATCCCATTCATGAAGACTCTGACCTCACGATCTAATCACTCCCAAAGCCCCAGCTCTTAATACCATCACCTTTAGGGTTAGGATTTCAATATATGAATTTGGTGGTGCTGGTGATCGTGAATATAAACATTTAGTCCATTACAGAAATACAAGGAGATGAAATTACTATTATAGTTGGAGACCTCAAAACCCCTCTATCAGAAATGGACAGATCCAGTAAGCAGAAACATCAGTAAGGACATAGCTAAACTCAACAGCCCTATCAATCAACTGGATATAATCGACATCTATAGACTACTTCAGCTAATAACAGTAGAATATACACGAAGCTTCCAAAGCTCACATGGAATATTCATCAAGATAGATCACATTCTTGGCCATAAAACACACCCTAACAAATTTAAAAGAATAAAAATCATATGATGTCTGCTCTCAAACCACAATGGAATTAAACTAGGAATCAATAACAGAAAGATAGCTGGAAATTTCCAAAATTCTTGGAGATTAAACAAAACACTTTTAAACAATACATGGGTCAAAGAAGAAATCTCAAGAGAAGTTGTTTTTAAAAATTTGAACTAAATGAAAATGAAAACTCATCAAAATTTGTAGGACACAGGAAATGCAGTGTTTAGAGGGAAATTTATAGCATTGAATGCATATATTATAAAAGAAGAAAAATAAATGATCAATAATAGAAGTTTCCACCTAGAAAACTAGAAAAAGAAGAGCAAATTAAATCTAAAGGAAGCAGAAGAAAATAAATAATAAAAATTAGAGCATAAATCAATTAATTTGAGAGCAAGAAATCAAAGGAGAAAATCAACAAAGCCAAAATGTAGTTCTCTGACAAGATTCATAATCTCAATAAGCCTCCAATCAGGTTAACTAAGAGAAAAAAGAGAGAAGGCACAAATTGCTAAGGTCATAAATGAAAGAGGGAACATTAGCTCAGATTCCATGAACGTTAAAAGGACAGTAAAGGGGGCGCCTGTGTGGCTCAGATGGTTAAGCATCTGCCTTCAGCTCAGGTCATGATCCCAGAGTCGTGGGATCGAGTCCCACATTAGGCTCCCTGCTCAGTGGGGAGTCTGCTTCTCCCCCCCTCTCTGCCCCTCCCCCAGCTTGTGGTCTCTTTCGCTCTGTCAAATAAATAAATAAAATCTTAAAAAAAAAAAAAGGACAGTAAAGGAATATTATGAACAACTCTATGCCCACAAATTTGATAACCTAGAAGAAACAGACCAATTCTTTGAAAGACACCATCTGATGATGGTCATTCCTGCCTGAGTACGGGAAGTACCTAAAATCCAAATAGTCTGTCAGATTTGGTGTCAATATTTTTGGTTTGAAAGTATGGCCACTATCCCTATTCTTCAAATGATATACCTGTAAATAATATATATAATATATTCACAATATATTATGTGTATTCAAATTATATATATATTCTCCATGGTGACTGGCTGAGGAGAGAAGTGGAAGCATGAAGGGCAGAAATGGATGGAAATGTGAGGCCACTTCGGATCCTTGAGCCCCCTCTCAGAGGCCAGCATCCAGGCCACTGCTGAAGTGTAGCACCAGGCCATCCACTACTACGGAGCACACCCAATCTGCTGCACCTGCCTTGTGCTCTGCTTAATAAATTACAGTAAATATCGGTAATGAAAGTAAAAACAAAAACTGCTAGTTGACAGTAAATGCATGGACAGCTAAATTACCAATTAATGTTCAGAATATTCTGGATCCTCAATAGCAGGAAATTTTAATTAGGGCCCCTAAGTCCATGACAGATTGGTGGAAACAAAAAATCATGATATAGAAGACCTAAATAACATAATTAATGAGGTAGATTTGATTGATATGTATCAAACTCTACACTGGACATTATGCTGTCTCTTCATGCACTATGTGGCATTCACAACAACTGACCAGATTTTAAACCAAAGAAAAACATTAATAAATTCCAAAATGTGGAAATAACGCGGATAACATTCTCTGCTCATGATGCTGTAAAACTAAATCTTGATAATAAAACAAGATAGGAAAACAAACAAAATACCCTGTGACTTGCAAAATAAAAGGAAAACAAACTTCTCTTTAAAACAAAGCTTATGTCAAAGAGGAAGTCAACATTAAAAGCACAGACTTCCGAAAATAGTAAAAACTAAAAATCTAAAATAAAATATGCTTTAAGACTAGGTGGGTAGATGTTATAAAACTATATAAAAAAGAAGAAAAGGAATAAAAACAAAAAATTCGGGATGATGTTTATCTCTAATTGAGTGAGGGGAGAGGAAGCAGATGGAGGAGATGGGAAGGACCATATATGTAGATATAGGTTATCGTAAAGACACATGGTAAGTGGTGGGTCCATAATTTTAAAATTCATCACATTAAAATAAACACACTGAGCAGATAACTAAATAAAAGAGGGCTATTCACTGACCAATGATGAGATTGTGCCATGAATCAAGACAATGATCAATTCAGTTCTGTGCCACAAATAAATTCAGAAATACTACATACCACAACTTACAGGGTACAATTAAAGGACTGCTCAGAGGAAAATTCATAGCCCTACATATGTAGAATAATAAACAAAAAAGCTAAAAGTGAAAGAAGTAGCATCCTTCTCAAGGAGTTAAAAAAAAAGAGCTGAATGATAATAGGGATAATAATAAACCTAAAGAAAGAGTAGAGCAGAATTTAATCAAATAAAAGCAGAAATTATTTAAGTAAAGAAAAAACAAGATTAGAGCACATTAAATTCAAAAGCTAATTCCTTGAAGGACAAAATCATGGACTTAAGAAAAAAACAAATACCTAAAATAAGAAAATTTAAAAATCACAAAGTGGGACAATAACTGCAAATACAGAGGAAAATAAAAGAAACATAGAGATCACCTTTACCAAAGTTTGCAAATAAATTTGAATCTTGGGAAATACATAATTTTCTAAAATAAAACTTATTTAAAATATTTCCAGAAGACAATTGGATATCTACACAAATTATCATTTTAAAACAATAGTAAAGGGCGCCTGGGTGGCTCAGTGGGTTAAAGCCTCTGCTTTCGGCTCAGGTCATGATCTCAGGGTCCTGGGATCGAGGCCCGCATCGGGCTCTCTGCTCGGCAGGGAGCCTGCTTCCCCTTCTCTATCTGCCTGCCTCTCTGCCTCCTTGTGATCTCTCTCCCTCTGTGAAATAAATAAATAAAAATCTTAAAAAAAAAAAATAAAACAATAGTAAAGTTTTCACTTTTTATTTTTATTTATTTTTTAAAGATTTTATTTATTTATTTGACACACACAGAGAGAAATCACAAGCAGGCAGAGAGGCAGGCAGAGGAAGAGGAGGAAGCAGGTCCCTGCTGAGCAGAGAGCCCAATGTGGGGCTTGATCCCAGGACCCTGAGATCATGACCTGAGCCGAAGGCAGAGGCTTTAACCCACTGAGCCACCCAGGTGCCCCCTAATAGTAAAGTTTTTTAAGAAGTATCATCCTCCCAACAACCAGACAATGACAAAGCACCAGGAAGCAACAGGGAATTCAACTACACCATTAAGAAACAGGCTACTCCTGCTCTTAACATTTTTCCAGGAAATAGAAAAAGAAGATAATGTCTGAGATAAGATTGACACCCAAATCCACAGAAACATAATATATGCTGATTTCACTTATTAATATCAATACACAAATCCTAAACCAACTATCAGTAAACAGAATGTAACATCAATGGATATTACTGACATACTATACTCAAGTGTGATATCCATTAGGAATATATACATGGCTTGAGAATAGAAAGAGATTAACCTCTAAGGTAAATCTAAGGAGAAAAAGCATTTGACCATCAATCACTATAGATGCTAAAAGGGCATTTGTTAATTTTCAACAAATATCATAAACATATGAAAAAAACTCAATGAAAATATACATTTATCATGATGAGCACTGAGTAATGAATAGACTTGTTGAATCACCATATTGTACACCTGAAACTAATGAAGACTGTATGTTAACTATACTGGAGTTAAAATAAAAAACTTAAGAAAAAATCTCAATGAAAATAGAAGCATCTTTCCTTTCTTAATCTGATTGTGTATTTATCAACCTAAAACCAGCATTATGGGTAACACTAGAAACATTTGCTCTCCATTCTGACATAAGAGAAAGATGTTCACAATTATCATTATTACTTAACATTGTTCTGGTTCCAGCTAGCCAATACATTTAATAAAATAAAGAAAATAGAGGTTGTATCAATGTCCTAGGGCTGCCATAACAATATGCCTTAGACCGAGTGGCTTAAACAATGAAAATTTATTTTCTCATGGTTCTGAAGGCTAGAAGTCCAAGATCAAAGCCTAGTAGAGTCAGTTCTTGGTGAGGACTCTCTTCCTGGCTTGCAGATGGCCACCTTCTCATTGTGTGAAGGGAGAGCAAAGAGAAAAACAGAGCCAGAGAGAGAACTCAAAAGTTCTCTGGTGTTTCTTCTGATAAGGACATTCATCCTATGGAATCAGGGCTCCTGACCTTTACGACCTCAGTTAACATGAATTCCTTTGTTAGAGGCCCCATTTCCCAATATAGCCGCATTGGAGGTTAGGGATTTGACATATGAATTTTTAGAGGACACAAACATTCAGTCCAAACCAGTCATACAAAATTGAAAGGAGATAAAGTTATCATTATTGAATCACATTATTATTGTATATCCCCGAAACCGAATGGACTCTATTACAAATAAGATGAGAATTCAGTAAGGGAGTGAGATACTGGGCAGAGAAATCAAAGTGCTGATATACATGTATATATAACAGCAATCACTTAGAAGAGATAGAAGGAAACATCCCATTGACAATAGCAGCAAAATTAAACAAGACACCAAGGGATAAACTTAAGAAGAGATGTGTGAGCTCTGTATGAAGAAAATATCCAACAGCTACTGAGGAAAGAAATGAACACTTTACCAAATGAAAAACATCTGTAAAGAGAGTCATCATCATAAAGATATCTATCTATTCTCCCTAAGTTAATTTCTATATTTAATGCAACTCCAGTGAAAATTCCTACAGGGCTTTGATTTTGTTTTTGTGCTTGGTGTGTGTGCAGGGGGTTATAGATGACTCTGAAATCCATAGGGAAAGAAAAATAAGAATCATCAGAAGAATTCTGAAAAACAGAGCAATGGAAAGGGCTGTTTGGTGACGGTGCAGAGAGATAGGCACTCCCATACCTCTGGGGTGTATGACTTCTAAGAACAGTTTTACAGTATGTAGTAAGCTTACAAATGCACATGCCTTTTAATCCAGCAATTCAATTTCTAGGAATTTATCTTTGGACATATGAACAAAATTATTCATGGCAGAATTGTTTGTAATGGTATGCAATTGGAAACATCCTTACTATAGCGGTCTGGCTAAATTATGGACCCTCCACACAACATAATACTCTGAGTCAGTGAAAAAGAAAGTTCTTTCTGAATTAAAATGGAATGATTGCCAAGATATATAGCTAAGTTTAAAAAAAAAGCAGGGTGCTTTTAATAAAATATGGTGTGATTATATAGGAATAAGTAAAATAAAGGATGTTTATACTATATACGTACATATCTATACATACACATACATATAAATATGTATGTTTAACTGCTTGTTTATGCATATAGTATCTCTGGAAGTATTTATCAGAAAATAGTAGCACTAATTGCTTCCAAAGAGAGCTGTGTGGGAGAAGGGTTAAGAAGAACACTTTTACCCTTTTGTGTCTTTGGAATTCTGATTTGCACGAATGCATTTATTTTAAAAAGTAAGTTAAGCAATTGAAAAAGTAATTTATTTCTGATTTTTAGAAATATCATAGAATTGGACGAACTTTCAAATTGAAGACCATGAAATAGAGCAAAAGTAATTTAAATTTTTCTAAATTAGGTATTCCAAATTCCCTTTCAGTTGGGAGAGATTGTGGGAAACTGAGGGGAGCGATGAACCACAGGAGAACAAGGAGATCATGGGGAATGAGACTGAGAGTCAGGAGACCAGGAGCCATCGAGAGGGAGAGTGAGCCAGACAATCAGGGAGAGCTGGTGAAGCAGGACGGTGAACGGGCAGTCTGTAAATTTTAGGGTGAGGACAGTCAAGTGAGACGTTCTTGCAACACTTTGCTATACACTGGGGACCTGAGTTTCAGAGCAAATTTCCTTGTTCCACTGGTCTTTGAAATTATTATGTGTAAATAAAGAGTTTATTTTCCCATTGAAATCTAAGGGTTTTCTCCAATGTGGAAGGAATTAACAAAGGTCTGAGAAATTCACTTAATGTCCCTTTGACTTTCAAAAACAGTCCAATTGCTTTATCTTTGTTCTTTGAGAGTTAAGGTAAGACTCATTTAATAATGCCAGGATATTATAATTGAACATGGCATTTATTTCACCATTTTGAGCCTCCATTAATCACAAAGACATCTAATTTATGGGACTATAAATGATTTTGTCACTATATCCATTTTTTTTCAACTAAAACCATCAGACTCAACTAAAACTGGGAGCCTCCATTAGAAATCTGAGCACAACAGCAGCTCAGTCAGGGAAAGGTGATGTGTCTCACTAAATTTTCTAAGGCTTGAACAATTCTATCTCATAGAATGCTAGTGTAAGGCACAGTGAAGTGAAGCTGGGGGCTCAATCAAGTTCTGATGGTCCCCAGCTCTGGTTTATAAATAATACAAGTTTAATCTTTCCGGATACATAATTACCTCTGTTGCCACCTGCTGGTAAACTTATGTCTCCTTTCATTCAGTTAATGGCTTTCCCATTGCAGATGAAACACATTTCGGAACCCAAAAGAAAGGCTGCTGCTTTAGGATTTTAGTTTACAGATGCAGCAGCTGACACGTGGCAGGGATGGATCATGCCCCATCACGTCCCTCAGCACGTAGGACAGCGAATGGCAGATTGCACCAATATGAGGAGAGGTACAGTTTCCTCCCTCAGTGCTACCCACCCTGCCAATTCTTTGTCTACTCTCTTGAGTTCATCTAAATATAGGGTTCTCAGGGCGCCTGGGTGGCTCAGTCTGTTACGTGTCCTACTGGGTTTCAGCTCAGGTCACGATTTCAGGGTGGTGAGATCGAGTCCCGCTCCAGCAATGGCTCCAACTCTGGGCTCAGCGGGGAGTCCCCTTGAGATTCTCTCCTTCTGTCCCTCCCCCCCGCCCCCACGTGCTCGCTCTCTCTCTCTCTCTCTAAAATAAATGAATCTTTAAAAAAATAAAAATAGGGCACCTGGGTGGCTCAGTGGGTTGAAGCCTCTGCCTTCGGCTCAGGTCATGATCTCAGGGTCCTGGGATCGAGGCCCGCATCGGGCTCTCTGCTCAGTGGGGAGCCTGCTTCCTCCTCTCTCTCTGCCTGCCTCTCTGCCTACTTGTGATCTCTCTCTCTCTCTGTCAAAAAAATAAATAAAATCTTTAAAATAAATAAATAAAAAATAAAAAAATTAAAATAAATACAGGGTTTTTCTGTCCCACACACAAAAGACCAATTTTTAAAAACTCAATGATTTTAAGTATTATTCTTTTTAAAAGCTTGATCAAACACGTACACACGCACAGGCAGTTGCCTCACTTTAGCTCTGAAGTTGAAGCCAACATTGACAGAGACTCATTTATTCTACACACAGACTTTCTCTTGCTCCTCTCACTCACATACTTTACCCTCTGCTCCTTCAAAACTCTTACTTTATACTCAGTAGTTACACACTTAGACTTAACATACTTATACACACATGCATTGTATGGCTAATACAAGCATCAGTGGAAAATTTACACATTTCCTCATGTTCGTAATTGCTTTAAATCCTTACACTATCTGGAATCTTTTAATCAGTAGAAGAAAATATATGGCCATTTTCCTTCTATGATACCACCTCACGATACTGTACTGTAAGATTCTGAAGTAGTTTCTGTGTACCCATTTATCCAGTGAAGAATGTTTGGGGCATTTCAAGTTTTTGGTGATTATAACTAGAGTGGCTATAAACATGCACGTACAGGTTTTTATGTGAATATAAGTTTTCATTCTCTATGATAAATATCCAGGGATAGGATTTTTGGGTTAGATGGCTTGTGCACATTTCAAAGAAACTGGCAAACCATTGTCCACATGGCTTTGCCATTTTGCATTCACACCTGTGATGCATGAGAGTTCCAATTGCTCTGTATCCTTATCAGCACTTGATATTGTCAATACTTTTTCTTTTAGCCATTATATACAATGGTAAGTTGTCGTGGTTTCAATTGGCATTCCCCAATAACTGAAGTTGTTGAACAACTTTTTATGTGCTTACGTGTCGTCCAGATATCCTATTTGGTGAAGTTCCTGTTCAATTATTTTATTCACCCCCCCCACTGTTTTGCATTGGGTTATTTTCTGTGATGTTTTGAGAGTTCTTTTTTTTTTAAATTTTTTTTTAAATTTTTTTTTTTAAAGATTTTATTTATTCATTTGACACAGAGAGAGAGAGATTACAAGTAGGCAGAGAGGCAGGCAGAGAAAGAGGAGAGAGGAGGAAGCAGGCTCCCCGCTGAGCAGAGAGCCCGATGTGGGCCTCGATCCCAGGACCCTGGGATCATGACCTGAGCCGAAGGCAGCGACTTTAACCCACTGAGCCACCCAGGCGCCCTTGAGAGTTCTAATATATTCTAGATGTGTCCTTTGGTGACATATTCTTAAGTTATCAAAACATGTGAATGTTTAGGTTCTTTCAGTGCAAATATACTCTATTCACTTATTGGTAATTCACATGTGCAATAGCGTTAAGTCTATAAACTAAACTTTTCTATAATTAGAACTGTGAGTATTGTGAATGATGAAGTGCTTTCTAAGGAGACCCAGAGAAAAAGCTGGTGAGCTGCCCAGATCAGATTCTAGAAGGGTTCATTTTCCTTGGTGAATTCACCAAAATCTAGGGTTTAGTCTTAGGCTCTGAAGGTTTTGAATTGTGATTTGGCTGGTGTCCCAAGAGCTGATCCCCCGAGAGAACACTTACTCATGCTAGTAAAGCTCTAAAGAGACCAGTATGCAAGGCCAGGTGGCAGCAAATGCACCAAGGTAGACTCTGGTGCCATTTTCTCCTATAGATTCATATGATAGTCATAAACTTCCTTAGTGAGTTTGGACTTGAGCTAAAGGACTGAGGCACATCAATGGCTACGATGAACTTTTCACTGGGCCATGATGAAAAAATCAGCAGAATCTAATGAATTTTTCTTAATTGGCTCATTTAAAGGGCCATCTTTTATTTGAAAGTTATGTTCTTTCTACAACTTTGACGCATTCTATATTAATGTATTTCCTTAGGGTACAGCTATGGCTTGTTGGCCCAGCAGACATTCTGAAAGTAAGGAGCTGTTGTTCTCTGCTCTAATGTCACCCTTACCTCCTGCATTTCTGAAACCCTAGGAGGTGCCTCCCTGACCCTTCCCCATCTATATGTGTCTAAGTCAACAGAATTTGACATTAAAGGCTCTATACAATCTGGCCCCTAGCTTCCAATTTCATTTCAATACAAATTCCTATGTGATTTTTCTCCAAGTAAACCAGTCTTCTGGTGTATCAGCCCCCCGACCACCTTTTTTTTTTTTTTTTTTTTTTTGCCTCTGAATATTTGCTGTTCCATTCCTAGCTGTCTTCTTTCCCTATACCCATCTTCCTCAGTGTCTTCTGAGCCAGAAGTGGATATTTACTTCTCTGGATTCCTAGAGCACCTATCCTCAGTATCATTCCTAAAGCAGTTTTCCGATAGTGTCTTTCACTGTGGGTGACTTGGGTATGCTTTAATGGACGATCAGAATACTCCCATCATATAGTAAGCTTTTGAAGGGGAGGAGTAAAGGCCCATTTTCAAAGAAATCTCAGCTGTCTCACAGCAAAGAGCACAGCGCTTTTCACACTAGGTGCTTACTTAAGTTTTACAAAATGAAAGAAGAAAGAAATGAATATATGGGAAATAGGATATTTAAATTCTTGCAACAGAAGTCCTCTTTTTACCCACAGTTATCTATATATTTTGGTACTTGAGGGCCTTCTTATATATACCTCCTACATAAATATACAGATGGAGGGCTCCCTTAGGCTATATCCTCAGATGTCTGAGTCTGTGAGTGTGGCCTGCACATCAGCATGCCCAGGCAGAAGGAAAAACAAGCAGGCACTCCCAACTGGGGAAGTCATTTGCAGCTCCTCCCATTATTACTGGCTGAATCTTCTTATTTAAAACAAACAAAGAGCTGGAAGCAGCAATTCAAGTGGCTGGCTATTAGCAAGTTCAGTTATCAAAACACAGACCTAGTGTTTAAACATATAAAACAATAAAGCCCCAAAGTCTACTTCTGACCTTTAGCATCTCTGCAGCCAGACCCTCCCGTAACATCTCCCTATTGGACCCTTAGGGGTCCAGTGTTCTTATCACACAGAGGCTATTTTTAGATTTTACTTGACTGAGAGCACTAGATTTTTCTCTCCTGTCTTTTTCTTCATATCCCACAGTATAAGGACTCCCCCCCCAGGCCAACCAGCTACCATTTTCCATCCAGTCTGTGGCTGGTCAAGGAAGTTTCTCAGGGCTATAGAGAAGGCAGTCCTGAAGTCCAGATCCAGAGACAAGAGGGCTACTGAAGAGCTGGCAAAAATAACCAAAGGAGGAAATTAGAACATGATCCAGGTCACACTGGGAGATGTGGTTCATTGTTTCTCATATCTGCTAAGCGGTCCCCTAAGCTGGGCTACTCATGTGCTGTTCTATCCAGACACAAGACAAGGGATGGAAGCATTATTAACGCCCTTAATCTGTGATCCTTGTGAATCATCACTGTGGTCATCATCATGGACACCAGTCTCCACTGTACAGCAAATGCAAAGGGGTGGAAAACAGGAGGAAATTTATGGTGACCACAGTCTACAACCTGGCAGTGTTTTGTTTGGGTTTGTAAAACAAATTAGATCAATCAGCTCATTTGCTGTCTTTCTTTTCTTTCTCTTAAAAAAAAAAGGAGTACATTAAAATACAGGGTGCGTAAAGATTCTGATTATTTGATTATATAATACCTACTTTATAAGTCTGGATAAAAAGAGATACTTTACTTAAAGCCATTTTGCACAGTGTCAAGCATGTAGAAATAGTAAATAAATGGCAGCTATTATTATCGGCTCCTAAAGTCTTCTAACCAGAGATTTTGTTATATTAACTAGAAATGGCTACTGAGTTCATTCTTGGTCTCCTACAACATAGCATTAAATATTGTTCAGTATGATATTAACTACATAATGAAAAAGAAAGGTAGAAAAAAAGACCTGAAGGAAATATACTAAAGGACTCGATAATTTACAATGTTCAGTATGTAAAGGCTTTTTTTAACCTACTTCATCTTTCAGAGGCTTTGCCATTTTCCACCTTTGAGTGGGCGTGACTTTGGGTATATTACTTAGTTAACGCTTTGAACCTTAGTCTCCTCCCCCTAAAAATGGGGAAAAGAAATAGTTCCTTCAAAAGTCTGTGTGAAGGAATGCCTGGGTGGCTCAGTTGGTTGGGCATCTGCCTTCAGCTCAGGTCATATCCCACGGTCCTGGTTCTGGAATCAAGTCCCATGTCGGGCTCTCGGCTCAGTGGAGAGCAAACTTCTCCCTCTGCCTGCTGCTCTTACTGCTTGTGCGCTCTCTCTCTCTCTCTCTCTCTCTCTCTCTCTCTGACAAATAAATAAAATCTTTAAAAAAAAAAAGTCTGTGTGAAGATTAAGTGAGAAAACATAGGGAAGTCACCTAGCACAGAACCTGATGGCCCACAGGTACCTAATACTAGGTCATCAAAACCTGGGAAGTAGCCCCTCCCACATCTCAGACTAAAGCAACTTTAGGAAACTATTTGGACCAGGATTGAAAATGGAATGACTCCACTTACTTACTGTCACTGTCATAGTCTGCCTCTGCATGATTTCTTGTTTCTCTTAAACTATGCCTGAAAACTGCCTGTCCCAAATTTCAGAAGAGTAATGCCGTCCTAAGGGCAATTGCATGAGTGTAAATAATGGAATGATGTGGTAAAACGCAGGCACATGTGCTTTGGATTTGCAAAGGCCGGAGTTTAAATCTTGCTAATTACTAACTGTGTGATCTCGGGCAACTGACTTAAGTTTTTGGAGTCTTGATTCTAAATAACATCCATTGAGCCCTTATTACATGCCAAAACTGAGCATTTTATATACATGATCTCATCGAATTAATCTAACAATCTCGTGACATGTAGTTATTATTCCCATTTTACAGATGGGCAAGTGGGGAAGTAAGTTGCCTGACGTCACATAGCTGGTTATTGGTAGAGTTCAAATTTTAATCTGGGCAGTCTGACATCAGAGTGTATGCTCCCAATTCACTAACTGGGTATACAAATACAAGCTGAGGGCTTATCATAACAAATGGAATAATATGTGTGAGGTACTCGCGCGTAGGAGGTACTAGTGCTAGGAGGCACTCAATAAAGGTTTGAGATTAGAGAAGACACTCCAATCTTAGAAGGTACTTAGGAGTGCACATAGCAGAATTTCATACACAGTATGTATCATATCAAGCTCTTTTCTCATGAGCATCATTGTTGTTACTCATGCATATCTCGCCCACACTCCTTTTCTGGACATCTAGCAGAGCGTCTCAAGGAAAAGACAACAATTTTAAAATATCTTTCAGATTTGCTACAAGACTTCTCTCAGACATGGCAGGCATATTTACTTATAATCCAATCCTAACACAATAATGGTGCCACTTACTGAGTAGTAAGGACTTTACATGATTTATCTCAGTCAGTGTATCACAACAATAAAGTTATGAGGTAAGCTTTTGTTAGTCCTTTTTAAGGACCCAGTAAAGTTAAAAAATTTGCCTGAATTCATGTGGGTTGTAAATGGTAAAACCAGAATACAAATCCAAATTGGCCTGGTTTTGAAACCTCTTTATTTAAACATCTCATTACTGTAGCAATCCCCCCCCCCGCCCCGCCGCCACACACACAAACTTATCTCCATGTTTTTGGCATGTCTATCTATATGGCTGGAGAATGGCATGAAGCATCACCCTGGGATCAGACTATTCTGGGGACTTAGCGATAGTCGTGATTTTCCTATTTTTCTTTGAGGCTGAATAGACAGAATTCACTATGGTGAGTTTGAAATTGCCTAGTGGCCTAGCATCTTAGGGTTTGGATAAGCATCTGTAAAATCCACTACATGCCATTGTGGGTAGTCACTAGTGCTATTTGGCAAATATTCCATTTTCCTCAGTTCTGGGCACAGAGTAAGATTGAAATTCCCTGGCTTCTTTATAGTTGAATTGAGCTTTGTAACTAGGTACAGCTTTTACATTTTGTGTGGAAGTGACATGTGACACTTCCAAACTGGATCCTGGAGCCTGTTTTTGAGACTTTTCAGAGCTTTCTTTCCCCTTTGCTACAATAACAATCAACATTCAAGATGGTAGCTGCTCCATCAGCTTGTGTCTTTAAGTAAATACAAAAAGCGAAGATCCCTGCAAGCTTATGATGAATATATCTGTGAAAAATAAATCTTCACTATTTTAAGCCACTTAGATTTTGGAGTTGTTACTACCACATAACCTAGTTTATCCTGACTGATACAACCATGTAGCAAATCATGGATCACACAAAGTGGTGCCTGGTTGTCAGTGTGGTAGTTGCTAACATACTCTGCCATGACTATCACTGGTGTGAGGAGAGAGAGAAAGGCGGGTGAATGTTAGAAAGACAGGGAGGAACACACACACACGCACACACACACACACACACACACACACACATGCATGCACATAGAATGAAAAAGAGAGAGAGACAGAGGATAGAGAGAAGAAAGAGAGTGTGTGGCTGTTTTAGTTCTGGCAAGACCTTTAGGAAGCTGTGCTTTTTCACTTTGAAGAAGCATCCTCAAGGAACCATGAGGCTTGAGACTGTGTCTTGAGCAGTATTTCTGGGGCTCAGTTAGGCAACTGACACTAAATATTTGCCAAGTTCATAATATGTTGGAGTATTATTTTATGGATAATATAATATGTAGGGATGCCTGTTCTTGGGACGTTTCACTTGGTTTTGGAATTTAGTTAAAATGAATACAACTCTGCTAGCTAGCTTTTTAAAGCAGGGGGGTATACTTGCTTTTTCTCCCTCATTAGTCCAAGTTCTCTAGCCCTGGAGTCTCATGACATGAGGGTAGATTCATTTTTAAAAATGAACAGTGTCCTTGTGCTTTAAAAAAGTGTAGAAGGCCATTTGTAATTGAAATAAGAGTTTTCACTCTTTAACCTCTTTAAAATCAATCAATCCATCAATCAGCCCAAACTTAAGCTTAATCTGTTCAGAACCCTGTTCCTTTCAAGGATGGAACACTGCTCCGTGTGTGGGGGTGGACGGGAATGACTCATCCTGGAAAGCAGTGGCCACAGCTCTCAGACAGGCCAACAACCAGACTCCACAGGCCAAGAGGAAAGAGTGGGAGGGCAAGGAGAAGGAGGAAGAAGGGGAGCAGGGCTCCTGGCACTGAAAAACAGCCTTGTGCTTGCTGGAAGAACTGCAAGGTTGAACGCGTCTCCAGGTGATTCCAAATGTTCCTTCTCCTTCTTGCCAGTCATTATCCCATAACTTATTCCAAGAACCACTGCCAGCAAGCCAATGTTCCCGCCATCATTAGACGGTGAGTTCCAAGAGCGCACATACTGTGTCTTACTCATCTTTTACTCATCCTACACCCACACGCCCTGCCTGGCACTTTGGAGGCTACCAGTAGATGTTTGCTGAGCAAGTGATTCTTCAGGAGCTGGGACTGTTCTGAAAGCATCCAGAGAGAGGAGACTTACTGCCCTTGCCCTACGCTGGGGCATGAGTTGTTAACTTTCCAGTTTGTACAGACATTTATTGGCAGCTGCTTTCATCTCTTGGTTCCTCTGCTGTTCACGAAGTTGCTGCTAGGGGAGTCTGCCAGATATCATTCCACCTCTATATGTGCAGTATGGGAAGAATGTCTAGAGCTGCCTTCACTGAAGGGTTGAGGCTATTCCCTAATTCAGAGGAGGAATAATAAACAAAATATATCAATTCAGTGTCTATCTCTGCCACCTAGAAACTGTGATTTTGGGATAGTTTGTTCCTACCAACAGACCACAGGATTAGAAGACATTGTAGGGCCTGAGACCACAAGGAGATACATTCTAAGACTTTGGAAATACAGTTTGCTCAAAGAGTTAAATTATTAAAATCTATGCACAATGGATGTGATTAGCCTCCTGTGGAAGTAAAGCAGGAAATCATCCCTAGATGTGTGAGTCAAAGGCTTGGGAATACATAGTGTTCCGATTAAGATGAACCAGGAGAAATCTCAGGGAAGCAGGTGGGACAACACTGAGAACACAGCCAATGGCATGCATACTGTTTGAAGAATATTTTGGGACAGAATGTATCTGTCTACGGAGTGGGGTGGATGAGGGGAAGTTATCAGCTATAAGAGGTAAAGCGTAAGGGGCTTTGCAGAGGCAAACTCTGGGATGCCCACTCAGGCACCCTCCCAGACAGAACTTTTCCGGGCCCCTGACTTGATGAGAGTACACTAAAGCTTTTTACAAGAGAGGCTCTTCTGAAGCTCGCTTCCCTCCCTCCATTCTGAGAGAGTGTCCCCATTACACCAAAGTGAATGACCGGTACTATTCTCTTGCTTCCTGGCAAGACTATACTTTACTCCAATGTTCTCAAACTTTTTTGACTATGGCAAAAGGCCCTTACTCCATCTTCTGCCATATGAAGATACCTCTCCCAAAAAGATGTTTTAATCCTTTCAAGGCTCACAAGGCAGATTCTCACAGCCCACTGTGAGCCTTATACCACCCCTGGAAGATCACTGTCCTAGACAGAGGCCAAGTTTTAGTGGAACTTTTCAGCAGAAGGATCCCATCCCTTTCTTGGCAGTCTGTTCAGTTCTGCCAACACGTATGCTGTGCCCACTGTGTGCCAGTTGTGCAAGACACCTCCAGCTCCTTCCAGTGGAAGGCGACACCAAAGCAGGAATAACCTTGGAGATGGAGGGGTCAACTTGAGGGGGCTGGCAGGTCTACAGAGACTGTGTTTTCACCTGGAAAGAGCTGAGCAAGAAGGCCAGACATGTGGTGAAAGAGGGCCCTGAAGGTTGCTGGATAATTTGCATGCACACCACTGAGAGTGGAAGGGGAACTATTAGGAAACAACGGGGCCACCAGAGGGTTTTTTCTGAAAACAAACAAACAAAACAAAACAAAACAAAAAACCTTCAAAATAGTTTTACAACTACAAGAGCTTCCTCCTGCTTTGCTCACAAGCCCAGCAAAGAGCTCTGGCTCCCTCTGTGATGTGGAGAATAGAGGTCTTAAGGTGCCAGATTCAACTCACAAGCAGACCCTCCATGAGGAGTTGAGAGGAGTGCTGTCTGAAGGTTCTTTGGCCCCCCAAATTTTCTGTTCTGGGGACAATGCATGAAATTATCCAATTATCAGGAAGTTATATCTGGACTAGAAATCAGGACCTTGAGCTGGAAAGTATCGATGAAGGTGGGGAAGTGGGTTTGGTCCTAAGTCAGGGGTACTGCTCAGGCGAATCATCCCAGGGTAGAGCTACATCAAGAATATCTTGCTAGAATGCCAAGGGTCATCTAATTCCTACGTAAAAACAAATCACTAGCAGGGAGACAAGCACAGAGCAGGGAAATAGCTGAATCCAAGAGAAAGAAACATTTTTTCCATGGTTTTTCCTACCATCAGTTGGGGCCACGGGTATCATATTTTAGAAGAAGAAACCATGTCCATCATCCACTGGTCACGGCAGCTCAACACACATTTTTAACCTCCCGTCTATTCTCCATTCCTGATGGAGAAAATTGAACACAATAAACTGTATTCCTTACTTGCAAAATTCTTTTCACTTTAATGTTAGACTTTTCTGCCAGAAATATTTCCCCGAAGCTATTTAGTAAATATCGTTGTTGAAGACCTCACAAAACACTGCTGACAGCTCTAGCAAGTTCTTAAAGACAATGCCCATTCACTGAAGTGCTACTGATACATAGCCATGTATGCAAACTTCCTCAGACTTGCCTTCAGAAAGATGCAATTTGTGATAGTACAGGGCAGCAGCAGGTCACATAAAACACACACATACACACACAACCATGTGAGTACAAAACAAAACAAAAACAAGTAATTAATGAATTTCGTGAGTCATCCTAATAATACAATCTTCCAGTTACTTTCAACATCTGACAAAGGCATTGAGATTAGCACGGAAAATTACCAGTGGCTGTGTGTGTGGCATCCTAACTGCCTGTCCTCATTCTGGCACTTACCTATGGAAGGGTGATGACAGTCTGCTCATTTGCACCACCATCAGCTCAGGGACAACAATCACGCCTGTTGATGAAGTTGGCCCAGGTGATCTTAGCAGCATCCTATAGACATAAAGCAGCCATAAGAAACACAACCTCAGTTTTCCCAGTTATAAAATGGGGCAATGCGGGCACCTGGGTGGCTCAGGGGGTTAAAGCCTCTGCCTTCGGCTCAGATCATGATCTCAGCGTCCTGGAATCAAGCCCTGCATCAGGCTCTCTGCTCAGCAGGTTGCCTGCTTCCTCCTCTCTCTCTCCCTTCCTCTCTGCCTACTTGTGATCTCTCTCTGTGTCAAATAAATAAATAAAATCTTTAATAAAATAAAATAAAATGGGCAATGCATAATTTCTACCTACTTTACTAGAGGGATGTCAGATAGTCTAGATAGTCTACATGTCAGCCTAGCTAGCTAGTCTATGGAAAGGCATGGGACAAAGCATCGCAACTGCTATTATATGGTAAGAAACCTAATTCCAGGACCCTAAAAGATTTTATGTAGAAGTCCAAGCAAGAGTTTCATTTTGAACCTCATCAAAGTGTTCCTTGATCATTAAGTGTAAAAAGGATCTTGATTTTTAAAAATTTAAACTATAAGCATTCCTAGAGTGTGGCCTAAGTGGTAGTATTAAATGAAGGTCCTGTTCAGTCATACCAGCTATCACTTAATTCCTCAAGTATTTTGCTTCTTTGTCCTTCCCTTCCTTCTGGAAACCTGTAACCTGTCAGCCTGCTTCTGTATGTGTATGTGTAGGGGTGAGTGTGTGTGTGTGTCTGTGTATGTACTGATGGAGTCAGTGGGCTCAGGTCTCAGGGAGACTGCAGAAGCTGTGTCTGGATTGCCAAGTAAGGCTTTGATTTCCTTTGTTCCTACTGCTGGAGCCTGCTAGGCTGATTAAGTCGGGGGCTTCTCCCAGGTTTTGTTGGCCCATGAATGGAGCCTCTTCAGTGCTCACTGGAGTGCAGTATCATTGATACTTCCTCCGCCTGCCTCCCTTCCTCTCCCAGCCCAGCTGAGCTGATGGATTAATCCTGCTGTATACTTGGAGGGCTCACTGGCAGAAAGGCAAGCTGGGGTAGAAAAATGGGGCTGGGGTTGGAAGGCACGATGGAGACCTTCTTTGTAGCATCTAAACCTTTCATTTCACTGAACTGAGACCCAGTGTGGAACAGTTAGGGGCCTGGCCCGAGCTTGGCACTGGCTAGTTAGGGTAAGCCTTAACTTTCAGGGCCATCTACTCTTTCCACCATGAGGCCCTTCTGAGAGGAATGCCTGCCAGAGGTCTGTAGTTCTCATTGTAGAACAGTAACCCAACATCTAGACACATCTTTTATTCACTGATGTATCGTTGTCCAGCATTGATAATGCTATGTCATAGTAAGCACTCAAAAACATTTTTTAATAGTATGAATGAATGAACTAACCAATGAAAATTACATTCTCTTGCATTAGCACTGAAGAAGAAAAACAGATTGGGGAAGGAAGGATATGCACCTTCTTTCTTCTTGTCTTTCAGTCTCTCCCCAACTTCCACCCTCCCTGTCTTCAACTCCAATCATTATCTCCTGGCTTCCTGTCCTCATCCTCCTCAAAATAATGTGGTTCCTCATCTTCACAACAGAATAAAAATAGCTGATATCCATATAGAAGTAACACTTTCCAGAGGTCATTTCTGAAAACTCTAAGCCTTAAGCCAAAAGGATGCACTTCTAAAGGTAGAATTATAGGTATTGGCCAATAAATAGGAAAAGGAGTAAGAGGTAATAGACCTTTGTGGGGCTTATTATAATCCAGCACATTCACAGCCTTGACATGCTATGGGCCACTGAAATGGAATTCCAGAGAATCTTTACCATTGAACATGGAATAGTGGCCAGAGAGCAGCTAAATCTCATTAGCAAACTGACTTTGTTGGAAAGGATCTGAGAAAAGTAAGGCATTTGTATGGTGATATCTCCAGTGTAAATTAGCAAAATTTTTAAAAATGCAATTTTGTAATACATAGAAAGAACAAAAAGTATTTAAACCATTTGATGAAGACATCTTACTCATGAATTTACTCTAAGAACATAGTCAAAAAAAAAGAAAAAAGCTTTGTGCACAAGTGCATTGTCAAATTATTTATAATAGTTAAAATTTGAAAACAAAAGCAAAACCAAAACCAAACCCTAAGTGATGAATAACAATGAGAAAAAACACAAGGTATCACGGTAAAGATCTGACTTACACTGCATGTGAACAATTTACTAGCTGTAAGATCTTAGGTATATTATCTAACATCTCTAAGGCTCATTCTCCTTGTCTGTAAAATTTCTTCTCTGTATTAACAGTGCCTAATTCAGGGAGCTGTGAGGATTAAATGAGATCATTGTTATCACTTATTTCTTTTACTATAATTTCCACAGGAGGCATTGTATCTCTGGAAAGAATCAGTGGAGCTAAATCTCCCAACATTGTAGTTAAATGAATATTACAGGAACCATGCTGAGGCCCAAGGCCCCCTTATGAGTACACATCTTCTTATCAGTATGGATTTGGGATTTGATTTCAAAAAGGAAGGACTAGAAGGTATCTTTGCCCAGAGGTTGCCTCACATTTTCACCCCCAATTAACTAAAAATAACTTGGCTTTGAAGAACAGGGCAGATAATCCCTTTCTTTCAACTGTTCTGCCTGGGTACATTCTGTGCAGGGAGAATTGTGGGAAGAATGGAAAGGACAGAGGTGAAAGGGTCCAATTAATAAGATAGCTTCTTCTAAGACTTTGTAGCTGAACTTGCATTTAACCATGGAGCTACTCACAAAGCTTTGACCTGCTCCCTTTCTCTCAACCCCCAACTCAGTTCTCAAATTTGATGCCATTGCTAGGCTGTGCAGGTCTGGAACCCTTCAAAGAGCAGGGGATGCCTAATTGGGGAATCTCTGAGAGTCATCATTAACGAGCACTCTGGTCTCGGACTTGAAAAAAAATAATCAACGCATTGACTCAATTTGCACAGCTTTATCCTTTTTCCCACCCCCTCCTGCCCCTTTATTTACCTACCGCAGATTGGCTCCAAATCTGGGACTTTTCTTTTTTTAACTGTTCATGGGCTGGTAATTTGATCTTCTTGGTTGATTGTCTATTTGTCTTTTGTTGGAGTAGTGTGGTGGTGGTGGTGGGGTGTGTGTGTGTGTGTGTGTGTGTGTGTGTGTGTGTGTGTGTACTGGTGAATATGTTTACAGTGAAGTTCCTACAGTTGCTCCCGGTGCTTGTAAATTTATGCCCATGGATAAGTTGGGGTGCAAAATTCTTGGGTATAGCTTATGTATCTTGAGATTTAAGTATGTTCACATTTGTATATCTGAGTATTTGGACATATTTATATCAACTTTAATGTTGGCCAAAGAGAACAGTCTGCCAAAAGAAGCATATGTTTCCTACTTGAGGATTTCTAGAATGATACAACTCTCCAAATGAATGAGAGAGGAGGAGATGCTATGCAAGGCTTGCAATTATACTCCATACACTTTCTAGATTATTTAAGAAAGGCAGGACCACCTTGTGATTTTCATGGACGCTCAGTACTTTTGCCTACATGTGTCCTTTCCTTCATATAAAATTATTAAAAATTACCCTTTATAACTCTGTTGGTATACATTATATCACTTTTCTCCTGATTTTGTAATACATTGAGACATTTTCACAGATCCTTAAAAAGATTATGGTTCCTAGCTCCATGCCTGCCACACCTAGGGGTTGTTGGCGTGGAGCTGGGACATGGCTAAGGGGAGTGGGTTGTGGTGAAGGGAACCCAAGTTCCTCCCCACAAAATCTCCACTACCGTATCCTTCCATTAAAAAAATCTGAGAGGTTATGAATTTTATAAAATCTGTGACTGACATTTCTTGTTTACCAACAGGAAGTAAGATACTGTAGTGGCTCTTGTAGTCAGTCAGACTTGGAGGTGAATTCCAACTCCACCACCTACTAGTCATGTGAACTTGGGCAATCATTTACCCCTCTGAGCCTCGGTTTCCTCATTTTAGTATATAATAAATAATACTGCACTTGTGGCATGGTGAGAATTTAAGGAAATGATGGAGGTAAGATGCTCTACCCCCATGCCTGGCCCTCTGGGTAAGCAGGCATTACCTAACAGCTGTTATCTCAGTTCTCCTTGGGGGCTTTGGTGCAGGATGATTTTGTCACCTGGCATGTAGTGCAATTAAATCTTGGGGTAGACATGTACGCAGATGAGTAAAAGTCTGGTATTCTTAGTGAAACAAATCACTTGATACTTGAGACTTATCAATAGCACATCAACAGTTCCCCCACGCTGGTTCTCCACTTTTCTGGTTGAACCTTATGCCCATCCTTTAGCTCCAGTGTGTCAGATTCTTGCTATAGCTTGAGACAACCACCTTAGAGGCTCCAGCCTTCCCTGGAACCTTGAAAAATCATAGCCCACTCTCAAATATCCATCCTTCAGACTCTTCTTTCCCACTCTCAGGTAAGGCTTTCCATTAAACTCCCCCCTTCCCCAAACCTAAGTTTCATGTTTCTCCCCACATTTGATTTTTCTAGTTCATCCCTGCATCCCTCCACATATCCTAAAATTAACAGCTACCTTTTTTTCCCTTTCTACTTATCCTATGCCAACCAGGTGCTGCACCTGCAATGTTTCATCTAATCTTCCAAATAATGCTTAGAGGTAGTCATGATAATCCTCATTTTCACAGACAAGGAAACTGAACCTTACAGCAGTTAGGCAACTCCAGTCTGATGGGATTTGAATCTATATCTTTTTGGTGCCAGACACTTAGTATGCTTTTTCCATTAATTAGGTCCACAATCCCTTATATGCAATTTTTCCCATCTAAAAAGTTCTAAAAATCACAAAATATTTTTTCCCTTAAAACTGTTTTTTTGTTTGTTTGTTTGTTTTTTGGTTAAAAAAACAAACAAACAAACAAACCTGAGGTGAACTGCTGTGAGGCTGGTTATAATACTCATTTATCTCATTGGGTTGATCAGTAACAATAGGACTTCCTGTGTACTGCTTTTTCAGCTAAACATGCTATTACTTAAAGTTTAAAGAAGAAATAATAAGCCCCAGACCAGAGCATTCCCCTCCCAGCCTGAGCGGTGCAGGGCCCCTTGTGTCCCAGTGGTGACCCTGAAGAGTAAGTGAAGACAAGCATGTTGGAACTCTGAACCATAATCCTGCAGCTAAGCCAAAGCAAGATTCCATGTGGGCTGATATTAGATTTCCCATCCAGGTCCCAGCAGAGCTGAGGCAAACTGACTAAGCAGCTCTTCCCAATAAGCAAATTTGGGCCATAGAATAGCAAAATAATTCTCTCAAGTTGGCTATAGAGGGGAGAAGATTGAATCCTGCTGCTGACAAAGGCATCAGGACATGGGATAGCTCATGCAAAAGGCAAGAGTAAAACAGCCAGCTGAGTGTCCTCTGTTTAGGATAGCAAAATGTTCAGATTACGTGAGATAGCACAGACGTGAATGCCTTGTTGATTAGCCCTCAGTAACAATTCCCACCCTGCCCCTTAAACCACTGGGATCGATGGGTAGACTGGGTGTTCAAAATAGAGCTGTATGGGCAGAAGAGAAAGAGACACAGAAGAGATACCAGCTCTGGGGACTTGAACTAGGACCCGAGATATATGGTCCCTGGAATTTCCCTCCATAGTGAGCAGCGTCCTTCATCTCTTGATAAGAGGGAGCTGAAACTCAGCCAAAAATACAGGACCTCTAGGACTCTGAGATTTGGAAACCTGACAAGAGTGTGACATGGGAAAGAGCAGATAGGTGTGGATGTGGTGATTGCTGGTGGAAACCTAGTGCCAAACTCTCATCTGTGAGGCCTAAGCAGGGCTGGTTTTCCTTAGGGAGCTGTCAGAAGTGGATCTCTGTGAGGCTATTATAGATTCCACTAATGGCCCTTTCAGATAGTGGCTGTAAGCCAGAGAGTCTGCAGAACCTCATCCAGTGGAGGGAAAAATCAGTGGGGAGTGAGCATTTAGCCATAAAAGCTCTCAAAGCAACCCCCAACTTCATATCTCACTTCTCCATCCTTATTCCAGAAATAGCTGAGGAGACACTCTTGGCTTCTCCATTGGGTGATGTCATTTCTGTGTACGGACTTCACTTCAGTGAGATAATGTGATCCATCCCTCACCAGAACAGGGAAAATAACACCTTTCAGACTGGAACAGAACATAATCTAACATACTCTTGGGCTCTGCAAATGTATGCTGAGTACTTTGTCTCTTCTTTCTGGGCATTGTCTCAGTTGAGGGTGGGAAGAGGTTGGGAGAGGAGGTTCATATGAAAGAGGCAGCATTGGGTGTGGGTGCTTGGCTATTCATTAGGTTCTCTGGTCACTTAGATAAAAAGGTACAAAGAATAGCCCATCACTTCCAACATCTTGGCACTTAGATGCCATCGGGGTAACTGCTAGTGAGGCACTGAAGAGTATCACAGTGGGAGGGTTAGAGATTTGGAAAGGGCCCTGGACAGCATCAAAGACTACTCATATTAAGGAATGAGCACACAGATGCCCAGGGAGGCTAAGGGACATTCTTAAATGATGGAAGAAATGTAGACTAAGAAATCACATGGTTCCCCTGTGGCATCTTGGCGTAGTCCAGGCTCTGGTGCCACTAGCTACATCCACACCTTCTTGATAAGAGCAAAGAGCATCCTCATACACCTGGATGGCTCACCTGCTTTTGGCTCAGGTCATGGTCCCAGGGTCCTGGGATCAAGTCCTACATAGTGCCCCTTGCTCAGCAGGGAACCTGCTTCTCTCCCTGCCTGCTGCTCCCCCTGCTGGTGCTCTCTCTCTGACAAATAAATAAATAAAATCTAACAACAACAACAACAACAAAACAGAGGGAAGAGAATCCATCCATGCAAGGTCCTCTGCTCATATGTAAAATGAGGAAGCTGGATAATGCCAAATGTTGGCAGAGATGTGGGCACAGAAAACCCTCATACACTGCTGGTGGAACATGGGTAGGATAGCCATTCTGGAGAGCAATCTAGAGCTATGTATTCAAATTAATATTTACAAACTTATGATCCAGCAATTTTACTCCCAGAGATATTCCAAGTGAAACACTTCCAATATTCCATACGGGATATACATAAGGAAGCTTATTCCAGTACTGTGTGATGTCAGGAAGTTGAGACCCAACCTGGTAGTCTTTGGGGATGCATAAATAAAGTATGAGGGAGGCCCATCCTGGTGCCCTATGTAGCAAATAAAAGCAAGAGATGAGACGAGTACATGGCAACATGCATGGTCTCAGACTGGTACTCAGGGGGGAAAAAGGTAAAAAAATAGGATGTAATATATATCATATTTCCATGCGCCATTATTTTATGTCTTGATTAAGAAAATAAAAAACTCTGCCAATTAAGCTATGACATACCATTGATTGCAAGGTGTGCCCTGATGTCAGAGATTAAAATGTGGAAAAACATTTCTCTTAGCATCCATTGATGTAGATAAAAACACATGCACTCAGGGTAATATCTTCTGTGAGAACACCTTCAAAAGCATATCAAATGTGTTGCCTACACGATGAAGCAGTGACATGGGTGCAGCTGTGGGGATAGAGAGAATGACCATAGGGGCTTTGCACAGACCAAAGATGATAAAGTGGTTCGCTCCAAGCAACTATGGAGGACAAAGTGTGAAAAGGTGTCTAATAGCGCCAGCTTCAGGGGTTTGTGGGTAGAATCACTGAGATAATATAGACATAGGCCATGGCATAAAGTAGGATTTCTGAGTTATTTCTACTCCCTCTTCATCTTTGTACTTGAAGATGCTGCCCAGGAGAGGAGTTGAAGGGAAAGTTTCAATGTCCTGAGGGTCATTTATTGCCTTCAAATACAAGGACTTTAAACTTGGGTTTGCTCCACATTCATGCTCCAGCACACCGGCAATAGACATGGAAAACAGCAAGCAATCTTGCTTTGGTAATACTGGAAGTCCATTTGATTATCTGTTTACAAAAATGTGTAAAAGCACCATGATAGAGAGGGTATGGGCGATGTGGGAGATAATGATAAAGCCAATGTTTTAGCAATACTTACTTTCTAGAAATACTTTGGCTGATTTCCCAGTTTCTCTGGAGGAGCAGTACAAAATCAATCCAATAAGCAAACAATATACAAATCCTCTACAGGGGACTGTCAGGAAATGGGTTAACTTCCCAGAGAGCTTCTCATATATTCTCGTATTAAATAACATGCTCAACCTGAATCATGAAGCACTTTCTAGAAGGAGCATTAAGAAAAGGAGCTATAATGCTTAAGGTGCTCTGGGAAGGAAGAACGAAGGCTAGTGAGGGTCACTGAAAACAAAACAAATTGAGGCTGTCAGAAATGACTTCCCCTGAGATTCCAGAGGAGAATAAATTCTCTGAGTGAATCAGTTAGATCACTTAGGGATATGCTGAAGAAATGTCTCCTCCCCAAAATGAGTAAAAGCTCCTAGATCTGAGGTAAAAGAATGTATCTTGGTCTCTAAAAATTAGGCAGTGACAAAGCAAGCATTTTAGTAGAAGCAGACAAGGGGGCCACACTGCAAGCTTGCTGAGCCTGGAGACAGCACCTGTGACCACGTTGACCGTTTTCTCACAGCAAAGAGAACCACTTTGGATTTTCTGCGTGAAGGGAGGTTTAATAATAGAGGGCTGCCACACACAGTGTCTGGAAACCCCACATATACTATCAAGAGTTATAAGAGAGAGGAGGAGAGAGCGGGGGTTAGATGTCTGTCCCCTTACAAGGGGACAGGGACTGGGGAAAGAAGCTATAGAATCTCTGTGTTTCTGGATGTTTTCTTTCTCTCCCTTTCTTCCTTATCTCTTGAATTTTAGCCATTCCCCCTGTGTAAGGAGCCTCTAGAGTTGCTCTGAGTTCAAGAGCTTTCCTATTTAATATCTTGGGCACAGTAGATAATAATCTTTCTCTCCATCTCCTATATTTACAAAGTCTTGTTGGAAAAGACAAAGGAAAAACTGTTTCCCTTAAATTTCAAGACCAAAGACATTTAGAGGAAATTGACAGCCAGGATTTAAATCCAAATAATGACCATGTCTTCAGTTTTGCGTTATTTCAACTAACTCCAAGGCCAGCCGTAGCTAGTTCTGAGTGGGTAGTCCAGCCAGCAACTCTGCTTTTCAGGGAGAATCTTCAGGGTGGGCTGAAAGGAGGGGAAAATCCAGGTAATTCATGACTTACTCATTCATCCTCAAATTTTCTAGATGTAGAGAATTTTGAAGTTGGGAGGGGTCTCACACATCATCTGGCCAGCAGCTCTCAAATTATAGGGGAGAGTGGATCCTTAAAGGTAAAAATGTACTTCTAAAAGCTTTTCTCCAATAACTATAAAAGTCTAAAAGGAATCATACATTTAACTTTCAACAACCTCCCCAACTGATCATGTGCCAAACAATTCAGTTATTAGCGCTGATGGGGATCTGGTCAGCTGATGATGACGTCATAGTAAAAATACAGGAATGGGTATCCTAGTGGTGACAAAACTGGGAACCTGAGGTCTACATTAAATTTCACTTTGGGGCGCCTGGGTGGCTCAGTGGGTTAAAGCCTCTGCCTTCGGCTCAGGTCATGATCTCAGGGTCCTGGGATCGAGGCCCATATCGGGCTCTCTGCTCAGCAGGGAGCCTGCTTCCTCCTTTCTCTCTGCTTGCCTCTCTAACTACTTGTGATCTGTCAAACAAATAAATAAAAAATCTTTAAAAAAAAATTTCACTTTGTAGGTATGATAAGGGAGATTCTCAGTGAGTGTGACAAGTTATTATAGAATGACTGAGTGGGCTTTTCACAAACTCCAAAGGATAATAACTTTCAGCCCTTCGATTCAAGTGAAGTCTCTCAATGAATGAAGATTTTAATGTTTGCTTGTTGAGTCAAGATTAGGTTTGAATAAACAGCATTTTACTTTTTTCACATTTTTATCCTGCTCAGGGTAGGATGCTGGAGAAGGAACCTGAAACGGAATATAACCTGCTTTCCCAATTTTTCTTGGAGACCCAGCATTTGGCCTAATCCTTAGAGTGGGAAGTCAGCCTCCAAACCTGAAATCCTGTTTATCTAAGCAGTCTGTTACTGATGCATTAAAGAATGATAGCTTAAGATTTAGCAGTTTCCTTCGTCAATACTAAACAAGCTACTCCAAATAACCTTTGAGAATAGGGTCCTGTATAAATTAACCACACCATCTCCTGGACTGAAGTGTCCATAGAAAACAATAGTTTCCAACGCTAGGAAGTTTTCTATGTGTGTCTAGGTACGTGTGGGGAAGCAGGTTCTGAGTAGACAGGGAAGTTGAAAGAGCAGGAGAATTTATTGCTAAATTTTGTCTTTCTCCTTTGTCCCATCTGGAAAATTATTTCTGCTAATTTGAATGCCCTTGAAAAGTAAGGAAAAATAAGGACAATCAGGAAAAATAATGTGAAAGCACTGCAAGCTAACATACATTTAAATTAGATAATAGTGCCAATGATTTCCTAGAATTCTGCTGATGCTTGAGCACCAGGTAGTTGGGACCATGTGAAGAGGTTCACTAGGGAAGTGAATTTTGGCTTCAGGACTATTCAAGCATGAAAAGTTTTCAGAGCTCCTAGAGCAATGTTGAAGAGGAATCTGAGCCTCTCTTACTTAGCCACTCATTTCTGAGATCTAGTCGTTCATTTTTTTTTTAAAGATTTTATCTTCTTATTTGAGAGAGAGGGACAGAGAGCACAAGCAGGGAGATGGGCAGAGGGAAACAGGGAGCCTGATACCTGGCCCGATCCCGAATCCCAGGATCATGACCTGAGCTGAAAGCAGACGCCTAACCTACTGAGCCCCCCCAGGTACCCATGAGATCTAACCATTCTTGGTCTCATTTAAATTTCAAAAGAACTTGAAAACCCAAGAAAGACTTGATAAAGACTTTTGTCCTTATATTCTGATAAGGAGCAAAGAGATGGGAAGAGGACCCACCATTAAGAGTATGTGAGAAGAGAGGTGCTAATCATGACTGCTTCTCCAAGGCTATGGCTTATGCTTTTTATTTATTTTATTGAGATACCATAAAAGTCACCATTTTAAAGTGCACTATTCAGGAGGGTTTAGTACATTCACAAGGTTGTACACCTATCACCACTATCTAATTCCAGAACAATCGGATTCTTCACCCAACCCCCGCCACTCACCCAGTTGCTTGTATCTAGGTCAGCCTCAGCTATACAATGTTACTCCTTCACTCAATAGACATTTGTTGGGCAGTGACCAAACTCCAGGCACAGGATAATTTAAGCCTACCCTTCTTCACAGAGAGACCGCAGCACAAAGTATCAAACCTTACCTTAGGGAGCAAAGCCTTCAGGGGTATAGTAAAGTGTGCAGGGGTGAGACTGTTAGGTAGGGGTGGGCCATCTGCCAGTGGCTTGGTGCAGTCCTTGGGGAGGAACGGAGATTGGCAGTGAGTCTGCCAATCATATGGATCCTATGGTCTGCAGGAAGTTTCCCTCAAATACCCACAGGCTAACAGCTTTTAAGAGTCATTACCTCCCCAAAGGAGTTTGGGCCAGCAAATCAGCCCTGTGCCTTTCAAGACTCCTACTCCGCTCGTCCACATTTCCTGCTCAGTCCAAGCCCAGCTGCAAAACTTCTTTCCACCTTTAGCAAGTTCCATTTTCTTTTCTCTCCCTAAGTTTTCTTTTGCATGTCTTTTCTCCATTATCCACCCCCCCACCCCGCCCTGAAACCTCCTTTGCTTTTATCGTCTTTTTCCCTTCACTTCTTTTCCTTTTCCCTAGTCTTTCCCCCACGCACCCCAGGTACCCAGCAGGCTTGGGCGGCAGAGCTGTCACGTAAGGGACTGTTTAGAGCTAAGAAAGAAACTGTCTCCTCTCCATACATGCTGACATTTAAAGAACACGAGAATTTGACTCAGTGGTCCCTCCCTTCCTGCAATACCATTACTTATAATTACATGAACATAAAATAATAGTTATTCAGCTCTTACTTGGAACTAGACACTGTACCAAACTCTTTACCGGCTTTGTCTTATTTAATCCTCACCACAATCCAGTAAGGTAGATGCTGTTATGATCCTGTTTAGAGATGGGAAACCCCAGCCTTAGAGCGGTTAAATCACTTGATATAAGCTAGTAAATGGTGGCGAGTCACCAGAGCCAGCTCTGTTTGAGTGCAGAGCCTAGGCTGTGATTTATAAAGCCTTACTTTCTGGGCTTCTATCTTTCCTCGGACCCACCTCCCACTGAAGCTGGCTCCCTCTCTCTTCCTGAAGTGAACTTTGCCGTAGAGTTGGCTTCTCTCCAGCCTTAGCAAGCTAGAGGATCCTTGGCATGGGCTTAGCTCTGAGCTCCATGGAGCATTGTAACTGCTGGTACTAGGGTAATAAAATCTTAACGGTCTCCAGAAAAGACGGCTGTAAATTCTTCTGAAGTCCCACTTTGGGTGTAAAGGTTCACGCCTCTCTTCCCCCTCCTCCTCTCCTTCCTCCACCCCCGCCTCCATGAACTCTCCCGGGTTTCATGAAAGGGGCCATGCATTAAAACAAGGCACAGAAATCCCAGCAGCCTCCAGCTGCAGCCAGGGTTGTGTTTTGTCCAAAGAATGTTCTTTAAAAAAAAAAAAAATTGGAATCAACTTTGTTCAGGATCATAGACACATAGCTTATACTTTGGGGAACAATACAGAGAAAAAAGAAGAAGCAGAGGAAAATGGCCAAGAAGGATAAGAGAAAGGAAACAAGAATAACCCTGAGCATGTAAGGGTGCCCAGAAGAAAAACTTTGTGAAAACAACACCCAAGGGGTTCTGGGATTTTTCCTCGCTCGATTATTTTTAATATTGTTAACTGGGCCCTAACAAGACAGCTGTGGTCTTTCTGAAAAATGCGTTTGGCTGTTTGGAACTGAGCTGGGAAATAACTATCAGCAGAGGCCCGAGAGGGACTCAAAGCTCATTTCTTCCTTCTGGGGGCAAGTGAGCAGATTTGGAGCACCTGGGAGACTGGTGTGGGGAGAGTAACAAAGGGGCCCCTTTCAGAGTTCTCTGCTGCCCCTGCCTAATAACTGACCCACTCACATTTAGAGAAAGTGTGAACATCAGACAGTGACCTGGGAATGTGACCACTGGGACAGATGTCTTAGGAGCCATATGACCTAAGTCCCAGCCATCACAGCACAACAAGGATGCTTTGACTTCTCTCTCCCATGGAAGAGGCAATCCCAAGTGTGTGTGTTGGGGGGGGAGGGGGAGGGCAGGTGCTGGAGGGCTGAGGGCAGGCAAAGAATGTATGTGCAAGTTAAGGATGGGTGAAACCCAGGGGCCCTGGGACTTGATAAACACCACAAAAGGGTTTTATGTGTTCTGGTGATAAAAGCCAAATGAACTTCTCTTTTAGTTTCCTGCTTCTCTTTTAGTTTCTAAACACTTGTGCATTTCACAGGAAATGAAATCAGTGTTTGTCAGCTTCCTATACCCCTATCTCATTGAAAGGAGGGTACGTCGGAGTTGGCTTACGTACCGGAAAGTCAAGGATTTGTTTCTCTAATTTACTACTAATATTTTTCGGATTGGAGTACAATGGCAGGACCATCAGCAACTAGGTCCGTCCTTCACTGGCCAACTGGTCAAGGACATGATTGCTGCCAAAATGTGTGTGTGTGCGTGTGTGTAAAGGAGAGGGGAGAGGAGTGGATAATCTACATTACCACTGTTCGCTGAACACCCCCCCCAACCTCAAATTTGAGTCAAGTGTTCAAAGAAACTTTGAGAGTCGTTTCATTCTTTTCCTTTCTTCAGATGTCATTTTGGGAGGAATGTGCGAAATTTTACCATTTTCTTCTGTATATATTTCAAAGTTCCTTGAAGGCAGTGATTTCGTCTTATGCATTTCTCTGAGTCTAGCAGAGTACCTGGCGCCCAGTATTTCCTCAATTATTGTTTGTGGAAGGGAAGTCGACATCGTTAAGGGAACGCATTTCAGCCACTCTCTTGAACTCTTCCTTGTGACTCCTTTTCTGCCTATAGCCCTCTTGAAGATCTGAATATGGTGTCTCCAAAGCCCCCAGACTTCTCTTTCTCTCTTTTATTTTTAATACTTAAAAAATATTGCCTTTCTACAGACGACTTCCAAATTCCTTTGTTCTCGCCACTCCAAACTACCTTCCCCCATCACCACCACCTTCTGGCTCTCTGGGAACCCTATTTCAGAAGAAGGAAAGCAGTAGGGAGAAGATACTTTTTAGGCATCTCAACTCGGCTGAGACTGCTCTTCTGTGACCCTTTCTCTTGGCAACGCTTCCCTCTTTGCACAAGCCCAGAGCCTTAGACTCCTCCGCTGTTCTCCTCGGGTGACGGAGCAGGGCAGTGTAGTGTGCTGAAGTCCAGAGTGAGAGGGGGTTGGAGGCACCCCTGGGCCCTGGCATCTGCAGAGGGGCTGAGGTGTGGAGGACAGAAGGCAGTCTGTGGTGGGCAGTCTGTGTGTGGCAAGGTTGTGCACACAGTGCCTTTGCACATGAGGCCTCGTGGCCACTGGTGAGATGCCTGTGCTTTGGTTGGATGCTCCGGGCTATGGTACCTCTACATTGCCTTTCCTCCTAATCTCAAACTGACAATAGTGTGAAACATCTTTGTCTGCGTTTCCTCTCTAGAGAAGTAAGTCCCGCCTCCTTCTTTTATTTATTTATTTATTTAAAGATTTTATTTATTTATTGACAGAGAGAGACACAGTGAGAGCAGGAACACAAGTAGGGGCAGTGGGAGAGGGAGAAGCAGGCTTCGAGCCCAGCAGGGAGCCCGATGCAGGGTTTGATCCCAGGACCCCAGGATTGCTATCCAAGCTGAAGGCAGATGTTTAATGACTGAGCCACCCAGGTGCCCAGTCCTGCCTCCTTCTTGACCACAAAGGAAAGACCCTAAAAAGCTTCAAACTCTTTTCGAGGCCTCCAGCCTGCCTACCTATGCTGTGGTTCTCCAACTTGAGTGTGTTTCAGAATCACCTGGAAGCCTTGTAAAAGCGAAGGGTGCTAAGTCCTACTTTCAGAGTTTCTGTCCAGTCGGTCTTGGGTGGGGCCTGAGACTTGGCATTTCTCACAGGTTCCCAGAAGATGCAGATGTCACTGGGGGGATCCCATCAGACCACCAGGCCCATTGATCTGCTCATCAGAAACCACTCAGCCCCGTTTTCCCTCAGCCACAGTCAGGGCTGCTGATTACTGAGCTTGCTTCATGCTTAGCTTTTCTGATGCCTTTACCCCATTTAACCTGCACAACAACCCATGAGGTAACTACTGTCAATATTCCCATTTTTAAGGAGGGAGAAACTGAGGCACAGAGAAGTTATATATCTTGCCTAATAAAAGCGGCGAAGCTGAGCTTCAAAGCTGGGTGGGATTGGCTGAAGCTTGTGTATTTAATCACTCTGCCGTACTGCTTTCATGGTCTAAAGATACTTTTTTTCCGAATGGATGTCTTCTACCTCAGAAACATGGGGCTTTGCAAACAAGGTGCCCTTTCATTCCGAACCTCCCCCTCCCCAAATTTCTCTCTGCTGCTGGCTACGTACAGCCGGAGAAAGCACACATTTAATCTCCATTAAGACCTTCAAACTTTTTGGAGAGGAAGTCTGACTCGGGAAAGAAGGATGAAGTACTGAAGTTTTTAAAGCAAGGCAGTTTTATTGCGTTCCATAACATGGTAATACAAATGAATGACTAACAGAGCAGTTCCAAGAATTCCTCTTAGCCTTTCGAAATAAATAAATATGGCTCATTTACATATAAACAACTGTATTAAAGAGCCGGGGCTGATTATTTGAGTTCCAGTTAAAAATACATAAGAATTTTGCCACTAATTTTTTAGAGGATCAAGATGAATTAAGAATCCATGTTCCAGGGCGCCTGGGTGGCTCAGTGTGTTAAAGCCTCTGCATTCGGCTCAGGTCATGATCTCAGGGTCCTGGGATCGAGGCCCGCATCGGGCTCCCTGCTCGGTGGGGAGCCTGCTTCCCCCCCTCTCTCTGCCTGCCTCTCTGCCTCCTATGATCTCTCTCCCTCTGTCAAATAAATAAAATCTTTAAAAAAAAAAAAAAAGAATCCATGTTCCAGAACATGCAACCTTTAAGATCATCTCATCAAATGATTCCTTTACCTTTTGCTGCTAGATTTGGGTGTGAGTGTCTCAGGAGATCTCTCTGGCAAAATCCATAAACAGGTTAACTATTAAGTTGAGGCAAAATATGATGCATACCAGGCAGGCTAGGATTTGATTTTAAATAAAGACAGCTCAGTCTATGGCTTTGCTTCAGCCCGGGTTCCCACACTTACGGAGAACTTGCTGCAGTTAGTTATAGATTTTTCCAGCGATTCTAGTGTACACTGTGTCTAGAGGGGACCAGGGAATCTGCAACATATATTCTCTCAAATTTTATTTTATTTTATTTTATTTTCTTATCAGTGTTTTTTTCCTTTGTCTCTGTAGTTCAAAGGCACCAGACTTTGAGAAACACTGCCAGGTTGTGAGGGAGGGAGTGGAGGGGGGAATGGGGATTTGGGGAGGTTCTCAGACACTTCCAGTGGTTCCAGTGCCATCTTCACATTGGTCTCACCTGCAGCTCAATTAAAAAAACACTGATTCCGGGCTCTCCTCAGGAGCCACAAAAGCAGAATTTTTAGAAGTGGACCTGGACAGTGGCATTAACAGAACAAAAAGCAAAATGAAAAAAGTCCCTGGGTGATTCTAACGTGGGGGCTGGTGTTGAAAACCGCTAAGTCTGATTCGGAACAATCAGTAGCTGAGGGTGAAAAGCGGAAAAGTAGAAGATACGATATGCTGAATGTATGGGTGGATGGGTGGGTGTCTTTTCCAAACTAGAAGGAATTCCTGTGATAAAAGACCCTAACTTAGGAAAGAGCTGCTGCCCAGTTTGGAAGCTTCTGTGGGTCCTTCCTGTATCACTGACTCATCAATTCCTCTCCTGCGTGTGGTATAGGGGCCATCACTGGGAGCCATCAGCCTAAGGTGCCTTGGGTGGGGAATTCATGCTCACTTGTGTCGGGCCCACAGGCACTTGGGCCTCCATCCCAGGCTGCTCTCTGCCGCTCACTCTGCCGCTCAAATCTGGCAGCCCCACAAACCTCTGGCACCCGGTGCTTTCTGAATGATATCCCTTCAGCTTCAGCCCAGGGGCTCTGGCTTTTCTGTTTGTTTTCTTTTTTCTTTCTTATTTAAGAAGCTCAAGAGAACTTAAAAAGCAGACCCTTGAAAGCTAAGCATTTCTAATCACATAAAGGTGTCTCTGCAGGGCCTGGGCTAAAGAGGGTTTGTTTGGGGGCTTTCATCTTTCTGTGTATCCCCTTCCTTCTTCAAACAATCTTTCCGGGCTCTTATCCACCCAGCTTCTTTGCCGGACGCCCACCCCCATCATCTCCATGTTTGGGGCCCAGAGGGTAGAGGAGCGGAGGGGGTGGCTAAGGGCCTGAGGGGGAAGGGAGGAAGCAGTCGGCCCCCATGCTGGGTCCAAGGAGACTTTGTGAGAAAGTCCCTCTCCATCTGCAGCCCAGCCCGGTGGGAGTCAATTAATTCTGAATAACCTAAACCGACAGAGGTATTTGCATTCACAACCTGACTGATGACCGTATAAAATTGATTTATGAATTAAAGTGCTTCCCCTCCCTTTATCCCAATTCAGGCTGTAATTGATTATACGTGCTGCAGCGAAATTAAATAAAAGAAAATTAAAAAGAAAAGAAAAAGGAAAGTGAAAAAAAGAGAGGCCCTTGCCTGGAGGTCCGGCCTTCTCAGGGCTCCTCGGGATTAGCCATTCTATTCATCACATATCAGTTTTTCTTTAAAAAGTTACTTCCCCCTTTGTCTCCACCCCACCGCGCCTCCCCCACACCTTGCTACCGCCGGCATTCTCTCAGGCCTCCTCCCACCGGCTGATCCTCTGGGGGGTTAATGAGTCAGTTACCCTCCTGTTCCCTGGACCTGGACGGGGAGAAGCAAGGAGGGCTTGTCCCAGGTAGCACCGTGCCCACAGACATTGAGAAGCAAGCAAGGGTGTCTTCTATCTTCTGCCTCCCTCTTCGGTGTGAGCCTCTCACCTTGTCCCTTTTCTGACTGACCCCCACTCCTCGGGCACACAATCAAAATTTTCTTGTCAGAAATGTTCTTATAAATATGTTTTCAGTAAGGCATCCATTCATGATAACTGTTTTCATGGCTCATTCCTCTCAGTTACCAAAGAATAAAGTATTGGATAAAGGAATAAATCTCTAATTGAAAAATTTCAAGCTCCTCTGCCTGGGGAGGACTGTTTCTTGGTTCGAGGAGGGTCTGGAGCAGGGGACTAGGGCAGCCGGATTCAAACCTCCTAAACAGCGTAAGGACAGGCTTTGGAAGTTTGAGGAAGAGAGAAAATTATGTCGTGTGTTCTTGTGCAAGTCACTTGACCTTTCTTGCTTTCATTGACTCCGAGTTAACACAGGGATAAGGGCCTAAACTGAGGTAATGTATGTAAATCCCCTTGAAGTGGGGCTCAGAAAACATGGCAGGTCCTGCGCAAATCTTAGAGCCTACCTCCTTGCTCAGTCTACTTATGAAGCAGGGCAGTGCTGACTCAAGAGTTTTCTGGTAGTAGGATAATCAATGGCTTTCTCCCAACTCCGAGTTGCTATTTGAATGACAAACGGAGAACTGTTTTTCATTGCCAAACCAGTCTTGAGAGCAGACTTATTTCTGTATCCCCAGAGATCCCGGTGCACAAACACATCATAATGAGATCCTCCCATTCAATTCACCCTCACTACTTCTTCACCTTTTCTCTTCCCCCTTCTACCTTGGGACTGCCAAAACTGGATCCCCAGTTCCTGCTACTTCTTTTCCTGCCTTAACTGTTATCTCAAAAACTCACTTCCTACTTTCCTCCTTTTTTGTCGTTGACAGGTTATAGTATCGTTCTCTCTCCTCTAAAGTGCTAATGTGCAGTTTCATGGGTGATCTCATGCGAAGTGCTGTTGGCCACGTTTCACACACACTTAAAGTAGAGAGAAGTTTCGTGGGCCTGAGCAGAAGCCCACTTTGCTGGCAACCAGCATGATGCTCATGTTCTCCAACTAGAAGCTCTTCCAGAAACAGATCTCTGAAAGTGAGTGGGGGGTGTGAACCCCCAAAGCGTCACCATGAGAAAACCGACAGACGATTGGATCCTCTTTGGGGAATGTTCAAAAGGTAACCTATGTGATGAGCAAGTTTCCAATAAATGTTCAGACAGCTCTAGGGTACTAACCTGAGAGGGGATTTTAAGTGGCCTGGAAGGTCCTTCTCAGCTCAGGAGGGCCACACTGCTGGACCCTGATGTGGGCTCAGGCCTCTTGAAACTTCACGTGACTACTCTACTGCTGGCTGATCTGCAAATTCCCTTTCTGAGATGCAATGAGGAGAGAAAGGTGCTTCAGCTCTTTTGGGCTCTTTACCCTTTAGTACGAAAAGGAAAGCCTGCCATCCGAGGAGACAGACCACCTCTGCAACTTTGCTAATGGAAGCTTTGCATCCACAGAAAACCCAAATGCATTTTAATATATGTGGAAGTCAGGAGGCCAGCAAATTAACACAGAGAAGAACCCAATGGAAGAAGTCTGAAGCGGAGAGTTCTAATTAATAAGAATGTCCCTTTTCTTAAAAGGATTTATTTATTCATTTTTTTAGAGAGAAAGAGAGAGAGTATGTGCAAGCAACAGGGAGAGGCAGAAGGAGAGGAAAAGAGAACCTTAAGCAGACTCGGTGCTGACCACGGAGTCTGACACGGGGCTTCATCCCAGGACCCTGAGATCACAACCTGAGCTGAAATGAAGAACCAACTGAGCCACCCAGGGGCCCCAAGAACATCCCTTTTCAAGCGAACCAGAGAACTTAACTACTTCCCTGAGGCTGGAGCAGGGTTTAAGCTCCCAGGAGTGGAAAGGCAATAAGTGTGGGGTACCGGATTGTATCTAGCTAGCTGCAGATTGACTTCAGCAGATGAAAGCTTCCTGTCTGTGGCATATGACTAGAAATGGCATCTCCAAGTAACTTCTAGGAGAGAAGTCAAGGTTTTTATGGGCCAGAAGCCCTGGTGGTAATTGTTGGGCTCCCCCAGACCAGCCGAGATAGCCTCTTCTCTACAATGGTGGTATCTTAGGGCTCATCTCACCCTGGTCTGGGGTCAGACATTAGGCAATGTGGGTATAACTCTGACCTTAACCTCTGCCATGGTAATCTTGGAGGAGGACCAAGAGCAGTTATGAGAACTCAGTAAGTCATGAGGGACCAGTCAGTTGACAAGCCGGGTAAGGAAAGTGTGGGGATATAGAATTCTGGGAGGATTTGCTCCTGTCACACAGCTTCAAAATCAGATAGAGCTGCACATGGATGTTCATAGCAGGTTATTTGTAACTGTAAAACTTGGAAGCAACCACGATGTCCTTTAGGAGGTGAAAGGAGAAACAAACTGTGGTACTTCCATATGATAGGATATTATTCAGAGAGAAAAAGAAATAAACCATCTAGCTACAAAAGTACAGAGGCACCTTAAATGCTTATTATTAACTAAAAGAAGTCAATTTGAATGATTCCAACTACCAGGCAATCTGTATGGTTCCAACTACGTGAAATTTTAGAAAAGGGAAAAATATGGATACACTAAAAATATCAGTGAATGCCAGGGGGTAGAGGAGAGAGAAGAGGGATGAATAGGTGGAACACAGGGGTTTTTTGGGGGGGGGGTGAAACTACTCTGTTTTCATACTTTAATTGTGGATATGTTTCATTATACCTTTGTCAAAACCCATAGAATGTACAACACAAAGAATGACCCTTAATGTGAACTATGGACTTCAGTTAATACCAAGGTATCAGTATTGGCCCATAGGTAGTAAGAAATGTACCAACACTAATACAGGATGTTAATAGTAGGGGAAACCATGGAGGAAGGAGGTAAGGGAATGGAAAGGAAGAGACGATATATGGGAACTCTCTGTACCTTCAGTTCAATTTTTCCAGAAACTTAAAACTGCTCTACAAATAAAGCCTATTATTTAAAAAAAGAGAGAGGGAGACCCCCTTTTTTTTAGTATTGACTTTTAGCAGCTTGTTGGAAAGATCCTATGTAAATGTCAGTTTATTTGATCATTCTTAATGAAAGGCAGAAATGACTTCTGAAGACATAAAAACAGCTTGCTAATGTATAGGAAAAGAGTCAGGCTGCAATAGTGACACTGTTGGTGTTGCTCAGTAATGCTGAGGAGCCGAGGAGCCATCCCTGTAGTGGTGCCCATGTCCCACGTCCCACACTCAGGACCGTCCACAGGGTGTGAGGTGCTCTCAGAAGCAGAATCTGATCCTCTTTAAGCAGTGACTTCCTCTGACCTTCCAAAGACAAAGAGAATGAAAGGTCCAAATTCCCACTTACGGGAAGAAGGGCAATCAGCAGAGAACAGATGACCTGTTGCTGAAACCCCAAGAATGAGATCCTGGAATCAAGTGTTGCCCTAATGGCTCCGTCCAAGATTCCTGGCAAGTCATGAAGCTGCACTGATGCTTTTCTTTGAATATCTTCACCTCTGGTGTCCAGTGGGTTTGCTTGCCATTCTCAGTGCAGGCTTATCTTCTGAACTGTTGCCCACAAATGATGCAGAAAGGGCCCTTCCTTTTGTTCAGAGGAAACCCAATCTTACTTCTGTAACTTCTGCATCTTCAAAAATTCTGGACAGTCTGCCTGGGCTCCTGTCCTGACCTAGGATTACCTCCCTACATGCCGGACTGTGGCCTAGGCCAGACCAACTTTTCTCCTATTCTTACTGAGATGCTTTGTCTACTTGGCCTACTTTCCCAATCAATTCACTGCTCTTACACTCAGAGATCAGAAATTCAGGGAAATATGTCATTTATATATAGCACTCTCTCGAATTCAGCTCAACAAAATTTGTCTGACCTACAAAACAAGACTCTGCAGAATCTGCAAAGAAAAAGAATAGTTCTTTTCCTTGGAACCTGGTCCTCTAGCTAAGATGTATGTAAATTAAATGAATAGAGAACAGTCCCAAGCCAAGATAATAAACAAGGGCTTGGCACTGAGGTACTGTCTATACATGTAAGTGGCAAGAGGATTCAAAGAAAGGAATAGATACCTGTGGGAAAGCCTTGTCAGTGAAAACTTCTGGGAGAAACTGATATGTAAGATCTAAAAGGAGACTTGTTTGTTCTAATGTACACATTTTCCTTGGCCCAGCAAAGTGATTAAAAACAATTGCGGTTTCGGTGTTCAGGAAAAGATAGGCTAAAATAGTAAAACCAACCTGGGGGAGCAGAGCAAACACAAGGAAAAAGTAAAAAATTTCACCAACCGTGTATTTTTTCAGTTGACTTATTCGGTGAACTTTTCCCACTTGATGTGATAATGAAGCTTTGAGCCAGGTGATTCTGGAACACCTCCTATATCATCCTTGTCTTCCCCCTTTAGATTGCCTTCGCTTCTGGTGCTGCTGGAATAGGAAATTAGTAGGATAAAGATGAAGACTTGACTTTACCAAAATTAAAGTCGCCAAACATAACTCAGGGAGTCTCAAATAAGATGTTGTAAATTCTGGCAAGTTCGGGGCAGACATGGAGAAGGTGGCGAAAGAAGAGGAAGAGGAAGAACCATATTGACTGACTGTGTTTTAAAAGATAAGTCACTTTCAACTCTGCAAATGAACAGGCCATCAGAAAACCTGATGTGTGGTCATCACCTCTAAAGGCTGGAACACAACCATGTACTCAGAACACTGTTGATATCATTTATATTCTCTCTTTGGAAAAGGAGGACAATGGTACCACAGAAAGTATAGTGATAATTTAAAAAAAAGATGTATATAAAGCATTTAGAACAGTGCCTGGCACAGAGGAAGTATCATAGTATTAACTTTTATTATTCATTTGTGACAAATAAACACAAAGGGTTAAAAAAAAAAGCAAACAAAAACCCAGTCACTCTTAACATTTGGTTGGTATATTATTTTTAAGTAACCACATATTTGCTCTTTCCAAAATAAATGATATCTAGGATGGAAATGAGACTGTTTAAATGAATGCTGGTCTGGGTTTAATAACAAATTCGTGTTTTTGTTCGGATGAGGAAATAAACCTTAATAATTACATGAAAATGACCTTTGATTGCCTGATATTAAGAAGGCCAAGACAGGAGAATGTTCAGACTGTTTAAAAACACCATGCTTTTTTTCTGATTAAAGGCTGTTTTAAGAGGATAAACCAATATTGCCAGAAGTGGGGGTTTGTTCCATCAGAAGAACCTTCTTTTGACCTTGGGGCCAATGTTTCAAACCTGCTGGAAGAGCGAGCTGTCTAGCTCCTTGAGTTTCCCTGGTGGCCCCCACGAGTCCTTGTGCCACACCAAAGCTCTTCTTGCTCTGGATGGATGTCCTTGCCATATAATGGCCCCTGCTGGTCCAGCCACGTGCTGGAAGACACGGACAGAAGGAAAGAGTCCCTGATGTGCTCCCCCCAAAGCTGCGCATTCAGTGGAGGAAAAGAACAGCTGGCTAGAGAACTCAGCCCTCCTGGCTAGTTGGAAAGGAACATCCCTGAGACTACTTCGTTGAACTCTTCTTATTTCCTTCTGTGAAACTGAAGAGAGGGGAGACACAGTATCTTGGCTGCTTGAATGATGTCTCTTCTATTTCTTCCAGCTGTCAACGTTAGTGCATCTAATAGATTGTTCCGGTCCTCAGTTCCTCACAGCTACCTTGGTGAGGGAGACCCTTCACATCCTATGTCAGTCTCTAATCTTCTTTTAAAAAGACACATTTCAGCTCCCCAAAATTACTTTTTCCTCAAAGTACAGGTATTTTGCTTATTGGATTTCCTAGAGATAATCCATAGGAATATTCGAGGCAAATCTTGCATTAAAAGAGGCTGGACAACAGAGCAGCAACCTGAGGAGGAAAAAGTCAGAACTATCTCATGGACAGAACTCATCCCCGCAGAGGGTCATGAGCAATTGGAGGTGAGGAACAATTTTAAGGAAAAGTAGTCTGCTAAGAAAAATGTGCAAAAAACTTATTCCGAATATCAAAAGGCCAAAATTAGTTTTAAAAGTTTTTTTTTGTGTGTGAAAAGTTGAATGTTTACACAAATATTATTTTTGAAATGAAGAACAGGTGCAGGAAGGTGACACCAGTAATGAAAGAAAAGAAAAGAACTAAAAGTCAAAAGCATCAGTTTGTAAATTCCCTGATAAACCATTCTGGGTTTGAAAACAACTTGTAATTCTTAAAATTATTTCAACGTGTGTAACTTCATGTGAAATTCACATCAGAGGTCACTGCTTTTATTTTTATAGAGTCTCTTCACTATTGATGACTATGTCATACAAAGGTATGAGTTTTGAAAATATAAAAGTCCTTGGAAGCTAATTCACCATGGGTCTGTGGTAAATCAGTCTTCAAAGTCTGATAATGGTGCAGCTTTTCCAATTTTCTATTTTGGCTAAACAATTTTAGCACGTAATCATCATCATTAATAGAAGGAAAAAAGTGTCCCCTCTTAGAAAAAAAGAAACAAAAAACCAGACTGCTCAATAAATAAGATCTGTTGTAAAACTAGAAATTGGATTCAACTCTGAGGATGAAGTTGTAAAGAGTTGGCCACTTTTGATTCTGAAGTGGGCCTTTGTAGCTGTCTTCGAACCCCTGGAATAAAGAGGTTTGATTTGCGATGGAATCTCTAGAGCCTGCAGTCATATACTACAATATGTTGTAAATCCAGAGGGTACAATATAGATTTCACAGGGGGCCCTGGGGTTAATTGAAATTCCATCTGTTTCTTCTCTGTGGCAAACTTAGTATCCTGGGATATTAGCTCAGGATCAGATATGACGTTTACAACTTTTTAAGTTTTAGGCTAAAAGAGAAGTTTGCCTAAATTAGCTCCTCACTACTTTCTACATCCTACCTTCAATTAAAAAAAGTTTACAAGACAGCCTTTATTTTCCCCACAGCTGTCCCCGAGGCAGCCCACCCCCCCCCTTTCCAGTGCATGCCGGGCAATGCCATGTATTCTTAGACTCCCAATGGCCCCCATTACTGTCAATTAGTTACGGAATGCTACAGGGATTCATGCCTGACAGCTCGGGTAAAGGCAGGAGAAATGGGCCCAGTAGGGAGCGAGGGGCCTGATTCTTTTTTGTGCACAAGAAATACCTTTCTCAGCAAAGCTTTTAATGGCTTTCCCTTCATTCTTTCCCTCTGCTCTAGCGCTGCACCCCCCATGATCCCTAACACATCATATACACATGTGCTGCTATATTCACACACTGACACGTTTGTGTGACTATCACCCAGGACTGTGAGAACTCTCTGAGCAGGAGGCTCTGAAATGTCCTTCTAACCTCTGACAGTTAGAGAGCTTTAACATTCCTGTATATATCTTTGCTATAATCTGATTCCTAACTTCCTCTCTTCAGAAGGTTTCTTGTTACCAAGTTGCTCTTTGCCTCTGGCTTTTTAGCATATTTTCCTTCTGCAGTTTTCCTCCTTCCAAAGAAATGCGTTTCTCTCAGGACACAGACTCTGGGTTGGACCCCCCCATGTGTGGTCACTGAGTTGGGCAGACGGTGGTGCTTGGCATTTCCTGCCCCTCCCAGGTCTTTCTGACTTCTTTCTCTTTCTCTTCCCTTCCTCTCCTCTACTTTCCCACAATCTCTCCCTTTCCTCCTCCTATCTGTGCCTAGATCATTCCATTTACTCTGGAGACTTGAGGCCAGGGCTTTGGTTTTACTCATTTTTGTTCTCTCTCCCCTTCCTTACCCACTCCAAGTATTTATCAGAACAGGACAAAGGCTTTCTTTTGTTCACCAATGTATCTGTACTCCATAGACTGGCACCTGCCTCAAGTAGGAGCTCAGTAATATGTGTTGAAAATGCATGCATAAAAAGAGCATTTAATGCCATTGGTGGTACTCAGGGCTAAGGAGAGCCCAGCATCACATCAAAATGGTCTGCCTGTTCCTGGTTTACTGTCTTTGCTCTTTTGTAGGAGTACCAGCCTTTTCTAACCCTTCAAAACAAAGACACACTTAAGAAAAGCCTACTAGGAAGATAACAGGTCCCAATAGAAAGTAAATACAATGCTTAAAGTGATTACACTTCTCTGATGGGTTTGAAAAAGATGACGGGTTTGAAAAAGAGTAAAGGGAGGAGATGATGACCCACTAGAGAAAAACACTCTCTGGAGCAATTCATGCCTGGGTTTACATTGTTCCAGGCCCTTCCTCTCCCGGAGCCCAGCCTAGTGCAGGGCGTTGAGGAGTCACCTAAGGGCAGTGGCAGGAAGACACTTTCAGCCCATCTAATCCAGACACCTACAGAAGGGCAGAGGAAAGATCCAGGACAGTGAGGAATGTCAACATTGGAGGGATTTCTTGAGCCGAAGGGTAAGGCTGCAGACATCCCCTTCCGGGCTCTTGCGTTTCAGGCAGTAATGGGTAGACACTGTCCAGTGGGCAGTTTTGGTCTGCAAAATGCAGCTATTTTTTATGGTCAACCCATCACCACCCACATACTGCTTTAAGATTCCTGCAGATTCATCAAGCTTCATATTTATGCCATGTGAGAGATATTTCCCATGCTGTCTGTTTATCAAATCTGCTTTACTTCAATGCTTTTGAAATGGGAATGGAAGTGGGAATCACCTGGCAATCCCATGAAAGTGCCGATTCTGTGGCGTGTCCTGGGATTCTGCATTTCTAACGAGCTCCCAGGTGATCCATTATTGCTGGTCCACTGATACTGAAGAGCAAGCCTTTATCAACCTGGCAAGAAGTAGAGAGGGCTTTGTAAGGATGGATTGACTCTAACCTGAATTAAAGAAGCCAAAGTCTCCTTAATAAAGATTTTGATTCCTCAGACAAGAAAAAACGATGTACGTGTGATTCTCATATCTTTCCTTTTTTGTCAGTATAGGAGGTGCATGGAAACAGTCAATGAACTCATGAACTAGATATGCTAATGCTGTTTGTCCAGTGTAACTTTCAACACCTTTTCTACCCACTCGAACAAGAATTCTATTACAAAGTTTCAATTTTGTTGTTTTAAACAGTGAAGTTACTTCATCATGAAGAAAGAAATAAGTCACTGTATGCTGAATGAATGAGGTTACTTGGAAGACAGTATGATCAGCTGTCTACCACTCTTCTTTCCTACCTGCTAAAGAAGATGCAAAAAGAAAAGAAGAGGTAGGGTACATAATACAGTTCCATTGGTAACCAATTAATACAATTTTGATTAGAAAGAAATGCAACAGAATATCCATACTTGCATATGGTTAATCCTGCCCATGGTTCTGCTCTCATAAAGACACAGGCTTGGGACTCAATATATAGGGGCAACTTGCATTTATAAATCCACAGAAATTCAGAAGACAGTCACTAATATTTATTACATCTGGTGCTAGGTGACAGTTGGGGGTCCAGATCCAAAAGGAGTGGACAGTCTAATTAGGAATATAACACAATGAAAATGAAGCAATAATTTAAAATGTAAACTGTAACTTTTCATTATTCCATAAACATCCAGGCATTCATGACAGTTAAAGGGAGCTTAAGGGAAGAAAAGATTAATTAAGATTGAGATGGTCAGGAAAGGTTTTCTAAAAGGTAAGATATGAATTGGAATTTGAAGGAAGGTTAGGCTGGGAGAGATGGCAACAGAGTGATGAGGGTGTTGGGAAGGACAAACAACTGTGTGGAAACAAGAGAACATAAAGTGTGCAGGAGCCTTTGGGCACAACAGCCTGCTGGAGTTATTTATGTAAAGGAAATACGGTAGAGGGAGAAATGTGGAAACAACAAAGTTGGGATCAGATTAAGAAAGTCTTGAATGTTAGGCTACAAAGGTTGGAATTTATTCTGTTAATAATAATAATAATAATAATAAAACACTGGATATTTTGAGAAGAGTACATTTAACTAAAGTATTTTATTTTATTTTATTTATTTTTAAAGATTTTATTTATTTATTTGACACAGAGAGAGAGAGAGATTACAAGTAGGCAGAGAGGCAGACAGAGAGAGGAGGAAGCAGGCTCCCGCTGAGCAGAGAGCCCGATGCGGGCCTCGATCCCAGAACCCTGAGATCATGATCTGAGCCGAAGGCAGAGGCTTTAACCCACTGAGCCACCCAGGCGCCCCAAAAAACTCTTTTTTAAAAAAATTTTTTTTTCCTTAGGATTTTATTTATTTTGACAGAGAGAAAGAAAGCACAAGTAGGCAGAGCAGCAGGCAGAGGGAGAGGGAGAAGCGGGCTCTCTGCTGAGCAGGGAGCCTGATGCGGGATTTGATCCCAGGACCTTGGGATCATGACCTGAGCCGAAGGCAGCGGTTTAACCGACTGAGCCACCCAGGCACCCTTAACTAAAGTATTTTAATAAATTGATTTCAATTGCTCAAGTGTAAGGCATAATTAGGATGGTGGAAAAGGACACTGAGTACGTGGGGTAGAAGGAATCATAGACTTTAATGACTGAGTATACTTATTGGATGGGCAGTGACCCTGAGGCTTGAAGTTAGTAGAATAGAAAGTAAACAGTGTGTGTGGGGGGATTCATTTTGAGATATTTTAAGTTTTAAGTACTAGTGGGACAGATAAGTGGAAAAATCCAATAGTTAACCAGAAGTGTGACAGTGTTACCCTGGTGAGACATGGCGGGAACTGACACCTTGGGAGTGAAAGACAGCTCCATGGAAAAGCATGCAGAGACTGAATCTGGGAGAAATGCCCATATGTATGGCCCAGAGAGAAGAAGCAGAGGCACACAGAGAATGAAAGAAGAGAGGGGAAGATGGGGGGTCGGGCTAGAGGCAGGGGCCACAGCCTTGAATGCCACAGAGGACCCCAGCATGACCGGATCAATGGAAGGTCCCTCAAAGCTACTGGTGCCTTTCCTGGTGTGGACAACACAGAGTGGAAGGATGGAAACCAGATGACAGGAGATTAAGGGGTGAACGAGTCATAACAAAGTTATAATTTATGGACTTCCCTTTAGATAAAAGGAAAAAGAGAATGGAAACTGATGGGGAAATTAAGACAAGCACTTTTGTTGCTTTTTCATTTATTATCATGGTGACCCAGATTTCTTTGTTTATTGATTAAGGGAAAGGAAAAAAGGGGAGAGGAAAAAATGGCATCTTAAAAACCACAGAGGGACAGGAATTTGAGGCGGTAAAATCCTGCAGGAGATAGGCCTCCTGGTAAAATGTGAGCCCTATAAATGGCAGCAAGACAAAACAAAACAAAATAAACCTACACCAAAAAACTCCCTGAATAACTCTGCCTCCATACACTTGAAAGAAAAGGGGTACAGGCTCCTGGGAGTCCTATCACCTCAATCCTGTGAGATTTGTTTTCAAGTTCCGGGTCTGGAGGTAAAGTGGAAGAATGGAGACTGTTTGGACTGGCCATCGTATTAGGAAATTGGGAAAAGGTGAATAGAAAGCACTGCCAAACAACAGTTGAGATGAACGTTAACTAGCCAAAAAAGCACAAACACACACCTAAAGATGGTACACAGTAGGCATGACTCAGGGTTGTGGAACCAACACCACAGACTGGAGACAATGAAGCACCAGACACAAGTGGTTAATAACCTCAACAGGCATGATCCAGAAACTGTGGCATATTAATAAGAGGGACATGACTAAGAATGCCGAACAAGAGCTACTATTTAAAAGAGACTTTAAAAAGCACTTGTTGGGAGTCGAGCAAAGGACAATAATTTATTGAGTACTGTATGCTCAGCACTGGACTTGGACATGCTGGGATTACGGAAGAGTTGCCAGGCAGTGTCCCTGCCCTCAAGGAGCTTAAGTATAGTTGGGGAGCAGAGGAGCACAATCGAACCCTAAGAGTACATCCACATTGTGCAGTACAGACAGACTTTAAAGTACCATGAGGAAGAGTTGGCTGGAGCAGAGCTGGTTGAGAAGCAGCCGGAGTGGCAGAATGGAACTGGTCCCCCATCCTATGTTCTTCACAGCCTCACCAAGGGTCACAGCCAAGCCTCACATGGGAGCACCTGTGAGATCGGAAATGGAGCCAAGGAAAGGGTAAGTGTGACTTTCTCATCATGTGAGGGAGACCTGAAAGCTATAGTCTCCCTGCTCAGAGAAAGATCTGAAAGTAATTCTCATCATCCTTCTGTGCCTGGTGTGGGGCGTTCTGCTCAGCAGAGCAAGCTGTGTTATGAGGAAGATAGGAGATTTGGGAGTGGTGAGAAATCTGGAGTCTTTAAAAAATCTTTGTATTGATTTTCCCCCAGGTTTATTGAGATACAATTGACAGAGAACAGTATTTATGCTTAAGTGTACAATACAATGATTTGGTATATGTATATATGGCAAAAGGATTACCATGACAAGATTAGTTAACATCCATGACCTCGTGTAGTGATATCTTTTTCTCCTTGTGATTAGAAATTTCAAGATCCACTCTCTCAGCACCTTTCAAATATACAGTGCAGTATTGTTAAGGATAGTCATCCTGGAGTCCTTGATGAGAAGGCAGCTGCAGGAAGCCACCCCGCAGCATACAGCCACTGAATGCCTGAGCAGCCCTTAGGAGCGTTCCTCTGGGCTATGGTGAAGCGGCTTTCCCAGTGCTCTCTGCTCCTGGGGTCTCCCTCCCACTTCAGAACTTGCTGTTTGGGTCATTCACACTGGGGTGCAGTTTTGGCTCTGCCACTTACCAGCTGGGTGGCCTTGGGCAAGTTGTTTAAGACAAGTGAGTTGAATATCCCCCTCCAATGGGGTAACAATTCTTGTAGGAAAAGTGTGTGGTACCAGACAATTGCTTGATGTTATTGTCATTTCCAATTACTCTCTCCTTCCTTTATCTTTATTGCTTGGGAAAGAAAATGGTAGCTTCCTCCTTCCTATTTCTTTCGTTCAGTCACACTTGCTCGGCAGTGGAGTGTCCTGCCCTGGTCAGATGGATCCGGCTCAAGCAACTGGCCATTTGCCTGATATGTGACTAATGTTCCTCTGATCCAACACATGCACGCGTGCGTGCGCGCGTGCGCGCGCACACACACACACACACACATGAGGCCTGGAATTCATATTTTTCAAAGTTTCTACTCCTGATTAAGACTGTTATACCCACTCAGACTCAAGTACCCCATGAGAACACATAACGATAGTGCATGAAAAATAGATGATTGTTTTCTCAACCTGAGTGAGTTCGGAGGCGGCAGCTGCCTCATAGACTTGGGAATATACTGAAAGGGACTTGTCTAACTGGGGACTTGACATTTCAGAGAAGCCCACCATCAAAAACAACTTTTTTTTATTTGCTGCTTTCTAGAAATAGTGCAGGCTAAGGTTTGCTCCAATCTTGTATTTTTGTTTTTTTGGGTTGAAAATTATATTCACTCCATCCTGGATGTTTTCTTTACCTGTGATCACGTGACTGGTGTCCTTCTAAGGAGTCAAGGACCGAGGCATCCACCAAAGGAGGAGAGGAGGAGTGCACCTCAGGGGATGGAGGGAGCAGAGGCTGAGGGTGGGGTGGCGGGAGAAGGCAGGCAGAGTAGTGGGAGCCACTGGCTGTGGGCTGAATGTCCCATATGTACAGTCTGGTAGGTGGATGTTAAATTCAGCAAGTCTGACCCAAGGAAAAAAACTTGTCAAATGTTTCTAAAGTCTTGCCCAGTGTCCCACACTTTTAGGGGTGTGTGTGTGTGTGTGTGTGTGTGTGTGTGTGTGTGTGTGTGAGATGGGGGTGGGGTGGCTGTATACTCAGAGTTGAAAATAAAAAAGCTCCCTCTATTGACTCCTGAATGGCTGAGATAAAGAGAACCACATGGGACTCATTGTCAGAAATGAGAGTTCAGAAGCTGGCCTCCTTTTTCCCATTATTGTGCTATTCTCCTCCTTCCCCCTATCCCTCCCACCTCAAAATGTTTCCCCAGCCCCCACCCAACCCCTACGACCCCCCTTCCCCAACAGCCCAAAGACCCCTCTTTTCAAGCTCCCACTGTTGAGGCCCCCTCCACGGAGCCCAAGTCCTCCATTCAGAGTCACTGGTTTGGGTAAAATCCCTTATTCACCCCTACCTACCCCCCTGCCCCATCAGCTGAGCCTCAGCTCAGACCTCACAAAACAAAACAAAACCAGCCCATAGAATTGATGGTTGCTGCTGGAGGACCCCCCTCCGCTCTGTCCCCCAGGGGCTCCTGCCCAGGCAGCTTCTATTCTCCCGTTCCCTCCCTCCCTGCCCCCAATCCTGCTGGAGTTTTGTAGTTAACAAGCGCGCACTGTTATTATTGTGCCCCTATCATATTTATTCCCTTTCAGAGCTGATCTGCACTTTTGTCAGAGGCAACCGAGGCATCTTTTGACATTTTAGCCTTTCTGTCTTCTGGGGAGTGATGGCATTCGTGGCAGCAGGGGTGACCCACGCTTCTAAGATGAAGCAAGCAACGCAGAAATGAGGAAGAAGAGAACAAAACCCCAAAACAACAGGGACTGGAGAGGAAAAAGAAAAACATTGTAACTTGTTAGTGACCCAATGCGAAAGAGGTAAGGGGAGGAGGACACTAATGAGTTTGAGGACAGTTGTATTCGAAAGAGTTTTATTTCCCGTCAAGGCTGCAAATTGGCTAACTTAGTGATAACCTCAACTAAGCTTTCATTTTCACAAGTTACCTAAATTTGAAAGAAATGAGAAAGGGTCACAGAGAGAGTGAGAAGGGGTGAAACCCAAGGAGATTCAGAGAGAAATACCAACCCCACCCCCAAAAGAACAAAAAGGAAAAGAGAGAAAGAGATAAAAATTTATTTTTGTGTTCTTAATATAACACACAGTTGCAAGTAGGTAATAGATTTGGGTAAGGTCCTTTGTGCTTTTTCTAAATGGAAAGCTTAGGAAATGTCACCAGAATCCCAAAACTTTGGTGATTAGTAAACTTCCCATATTCTTTCGTATTCATTTCCATTAAGAATTTTGTGGTCATGGGCTAGAAGTAATGTCTGAAAGTGTTGTTCCAATTAATGCCTGCAGAGTACTGAAATGTCAATGGAGAGAAACTTCAAGAAAACACAGCTAATTAGTTTTCACTTGACCTCGCAGAGAGGGGCACTTTTATTCCAATTGTACATCTGAGGAAAGGAAGTTGAACAGCACTGTGATTTGCATGGGCCCAAGGTAGAGCTAGGGACAGACAACATCTGACTGCCAGGCCCCCAGCCAGCTCCTTGAAAAACCACAGCCTTCATTTTTCACGATCATATTTCTAGGAAAGAATGCATTTGTGCTGCTGAGGAAATCTGAACGACAAAATTCCAACATACTCCTATAGGAGAAGACAGCGTGTTGAGAGGACATTAAGGGAAGAGATTAGCCTGTAGGATTAGTCATCTCCCGACTTGATTTTCTTTCCTTATAAGACAAAAAAAGAGGAATCTCACGAAAAGGCTACACAGAGGGAAATGCTCCAAGTCCTCTCTGATCATGTTCTTTCACTTTTCTAAATAATCCGTTGTATTCTTAAAGACTCTGTCCTTTTAGATTGCTCAAAGCACACACAAACATTAATCGAACTTCAGGACAGTTGTAGGTGACATATATCATTACCCTCCATTTTCAGATGGAGAAACAGGCTTAGACAAATGAAGTTTCTAGTGCAAGGTTACTCAGAAATTCCACAGTAGAACGAGGTCTAGAATTCCTCCAGGCCGAAATCCACCCATCTTGCTGTGAGACCAATGACATCCAACAGATCCTACCCCCAAAATCTCCAATGGCCAATTCTTATTTTTAGGCCCAAGCTTTCCCCTTGTCTCCTCCTGCAAACTTTAAATGGTGGCCATTATACTTGTTATAATCTTTCCTGAGATATGAAATCTAAGGTTCTCGCAGGTTTTGCCTCAGAATAAACCCTTAAACCTTTACTTTATTCTCCCATCATACAATTTCTATTCACCCTAGGCTTGATACCTGCCCCAATTTCCCTTTCTCAAGAGAACAGATACTCCCACTGGTATTAGTACAAAAATAATCACTCCATGATATTTGGATAGTGCTTCATGGCTCATCAGAAGGTTTCATTTAACCCTTCCGTTGAACTTCACTACAGTTAAGACAAGGAAAGTGAGTTAGGCTTAAAGAGGTTATGAGTCTAAAGTCACATGGCTAAGGAATTTGTGTGGGGGTTGGGGGGGGTGTAGGAGACAAGAACCAGGTCTTCTAGGACTCAGATACAGAATATTTTATGTTAATGTTGGAGAGAGCCACTGGAGAATGAATTTTCTGTATATACTAAAGAAGTCAACAAGGGCACTATAGTGTCTGAAAATAATTCAACCTCACAGACAATTTGTAAGTTTGATCTAGTAGATTATTCCTTAAGTGTTACTAAGGAACCTAGAACCACTACTTGAAAATCAGGAATACTGTAACAAATGTAAGGTAAACTGTAATCTATTTGGATGCAGGGACCTGAGGTTTGGTTGACATTGAAACCTTCTTCTACATTGTGAGGGATAATTCATTCATGTAACTGGGACAAATTTTGGGGTCAGAGTTATCACCCATTTTAGAAAAGAATGTATGTTCTGTATATGTTGTAGAAATGTTTTAAAGTATTAATTAGGTCGAGGTGGTCAATAGTGTTGTTCAAGTCATCTTTGTCTTTACTAATTTTTTCGTCTAGTTCTGTCAGTTACTGAGAAAAAGGTATTCAAATCTCCCACCATGACTTGCACTTGTCTATTTCTCCAGTTAATTCTGCTCATTTTTGCTTTGTATATTTTGCAGCTCTGTTATAAGGTGCAGACTCATTATTTTATGCCTTCCTGATGAACAGACTCTTCATCATTATGGAAATACTCTTTATCTCTGGAAATACTCTGCCTTGCAATCTGCCTTATCTGATATTAATAGAGCTTTCTATCCTTTTTAGGCTTACTGCTTGCATGGTTTTTCTTTTCTACCCACTTACTTTCAACCTGTATTATCTACTTAAGATCAAATACATCTAAATTCTTGATTATATAAGAGCTTTTGTGAATTTAATTGGTTTTAATGGGATGCTGAGAGTATGATCATCTCTGGATGAATCAATAAGAGGGAATTTCTGAACTTAGCTAAAATGTTAAATTCAGGTGCAGGTGGCCCAGGAGACAGAAGTAGCCACTCCTGTGACCCATGTTCAAAACTTATCTGAATTCTCCATATCTTCTCCTCTCCCTTCTCAACTGACTTCCCCCAAAGTCTTCTCCCACTTTCCACTGCCATCTTTTCCCCTTTCTCTCTGGAAGGTAAACACTAGTCCATGACCTTGTCACTTAGTTCATGATCATTAAGGTTTTCTTTTCTTTCTTTCTTTTTTTTTACTTTTTTAAATTTAAATTCAGTTAGCCAATGTATAGTACATCATCAGTTTCAGATGTAGTGTTCAATAATTTATCAGTTGCATATAATACCCAGTACTCCAACATCCCTGCCTCTGTTCTCTTCAACCAAAAGACTCAAGCAGGGAGTCTCATTGAATTTCTTTCTTTCCTGAGACTCTCTCCTCAATGCTCCTTTTGTTTCCTTTTTAACCCCTTGGTTTGGTAATAGCTCCCACTTTTGATGCTCCTTTATCCCTTTTCAAATCCCTCCATGAAACTTACTTCTTTTTCTCGGTCTCAGTTTTTTTCCTCCTTTCCAGCCACATCAACTCAACTAGATGTCTCTCTGTTTATTCAGTGTTTTGTTTAAGCCTAAATCAGACAGTCAACGCCTTGAGGCTGGGGTTTCATGCTCAGAATTCTGTGCTTTGCAAAATACCATCTGCACTTACCACACTCTACAAATAATAACCAGACCAAAGAATCAGAAAATCGGAGCCAGATCACTGATTAACATAAGTCCTCAACACATAGAAAGAGCTGCTGCTGCTGCCACAGAAATGTTTTCTCCAAGAAAAAGAGAGCAGTGAATAAGAACCTTGGAAGAGATACTTGGTCACAATTCAATTTGGATGAGGTAGAGAACAAACTGACTGTGGAGGGGAAGGCCCCCGGGGCTCCTTCTCTCCCGCTGTGTCTTAAGGAACTGTGGCCTGAGAGCTCTCTCTAGGTCTTATTCTTCCTCTGTATCCTGCCCCTGGCACAGTGCTGGAAATGAAGGAGCCTCAGGATAAACATATTCTTGAACTGTTGACTTGAACCTAAAGAGTTAGGGGAATGGTGAGCTCCATTCTAGTGCCTAGCTATGGAATTGTTCTTTCAGACAGAGCCTAACTCCCGACTAATTTATAGATACCCAATTGCTCTAGGAACTGGATTACTACATTAAACCATATTTGATATTCATAATTTGATGCTCTGAAAATAGAGAACTCTATGCAATGGGCTCTGGTTTAAGAAGGCAGATCTCATATGTATAACATTTTCATTTGTTATGCACAAATATATATTTATATTTACTTATATATAAATGAAAAAAAATTTGTGAAAATGAATATACCTATATCTATAATTTCAAAATGGTTCAGTAAAAATATTTGACCCTTAAAGGGATACATCCTCAGCTACATAGAAAACTCACATTATAGAGGACTTGTAATGAAGGCCTCAGTGGGTGGGCTCTGAAATTTCAGTTTATTGTCATTATATAACCTAGCTGTATATTGAGTATATGCATTTCTAGCTTGCTTTATTTTATTTTATTTTTTTTAAAGATTTTATTTATTCATTTGACACAGAGAGAGAGATTACAAATAGGCAGAGAGGCAGGCAGAGAGAGAGGAGAGAGGAGGAACCAGGCTCCCTGCTGAGCAGAGAGCCCGATGTGGGCCTCGATCCCAGGACCCTGGGATCATGACCTGAGCCGAAGGCAGTGGCTTTAACCCACTGAGCCACCCAGGCGCCCTCTAGCTTGCTTTAGAAACACCTGTACTATATCTTCTCAAATGAGGTATGTAGTTAGGGTTCTCCAACTACTAAGCTCTAAGGTTCAGTGCTCTGGGCACTGGTAACCTCAACACTCACGGGCAACAAGGTTGAGAATGACCATTTATCCATTCATTCAGTACACATTTCCTGAGCTTCTTAAGTGAACCAGCTCCTTCGTGAATAAGATAAAGTGCCAGACCTTTAGGAAGACTACAGCAAAGCCTTCAAGTCCTGCAAAAGTTGGAAGTTTCTTATGATGTAGCTTTACTTTGGGATGGGAAGTAAAGTCAAGGCTGATAAAGACATGACATTGATGGTCTAGATACCTTGCTTGTATCTTCTCAACTCTGAATATAGAAGACTCCTCTTTCATCAGGGACAAACCTGCCACTGACTGGGCTAAGAGAAAAAACCGTAAGGTCAAAGACAAGGCAGAAGCAAAAGAGAAGACTGAATAAACAGAGATGTAGGGGAGAGGAGGAGATGAAGAAATGTATATTCATGACTGGTCCAATATGAATCTTGTGGATATCAGGTCCATGCTCTGGGGTCCAGGGTTGTACAGATCTGTGTTTCCTTTCTTGGCCTGAGTGGGCCTTGCAGCACCAGGCAATGATTAGCTAGAATAATATGACTTGGAAATATTAGGTGAATTAGGACAATTTCAAGCCCCTGGAGAGCTGGGGTATATGCCTTTTGTAGGAAGGGAAGTCTAGGAAGATGATTTATAATATACATCTTTTGGTTGTGTACAGAAGATTTCCTCAAGAGAACTCAGCTGGCTCTTCATTTAAGGGGCTCTGGATCTCAAGACCAGCTTCAGTTTAGAAATTGGTTGAGGGGCCTCAAGTCTCTATTGTGGTGATTCAACTCCGAGTTTTCCTGAGCAGACCTATTTTTTCTGCTTTTACAAATCTAGCAAAACTTTAGTAGACTGTCCATCTATTTAGCTCTAGAAATAGCAAAATTAACTAGCCAATGCCAGTGACCTCTGAGGTTCATACCATTCTATTTATAGTTTTGGCTCTCATACCCATTCTAGTAATCATACCCACCTTGCCCTTGTGATTGTCTACCACTTAGCCCCTGCCACCCCTGAATCCCAGGGAACCAGTTAGATGGCAACACCAAGCAGATTGGGGCTCTGGATCCTGCAGCTCCCTTCATGAACATATTTGTTTCTTCCAGACTTGATAAATGGAGACTCCTCTGGACTCTCTCGTGGGGCATAGTTGGAGGAGGCATGTCTTACAAGAGAAATCCACTTTAGCATTCAGATGTCCTGAAGGCTTTGGATACTTCCTCTGTGACAACCAATCTCAAACTTTCTGGTCTCAAACTACTTGGCATTTCTTAGAAATTATTGCGAACTCCCAAGAATTTTTGTTTGTTTGGGTTACATCTACTGTTTTTTACTGTATTAGAAGTTAAAACTAAGAAGTTTAAAATATATTCCTTTGATTTTATACCAGAACTTGATAAGTGGTAGTTTCTTGAAGGTTAATTACAGTATATAATTTATTTGTTAAAGATTTTATTTATTTATTTGACAGAGAGAAAGGGGGGGGAGGCAGAGGGAGAGGGAGAAGCAGGCTCCCTGCTGGGCAGAGAGCCAGATGTGGGACTTGATACCAGGACTTCAGGTTCATGACCTGAGCTGAAAGAACCCACTGAGCCACCCAGGTGTCCCTACAGTATAAAATTTAAATGACATCAATACATTTTTTTAATTCTGTAAAAACCACTGGTCTATCTTGAACTTTGAATGATATGGAATGATATTGAACTTATAAGATATTACAGTGTCATGCAGTGGTCACTCAAAAAATATTGGTTCACTGACTTATACAGATCTTCTAAAGGTTGACATGTGCTATTCTAAAATATTGAAAATCACATTTGTTAATATTAGAAATTGAAAGCTGTCAAGATTATAGTAGCAGATACAAGTTTTCTGTATCTAATTTTCACTAGGAAGTTTGAATTTTTATCATCAACAAATGCTGCCAGTTGTTGTCACAGAAGTAACATGAAACAGGAAAAGCCCAGTTTGTGAGTTTTTTTTCAAAAAAGATGGTATGCCATGAAAAACAAAACCCACAACAAACCTGCTAGTTCAGGTCCCAACTCAGTCACACAAGAGCTTTTCTCAGGATGACCATCATATTTCAGCATGCAACAGAAGTACTTTATAAATACCTCCCATTTGGCGGTACCTGGGTGGCTCAGTCGGTTAATTGGCCAACTCCTGATTTTGGTTCAGGTCACAATCTCAGGGTCATGGGGTTGAGCCCCACATTGGGCTCCCCACTCAGTATGAAGTCTGCTCCAGGATTCTCTCTCTGCCTCTTCCTCTGCCCTCCTTTGCACCCCCTTCCACTGCTCATGCTCAAGCGTGCCCTCTTTCTCCCTCAAATAAATAAATAAATAAATAAATAAATAAATAAATAAATAAATAAATAAATCTTTAAAAAACACTTCCCTTTCATTACAAGAATATTAAAAAGATGTGCATTCAACAATTAAAACCTAACACAATTAATATTATTACTGCTTCATCAAGGATATTCTTAAGTGCAATTAAGTGCAATTCTTAAGTGCAATTAAACTTTTTTTTTAAGATTTTATTTATTTGACAGAGATACAGCGAGAGAGGGAACACCGGCAGAGGGAGTGGGAGAGGGAGAAGCAGGCTTCCCGCCAAGCGGGGAGGCTGATGCGGGGCTCGATCCCAGGACCCTGGGATCATGACCTGAGCTGAAGGCAGGTGCTTAACGACTGAGCCACCCAGGTGCCCCAACACTTTGTTTTTATTACGAGCGTGTGGCTATGAAGACTACAAGGGCGACTAGTATAGTTTGGTGATCCTGCTGGATTCTTGCTGACACACTCTACCTATAATTGCTTTTGCACCATCAGTGCAACATAGAGAAAAATGGAAATAACATCTTAGTATTATTATGAAAACAGTTTTGATTTAATGGACTCTGTGAAAGGGTGTTGGAGACCCCCAGGTCTTGGGGGACTATACTGTAAAAACTGCTGCTCTACAGTGTATCAAAGAAGTTCTGGCATTTTATTTAGGACAGGCCACCTTTGCATCCAGAATTCAACCAACCTACCCATGGTAGAGCCATTTCCAGCTGCTCTTGGCTGCTCAGGCTAGTACTCTGAAGCAAACCCATGAGTTTGCAAACCCAACTGACATTGAGTAAGGGACTTTTCATATGGATTATTTTTTAGGCCTTGCACAGTAATGTTTAAGCAGTCTACTTAAGGCCCTATTTCCATATCTCATGTGGGGCCCCAAGCCACCAGGGCCAATAGTTATGAGAGAAAATTAGACATAACTGGGGAGAGCAGGTATTCAGTAAGTGCTTATTATTATGGGCCCTCTGCTCTTCTAGGCCCCACAGTGGCATCCTTTGTTCACCTCATCCCTTGCCCCAATGACCTTGCTGGCATTCATGGCTAATGCCAGCAGCTGGTGTAATGCTCACTTAGGTCCCTTTTGGATCAGCTAGGGATAGTAATCATGGCTGGCCGTCTTGCCTCATATGCAGACCCCTCTGGAATTGAGTTAAGACCTATATTTGGTCTTTGTCCAGGTGGTCTCCTCTGCTGCGTATACTCCCGTGTCAGATTGGCAGGCCCTCTGTGGCAAGTCCTTCAGATAGATCCTCAGCCTAATTTGAGTTCTGCATGCCCTGAGTAGCTGAAGGTGGTTTGGACAAACTATATTTATATCACTTCCTCTGTTCTACTACACTGTACCCCTGGGTTTGCATTAGAATAACACATTGATCAAGGGCAGCACAGAAAGTAGTCTTCCAGAGCCCCAAGTGAGGAGTCAGAATAAAGATTACTCTCTTCAGAGTTCACTTAACTTTAATGGGTGCTTCTAAAGCACCCCTGTCATTTCAGCTCATGGTCTGTGTACATATGTGCATAATGGGCGGGGTGGGGGGCAAGGGAGAGAGAATGAGTTCTATGGATCCAGTTGTGAGTTGGTCATCTGGATCTGTGATGAAAAAAGGAGAAAAGCCCTGGCGTGTAGTGTTTGCTAATTTCTGTGATGAAATGACTGATTTCAAGCTATCAATGATTTAACAACCTGCTCAGAAAATTTTTGAATTTCTAAAAAGTAAGCTTTCTAGTGAGGATAAGCTGTCTCCAGCATTCAGCTGCCTGGAACCTTCCTTTATCTGTCTTTGTTTCCTTCTTATTTATCTATTGTCTCTTCTTACAACTCCACAGCCAGAAAGCTTTCTTTTCTGTTTTCCTTTTTCAAATTTTTAAAAAGATTTTATTTAATTATTTGAGAGAGAGACACAAAGAGCAAGAGAGAGAGAGAGAGAGAGAGCATGTGTGCAAGCACACAAGCAAGGTGGCAGGGGGGAGAAGACTCCCCACTGAGCAGGGAGCCTGATGCAGGACTTGATTCCAGGACCCTGGGATAACGACCCTAGCCCAAGGTAGATGCTTAACCAACTGAGCCACCCAGGCACCCTGGGCTTTGTTTTCTTTCCATTATATCACATCCTTCTATTTTGGAGTAGTAAGCCTCCTGGCTAGGGAAATCATATAATTTATCATCTGAATCAGGACTTTTTTGAGAGTGAAAGGGAACACTCTTAATTATTCGCCAAGATAACAGGAATAAACCAAGACTGTTCTAGAGAACTGGAATATGTGGTCACCCTACTCATGACCTAGACTTCATAATGAGTAATTGTATCTTCCATAAAATATAAGCATACTCTATGATCTGAGTTCTCCATGCTTCCTTCACAAAGAAATTTAAGAAATATTTCACATCCAAAGACTAGTTTTTAAGCCTGTTGTCTTGTTAAATAGGCCTCCAATGCGGGGGGCTACCAGGAAATATCCACTATTTTAATATTTTTATCCCTTCCTGTCAATAAATATTTATCTCCTTACAGACCATTGAAAGGGAAGCCCTGTCTTTGAAGTCAGACTGAGGTACAAATTCAGGTTCTGCCATCGTATAGTTTGTGATCTTGAGCAAGTTTCTCGATTTCTTAGAGCGTTAGTTCTGTAGTCAGTGAATTGGGGGGATGGTGAAACTGGTTTAATGGTGTTACCAGCTCTTCCTGATTCACTCAAGACTATCCTGATCTTAAAACTAAAATTCCGTATCTCAGGAACCCTCCCAGTCCTGGGCAGACTGGCGTGGCTGGTCACTCTACGACCCAGAACAATTGTTATGAAGCTTACATGTCATGTAATAGTGCATCTCATCTAGATAGAACTGCTATCCCTAGGGGAGGGTGAGTGAGTGGTCAGAGGTCAACTCCCTAGGAAATTTTTTTAGTTTTGCTTTATTCTGTGTCTCTATTGTTCTACTTTATTGCCAGCTCTGGCAGGGGAGTTACCATCTGTTTGGTGGACATACTCATGGATGATGAGTTTGTCCTTTAAGTCATCTCAGTAATGTGATTAATTATGAGGCACAAAGTAAGAATTCTGAAGATGGATTGGGTATAATTCCAGCCCCAAAATGACTCTTTAAAGAAAACTTCTGTAGTCCTCTTGCCAAGAAAAGTCTATGTTGCCAGTGGTGGACATTATCCTCCCGTTACTTCTGTTGGAATGAACACCACAATCCAAGAGGCAGAGGATCAATCAAGTGAGACATTCCATCCACACCTCTGGGGACCAGTATGGTGCTGTTTTCTCACAAAGGCTTTATTTCAACTGGCTTAATAAGAGCCTCTTTTTTAAAAACATAATGTGAGTTTAATACCGATGACAGCGGCTGGACAGCCAATGGAGAAGTGAGTCTTCTATTTTCTGAGAAGGTTCAGCTGGTGTAGCTACAACATGAGTTTCTCTCCCCAAGTCTGAGTGGTGCAACCCTGACACGTAGGAAGTAGCTCTCAAGGGGCCTGTTTGGTCTCAGGGACTCATTCCAACTGTGACACCTTGGCCAGAGCTGCCCCATTATGCAGGGCAGAATAAATGACTCTTGCAGAGGCAAGACTTGGGGTGACATCAACCTTTTTCCATCTGGAAAGAATTGAAATCATCAGCTCGTTTTTGGTAGTTTCCTAGGGAGTAACGTTTGTGATTTAAGAAATTATGACTTGGAACTCAATTTGGGACAAAAGATGTTTTTTTCTACTTATACCAGATGGTACATGCACAGCACCTTCGTTATCATCTCTTCAAGCACACATCTCTTTTCTAAGTTGGTAGGCCCTTCATGGTTGACGTTAATAAACCCAATTCTTCTTGAAATAACACATATTCCATGCACTGGCTGGGAGGGAAGGATTAACGAGCTTCCATTCTTCCTTTAATTCCACCCTGCCTCCCCTTCTTGCGAATAAGTCATACTGGAGGCAGTGGTAGGAATAGCAAGGATTAGGAACCATCACAGTGCCTGGCACATAGTAGGGATAATGAATGAGACCTGGTTGCTGGCCCTGGCCATGGCATTAACTAGTTGTATGACCTATGAGTCCTTCCACTGCTTTGGTTCTATTTCCACAGCTCTAAGTGAGGGGTTGGGCTGGGTAATCCTCACACCATGTCCCATCTGTAAAAGCCAATGAGTTGCATGCTTGAGCAGCTTTTCTACTTTTTCCTTCTTTTACTGGTTTGTGTTCCTCTCTGCCTCTCCTTAGAAACTGAGTAGGTTGATGAGATGGCCTTTGTCGGGCATGAGGAGGGGATGATGATTAACACTGGTTAGACAAAAAAATGGATGTCTCTTTTATACTCCACAGTCAAGTACTGCTTTCAACAGGAGCCTCCCCAAGGCACCAGTTGGCTCTGCCCTCTTCAGCAGACATGGCTTCCCAGAAGCCATCTTGTCCTTTCTTGTGTCAATCCTCATATTCCTTCTAACTCTAAATCGATCATCTCCAACCTTGGGGAATGTCCCTTTATGGTTACTGGCAGTGTGTGTGGTAAACCGGCCCTCTAAGAATGAAGTCCTAATTTGTAGTGTTTGTCCATTTTCATGGTGTAAATATTATTTCTGTGGCTGATTTCAAGCCAACTATGTTTGAACAACCTGCTCAAGAATTTCCTGAATATTTAACGTTGTTCTTATGAGTTGGTGTGAGCTGATGCCAGCACACCACTTGGCCTGGCATAGATTGTAAATAGAAACCAGACCTTCTACTTCTTACATTGGTTTATAGTATCAGCACAATGTGGTGCACATAATAGGAACACAAGTGAAACCACTGATTGATAAAGCCTCTTTTTGCCTTGATTAGTACAATCTCTCTTCCTTTCTGCTGTAGACTGAAGGGTTATATCTTCCCAAAATTCATATGTTGCAACATAATCCCCAGTGTGATTGTATTAGGAGATGGGGACTTTGGGAAGTAGTTAGGTCATAAGGGTGGGGCCCTCATGAATGGGATTAGTGCCCTTTCAAAAGGGACCCCACAGAACTCTCTCACCCCTTTCCACCACATGAAGACATAGCGAGAAGATGGCTGTCTGTGAACCAGGAAGAAGACCCTCATCAGACACCAAATTGGCTGGTGCCTTGATCTTGGACTTCCCAGCCTCCAGAATTGTAACAAATGAATTCCTGTTGTTTATAAGCCACCCAGGCCATCATGTTCTGTTATAGCAGCCTGAACAAACTAAGGTATCTCCATAATCTTTCTTAGGGAAAGTTTAACTGTAATAATTTCCAAGCTGGTCTTGGCCCCAACCCCTAATTCATTCTATTTATTGTGGTTTTCTTTTTAGCTTACAAATTAGTCTGGTTTGCTTTTTTGTTGTTGTTGCTCCTTTCCTCTTCTGGTACTTTGATTTTTAATGCACACACACACACCCATGAAAACAAAATCACCTTTAAGTTTCCCTGTTTGTATCTTGGAAAAAATAAGGTATCCCCAGAGCTTAGCTTCAAGCCATTCGAACTCCACCTCACACTGGAGTTTTCTTGTGGTCCATGTCAGTCTGTAAGGTACTCAAGGATTCCTTCTTGAAATGCCATCCATGGTGATCTCTGGGAATCGCATATCAGGTCAGAGGAATATTTTAGAGACCAAGCTATTATTAGCAAATCAGATACTGACTATACAAAAGCTTTCATAAATTAAAGAATGGCCTCTGCTGGGCTTTTTCCCCTTTCAGTTCTTCCCTTGTTTAACTTTTGCCCTAACTTTGTTGTGCAAGCTTACTTTGTAGGGCTGTGCCAGTTGTGGCTCTGGGACCAAGTGTTCCTTTTTCAGACAGAGATGTTTTATCTGGAGCCAGCCTTGACTTTTCTTGCAGCCATAATGTAAGCATGAAAATATGAAAATGAACAACACAAATAAGGTTTTATGGCTTTCTCCAGCAATGTCGGAAGACAGGAAAGGCAATAACAGAATTCAATCCTTCATCCTCCTTTCCTATTAACTTGACTTCAATTTCTCTTCCAGAATAAATAATCGACAAATTTCTTCATTAGCGTGGAGCTGGAGGAAGTGTGGTCATTTTGGCTAAGGCACATCAATACTGTTCTTCCCTGGCAGTTTTGCCTTGTGGAGTTTAGTGTTGGGTTTGCAATTTCTACCAGGCTGTATGGCAAAGACTAAATAAAGAAGGTGATGAGGTTGCTGTGTAAGGGTCCAAGAACAGGTATCATAGGTCAAGGCTGAGGTGTGCTGGCAGAGATGTGCTCAAGACCAAATTGTGCTTGTACTGGCTGTACTCATGCTCAGGAGCACAGGCCATTCTCCAAAGTGGAAAAACACAAGAAAACTACCAGAAATAGTGAAACCTTCAACAAATTAAAAGCAGTCATATTCTTCCCAGACTTCAGGAGTCAAAGCATTAGGATCTATTTAGCAATCTAATTGCAAATTAGATTAGGGAGCAGGGACACATATGCACATTCCAAAAGGGGCACATGAGGTTATTTTGAGAAGGCATGGTGAGGGCCAGCTTGTAGCAAAATTATATGATTTCTTTTGGCATTCCCAACTTCTGCTGTCCTACCATCTTATCTTGCTTCTAAGTCTTATGACTTCCTGCCCTTTCCGGGGCCTTCCAACTCCACCCATTCAGTGAGATGGTAGATTCTTGCTAAAACAGAGATGTTTCCAGGAGAATGCCAGTTTACATGTAAATATCAACCTTCCTTTTGCTCTCTATTCTGATGATGTACAAATGTGCATGCATACTTAGAATAATTTGGGAAGCCTTTCAAAATACAAATCTATTCCCTTCCCTTCTCACTTTCATCCAAGGAAGCAGGACAGTAAGGGGGCAGCGGTACTGTGAGGATGTGGTGGTGGGAGGCAGCCTGATGGCTGAGAAACAAAGTGGGAAGATGTAGAGGTGGCAGATGGAGAAGGCAGCTGGAAGGCTGAGGATTGGTTACCTTTAGCAAATAAGCTAATTGAGAAAATAGGTAAATATTTTGAGGATAGTCAATTCATACTTCTCACCATCTGAGACAAGATTTTCAAACGTGGAAATAGGGAAGGCTAGAAAGATCCTGAGGTATTAGACTGAAGCTGTAAGTATTGGTATGAACTCATGAATTCTTAAATATGTATACATAGGTATAGAAATATTTTGAGCATACCACATCCCCAGATCTTGGTTTTTATATGCTTCCTCCACTCAAAGGAGCCAGGGCTCCTTAAAGGAATGGCTGACTGTAAGACCAGGGTGAGGAGAGAACCAGATGAACCTGAATCACCTTGTTTTGACAGAAAGTAATGCTCAAAGAATGATGGGGACATATCAATAGGACAAACAAGAAGAGCTCCGACTGGCCAAAACTAAAGCATCAAGATAAATAATGAAAACACTGGATTGAAACTAAATCAATAAAATAAGAATCCATAAGTTCACACTGATATAAAGAAATATATAAATAAACAGATGAAGGAAAAGAAGTAGTTCTTCCTTACAGTACAGTTCCAACTATTAAGTGTGCAAATTTGATGCATAGCATATCGGTGTAATATTAGACTATCTCCCCACAAAATAACTAATTGAATACAAAGAAGAGTGGTGACATTGCAGTGGAGAACTTGGCAGACATACATTTGGCCAGATGATCAAGGTTAACATCACCAAAAGTGGGACAGGCCATAGTGCAGCCTCTGGATGTGATGTGCTGAGAAGAGCACAGCATCTTTTCTCCAATTTTTCTGCCAGGAATGCATGGCTTGTGTCTAAGGAAACATCTAACTGATCCAAGTGGAGGGTCATCTTAGTGAATGAAAAGTCTGTCTCTTTAAGACTGTCAAGTACACAGAGCCAGAGAAAGGAGGGACTGTTCCAGACTGGAGGAGAACAATGAGATGATGGGTGTTCCTGGAGAAGAATGAGAAAAGAGACATTCAGACAGTTGGAGAAATTTGAATGGAGTCAGTAGATTGGAAGTTGGTGTTGTGTTGATGTTGATTTTCAGACTGGGACAGTGGCCTGATGGTTTCACAAAACAGTGTTCTTGTTTTGTGAAAGTAGACATGGAGTATATAGGAGTCATGAATCATTATGTTGGAAAAAGACAGACTGTCTCTGTACACACACATATACATAAAAAGTATGCTTGTATTTATTAATAAATTTATAAATATACTTTACAGTTATATCTGCATGTGTGGTACAATTACTAAAATTAGCATAAATACATAAAACCCCTGGACATTAATGGAGAAATGAAATGGTAACTTCTAAAATTTTCTGCATCTTTACTTGTCATCATTTGAATCAAATGCACACAAGATATCATGGACCCATTTAACTTCCTCAGAGTTCATGAAATACCCCATTTTGGTCATCATGTTAGAATGAAAATCTGTGACACCAAATTAGTAATTCATTTAAAGATTTTTTTTTTTTTAATTTGGTGGGGGCAGGGGCAGAGGGAGAGAATCTTTAAGCAGACTCCTCTCTGAGTGCAGAGCCTGAAGCGGGGCTTGATCTCATGACCCTAAGATCATGACCTGAACCAAAAACCAAGAGTCTGACACTTAACCGACTGAGCCACCAGGAGCCCCTCATTTTGGTAATCCTTCAAAGCCACAAGTAGCATTCATTCACTCAGTATTCAGTGAGCACTTACTATGTGTCAGGCCCTGTTCAGGTGCTTGCACACACTGTGAACAAGTAAAATGCCCCACCTTTGTGGTGTTTCTATGTTAGATGGTGATTTCTGTGTGCCGTCTATGACATAAGGACAACAGTCACCTGGTGGGTACCATCTCGTGAAGTTGTGACCACACCATAGCAGTATTAACAGATACTGTGTTTATTCTGACTGAAAATGGAAACTGTTCATACTGTGCCTACTGGCAAAATCTTTCCACAACATCAGGAAACTGAGAGAAGCTCAGTTTTTATAACATAACCATGTTCCCTTGGTGATCTGCATGGGCCACACCTCTTCGGGCCCTGGTGCACATAGGTGACTTTGAAAATCATCCAAAACTTCTTGGCACCAGCTCTCCCCTGAGACAGCCACATGTTCTCATGTATCCGAGGCAAATACATGTTTTCTGGACTGGAAATCAGAGCCCTGTGTCTTCATTCTTGTAAATTCCAAATATGTGGGCATGAAAGAGGTGAATAGAAACCCTTATTTCTGTCTTAACTTGACGTCGGCTGACAGGCTCCGTGGACGAGGCTTAATGTGTTACCAATTGAAGAGAAGCTGAATATCTAGGCCTTGGACCCTGGAGGAAGACTGGCTGTGCCAAAATGCTTCCTCTTCTCTGGGTCAGCTTTGGTAGGAGCCCCAGCCTTGGCCTTGAGCCCGACTTCCCCCTGGCTGCCCTGGCAATGACCCCAGCCTGATCTGGCTGAGCTAGCCTCCCTCTGCTATGAAACGCAGGTTAGAGAGGCCGGGGCAGGGCAGAGGGGTGAGACTCCGCTAAAAGTTTCTTTTACCACAGTGTAGACATTGTGGTTTTGTTGGAATCACATTTAGGTTTATGTGCATTTGGTTTTATGAAATACCCAGGGCCATTTGCCCAGGAGTGAAATGAGTTGACCTAGCTCGGCCACAAATGACATTCTGGCTAGAGATAAGCTCCCGCAGAGAAGGGGAGCCTCCCTTCTCTAATGTTAAAAGTTCTCAAGGGGACGGTGTGGTGAGGGAGAAAGAACACGAGGACCTGGGTTCTGGCACCGTTGTGCTGCCAGTCAGCTCTGTGACCAAAGGCAGGCCACTTGACCTCTCTGTGCCTGTTTCCTCATCTCTACAATGCATGGGGGTGGAACTGGTATCCTTTCAAAGCCCCTCCAGCTCAAACACTCTATGATTCTATGCAGGACTGCCTACATAATTTGTAGGGTCCAGTACAAAAATGAAAAATGCAAGTCCCCTTGTTTAAAAAGTATTAAGAATTTCACGACAGCAACAGCAGAACACTGAGGGAAGCACAGAGTCGTTCCAGCACAGGACCCATGAAACCTTGATTCTGTGGGTATCCCCATCACTACCCTTTATTGATTACATTTGAAGGGGCATCTGCTTAATATAGTGGGAAGCATATGAGCTCTGCCGTCAGAAAGATTTGGTCTGGGAGCCTGGGTGGCTCAGTTGGTAGGCGTCTGCCATCGGCTCTGGTTATGATCCCAGGGACCTGGGATTGAGCCCCGCATTGGGCTCTCTCTCTCTTCCCTGTTTGTGTGCTCTCTTGTTATCTCTGTCTCTGTCTCTGTCTCTCTCAAAAACAAACAAACAAACAAACAAACAAATAAATAAATAAATAAAATCTTGAAGGGAAGGAAGAAAGGAAGGAAGAAAGGAAGGAAGGAAGGAAGGAAGGAAGGAAGGCAGGAAGGAAGGAAGGAAGGAAGCCAGCCAGCCAGCCTTGGTCTTCCATGTTGCTCCTGTGTACTAGTGTGTAATCTTGGGTTTCTCATGTAACCGCTGCTTGCCTCAGTCTCCCCGCATGTGAAAGAGACAGGGCACCCCCACCCAGCAGGCTGGTTCTCAGGGATAAAGACAGACACAGAGAGCATGAAGGAGGGGTTCGGGAAGCAGCAGCCCCCATGTCACAAGGAGCCACATGTCCACGCGAAACGGAATTCCATCTGAAAGATGGTTTTGTGGATCTACTGTTTTTCAAAATAAGGTTATGTGCTGCTAGAAAGACAGTCAGATTCAAAATAGACTTTATTTTTGTCGCAAAAAAAAGTCATGAGTGGTTTTTTACAGTAACTGCATCTGCGGCGCTCTGCTTTCTGGACCACACACTCTCTGATTTAGGAAGGCATTCTGTTCCTAATCTTTAAATTTTCTCCTGGGCCTGTTACTTTTTGCACTCAGTCCCCTGTCCTCCCACTCTTTCCCCTGCTATTCAGGACTGCACACGGCTTCCGAGAAAACCATCTGAGTTTCACATTTATTTCGTGGCTATTATTCTTGTTTGCTTTCTGTCACGTGCCTGCACACGTGCAGTCTTTCCCTGTTCCTGTGTAGCTAGAGACGACCAGCCTCCCCTTGGGTCTCTCTCTGCTCTGCTTAATCCACCAGCACAGGTCAGCTCCTGCAGAGGAGGGAATTCCACTCATTCATTCATATGTTCATTCTTCCCACCCTTTACTCACTCAACATTTTTCCAGCACTTACATGCCCTGGCCATGTTGCCAGGCACTGGGAATATAGAGATGAATTAGGACTTTTAAGAAGCTCCAGAGGTAATGAGAGAGACAGATGAGTGAACATGAGAGAGGACTCCCATGAGTATAGTTTCTTTCCACCTGGGTGAGTCAGAGAAGGGAACATTTTGATCCGGGTCTTGAAGCAGGAGTAGGAGTTTTGCAGGAAAAGCTATGTCCATCTGAAAGGAACCCTGCAACCTCACTGCTTCTTTGCCATGTTTTAAGTCATCTCTTGTCATCTCCCTGAGATATCCATCTGAGGGTTATCCTTGGGAACTGCAGGTTCACATTATTGGACAGGCCTTGGCACATGCTCTACCATCTTGCTCTAGTAGATAAGAATGTCTGGAGGTGAGGTCCCTCCACTCCCTCTTTAGCTTGGTGCTGTAGGGCTTCACTCCTTCCCTTTTTTTTCCTTTTCTCTCAGAGGAAGGGGTCCTTTCTCTTTCCAAAGGCAGCTCTTCCTCAAGGATGCCAAGCCAATTTTGACAGAGAGAAATGAGAATAGAACTTTCCAGGTGAAGAAAACAATTTCAACAACTGGGTAAAGATGGGAAAGTACCATGCATATTTGGAAAATAGTGAGCAATCCAGCTTTGCTGAATTGCTAAATTAATCTAATTAATTAATTAATTGTCTAAATTAATCTACTTGATGAGTATGAAAATCTACATATTCCTCTAGGGTAATATATAGTAAATGGCATAACTTAGGACTTCAGCTTATGCTTCAACAAAACCTTTTATTTGAGTGCTTTATGTTTTTGTTAGTGGTAGTACACACACACACACACAGGCACACACGAGATCATGAGGAGGGAGAGGAAATTAAGTTGGCATGGTATAAGGGAAACAATGTAGACAGCATTTGATATAGGCCTTTAACAATAAGTACAAGTTTGTCAGTGAAAAAGGGAAAAGTAGGGTGTTTCAGGTAAAGGGAACCTGAAGAAAGGTGTGTGTGTGTGTGTGTGTGTGTGTGTGTGTGTGTGAGTATATGTGTAGGGGGGTATGGTGTACGAAAACGTGTATAGAAGGGTAAGCTGACTCATGGGCTAGAGCAGTATTCTCAATGGAGGTGAGGTACTTATACCTGGTGGTTCTCAATGGAGGTGATTTTATGTCCCAGGAAACAGTTGGCAATGTCTTTGGACATTTTTTGACTGTCATGACCTTGGGGATGGGGTGCTACTGGCATCTAGTGGGTAGAAGCCAGGATTGATGCTAAATGTTCCATAATGCAAAGACAGCACTTGACAACTAAGAATGATCCCATCTGAAATGTCAACAGTGCTGAGACTCAGACATCCTGGGGGAGATTATGGCAGTCCTAGAAAGAAGTGACAAGAGATGAGGTTGGGAAGTAGATTAGTGTTAATTTGTGAAAGGTCTTAAATGCCATATAATATAATGGAACTTTCTAGAAAAGCAAGTTTCATTTTTATTCATTTGATTGGTCACATTTTACTCAATAATACTCATTTATAATAAGGTTCAATTAAAAGTGATAAGGTCTAAAAGTCGTAACAGAGCATTTTCTGTACAAAATTCTATTAACTAAAGCTTTGAGAGCACGTGAACACAGAAAAGTGTTCATTTCTATTCCCTCCCTCATTGCCAAAGCTAGATTCCTTTGTCCCTTGACACTCTCTCCTCACCTCCCCCTAGGGTGTCCAGGGTCATCTGGACCCAGGAAGTACAAGGGTTGAACTCAGGGTAAAGGTGAACCCAGTCCCTTTGTGACTGTGAGTGAACTGCTTACTTGTTTAGAGTTACAGCTAGGTATGGGTTTTCAAGAAAGATGGGCTCTGATCCAGGACTAATACTGGATGTTTGTGAACAGAAGTCTGAGGATCACTTTCTTTAAGCCTTGTTTATATTGGAAAAGCTGAGTTCATAGTCTCCTCACTTAATTCAGTACTTCCCCCCATACTCTTGTATATGAATCCTTGCTCCATCCCCAGAATTGGGTGTTAGATCTACTCCATTATTAGGAAGTTGGTAATGAGCTGGAACTTACTTAGGAAACACAGAACTTCCAAGGCCTAGTGTCAACCTTCTGAAATCAGGTATCTGCCCAGAAAGTATTTCCCAAAATATGGGGGACCCTGGAAGGTTAAGGGCAGGCAGGCTCTTCATTCAGACCAGAGACAACCGAGCACTGAAGACTGTGTAGTAGTGCTTCTCAAAACTTGGAGGCCAGAGAACATTTTCAAATACTGGAATTTTTGAAGGCACACTTAAGGGGATTAAATGTTATCTACTGTTATCATCCCACTATGATGGTGTTCATACGTTGAAGTTAAAAGGATATAAACTACATACCCAGAAAGGAAGAAAGATCACAAATATAGAGTCAGACAATTCCCTCACTCTTCTGTTCCCAAAGTGTATGCTCCAGGACAGGCCTGCCAGGTAAAATACAGGATGCTTGGTTATTTTTGAATTTCAGATAAATAATAAATATTATTAAAGTAATAATGTATCCCATGATAAATTTGTTTATCTGAAATTCAAATTTAACTGAGCACCCTGTATTTTTATTTGCTAAGTCTGGCAATCTACACCAGAGAGAAAACGAGAGGGCAATCTTCTATTTATTTAGTCAGTGTCTGTGCTCACACTTCTCAAGGGCAGCTTGCCTCTCTGAATATTATTGTTGTTGAAGACGTACCCCACAGAAGCCCTTGACCCAAGACAACTACCTCACCTAGGGTTCTACTGAAGAAATTCTAATCTGCTTTATTGTTGGAGGTGGAGAAAGGCTGCCTGGAGCGGGTTTACTCAGAGACACTGGTCTCTGACGTGGGAGATTTCTAAAGTATTTTCTTCATTTGACAGATAATAATTGAGCCCATTTATTGAGAAAAGGGAACTAAGATACTTAGTAAGAAAAAGGAACTGAGTCATTTCTTGTTAAAACAAAAGGATCATTCCTGCTTTCATGATGCTTACATGCTTATGGGGGTAGAGTTTTAATATTAATTTTAATATCCTTAATTTTTATCCCAGAGTTCACCTGAGTTAGATGTGACTCCATGTGTTGGCTTTATCACGCTCTAGCTCCCTGTTACTATTTGAATACATTTGTGTATTGCCCTGATCATATTTTCTTATGTACTCCTAGGGCAGAATTGTTACTATGTGGCATCTCTCACAGTAGATTTTAGGAGAATACACAGGGATATACATTGGTGTGAAAAGGAAAGCTTTGAGGAGCATGACTGTCCTGTGCACTTTTTGTTTCTTGGTTGTATGCCTGTGTGTATGTATGTTTGTGAGTATATCTGGGTGCACAGATGGTGGATCTCTTGAAAACGCTGAGTGTACAAAGACTATCTCCTTTCTGAGTGAACCTTAATTTTTAAAAAATATTTTCTTGACTAGTTTAGTTGCAAAAGCAAACACTTGGAAAATTCCAGTAACAACTTCTTGCGCAGTAAAGATGGCCGCTGCTCAGAGCCTGGGTGAGGAGCAGACACTGAAACGAGGCTTGGCTCCGTCCCCTGGCAGAGCATAGGGGTGTTATGTTCCACTAGAGGCCCTGGTACCTTCTCAGAAACCTGCCAAATCAGGCACAGACTTGCTAGCAGCCACAACCGAAGGCTCCTACTGACCCATGCCCAGTTCTCAGGAGGTAACTGGCAAGAGAGAAGAAAGCAAAACAAGCAACCAAATCCCTATGCACCTTATAAATCTGACTTGGAAATTTTGCCTCAAGGCTGTCAAAAAGTAGAAATAATGATTCCTAGGCCAGTTCTTGGGCATTTAGTCTTTAAAGCAGAAAAAATACATCCAATTATCTGACTATCAACTTGTTTTTTAAGTCTAGCCTTTTCCAGGATCAGATGACTCTGGTCCTTGAAAATAAACTTAGGTTATGGACCCCTGACCAAAGCAAGGCCTTCGGGTCACTCTTCAGGAACCACACCTTGAAATCACATGCATCTCCTTTGCCTGTGAGATGTTTCCTTGATTATCCGAACCACTACTGCCAGGGGATAAGTTGATTTGTCTCCCTTCTGTCTGAGATTGTGGAGCTAGGTTTCCTTTGGAGGAATGGAATGTGGATCAAGTTCCTCTGCTTGGCTTCTGACTGAAGCCAGAATGAGCTAGAGTAATCTGGGTATGGCCTTTTGCTGCCCTCTGGTGGGAAAGATGGGTATTGAACTAGCTATAAAGACTTCTTGAGCAAACACTTATTAAGGTGTCCATGCCCAGGTCCAGGGGGAAAAATTATACCTAAAGCTATTAAGTGAAACTAAAATGTGAATCCACATGTCACAATAGAAAGCTATATTAAGGGCGCCTGGGTGGCTCAGTGGGTTAAAGCCTCTGCCTTCAGCTCAGGTCATGATCTCAGGGTCCTGGGATTGAGGCCCACATCGGGCTCTCTGCTCAGCAGGGAGCCTGCTTCCTCCTCTCCCTGTCTCTCTGCCTACTTGTAATCTCTCTCTCTGTGTCAAATAAATAAATAAAATCTTAAAAAAAAAGAAAGCTATATTAAATAAATGGAGTTTGAAAGTTTCTTTATGAGAGTCTGATTTCTCAGTAATGGGACTTTAATNCGATCCCAGGACCCTGAGATCATGACCTGGGCCGAAAGCAGAGGCTTTAACCCACTGAGCCACCCAGGCGCCCTCTATCCCCTTTTCTTCTGTTTGCTAAGAACTTGTTTTTCACTTTCTCTCTAAATTCTTTTTTCCCCCTTCAACCATTATTTCATGTATCTTGAGATAGTTATAAGAATCTTGTAAGAAGTAATCTTTAAACATTTTTAAAAAATGAAAACCAGCATTTGATTGAGAAAAACTGTAATTCTCACACACTCCAGATTGTAAACTGGGATTTATACCTATACATTCAGATCAAAATCCAAACCAAAATTCACTTTCAGAATTCAAATGAATCATGTTAGTTTTATACCTTCTGAGAGTCCCTCAATACAAATGAGAGACTGTCTCTTTAAGACTTTTGCATGCAAATTGCACTTTGTTTCTAAGTAGGCTCCCTGCCCAGCATCCAGCAAGGAGCCCAACTTGAGACTTGAACTCAGGACCCTGAGATGCAGACCTGAGCAGTGATCAAGAGTTGGATGCTTAACCAACTGAGTCACCCAGGCGCCCCTGAAAATTACATTTTGAAAGAGACCATGCTTTTTTTTTTTAAGTCCTAAAAATGCCAAAATTCTCAAAAAGTATAAGTAGGTAGAAGCATGCACTTTAAATTTAAATCTATGACAGAATACATTTTAGAATCAGGAAAATTTTTGGAGACTAGTGTGTAGGATATTAACACATTATGCATACAGGTGTATGGCTGACCTCTCAAATGTGTTCCAGTAACTTCCAGAGCTATTATGTTTTTTTTTTTCTTTTCAAATCAAGAAACTCTTCATGCCAGGCTAGTACTTGGTTCTATGGGAAGGCTTATTTATTTATAAATTAAATCAGTATTTATCCAGCAAGCATTTCCTGAGCACCCATGTGCCTACAGGATGGAGGATATATGTCTTTTGCCTGGAGGTGCTTACAGAACTGAGTACAAGTGTCTCAAGAAAAAGACCAACTGTGGTCAGGATCATGAGAGAGGTAGAGATGAAGTGACATGGAAGTTCAGGGTCGGAAGAGATTAATGCCAACCTTCGGGGCAGGCAAAACAAGGGTCACCTGAACTGGGAATTAAGGGATGAATAAGATTTGGACATAAAACTATTCTACATGGGAGAAATTTGGAAATTTTATCGAAAGGAATAATTATCCTTAGAAAATAAATTACGGACAGCTAATGAATTCCATCAAAATAAACTTTCACCCATTCAGGTGACTTTTGAAATGCAAGAATTAATAACAATTCAGATACTGTCAATTCTTGATCGACTTCTGTCCTTTACAAAGAAATTTCTGGGGCGCCTGGGTGGCTCAGTGGGTTAAAGCCTCTGCCTTCAGCTCAGGTCATGATCTCAGGGTCCTGGGTTGGAGGCCCGCATCGGGCTCTCTGCTCAGCAGGGAGCCTGCTTCCTCTTCTCTCTCTGCCTGCCTCTCTGCCTACTTGTGATCTCTCTCTCTCTGTGTCAAATAAATAAAATCTTTAAAAAAAATTCTCTTAAAAAAAAAAAGAAATTTCTGCTTTCCTCCTCAAAATATTCTTCTCTCTCCTGACCAAAAGCAGTAAAACAAGAGGGGAGGAAAAACCATTTTATCCTGTCTCTCTGACCCTATCTTTTCCGTAAGTCACCAGTGCTACTCATTTGATATTTAGTGTGAAGTTAGTATATGCCAGATACTGGGCCAGATACCAGAAGGCAACAATTAAACAAGCATACGTGATCCTTCTTCTGAAAAAGCTTTTACTAGGTGGAGATAGCCAAATAAACAATAGAACAAAAACTCTTAGGGTACAATAAGAAAAGCCATACACCCACAGAGGTCAATAACCTGTCTTCTGGTTTAAGACAGTCTGGATTCAAATATGGGCTCCATTGAATACACTTAATCTTTTGAACTTGGGCTACTTACTCAACCTCTTTTCACTTCAAATTTTTTTTTAAGATTTTATTTATTTATTTATTTAGAGCATGAGTGGAGTCGGGGAGGGGCAGAGGGAGAGAAAGAATCTAGAGCAGACTCCGTGCCGAGTGGGGAGCCTGACACGGAGCTCAAACTCACAACCCTGAGATCATGCATGACTTGAGCCAGAATCAAGAGTCAGATACTTAGCTAACTGAGCCACCCAAGTGTCCCTTCATTTCAATTTTTGATAGAAATATATTCCTAGCTTACCTAAGAAGCAGTTGTTTCTGGTGTACAATGACTTTCCTCCAGGCAATGATTTTGCCTTGTGACTCTGCCATCCTCTAGGACTTCATCCTAACTGCTGAACAGGAAAGAGAGAGTGTGGAAGAGGCATAGTTACTTCTTAAAGACACTAGTCTGGGGATGGCATCCATTGTTTAAAACTCAGTGACGTGGTCACCCTGAATTCCAGGGCAACTGGGAAGAGCAGGCCAGCTGTGCATCCAGGAATAAGAGGAGAGCATGGAGCTTGCTGTACAGCTAGCCATCTCTGATACATGGTTTGTATATCATGTGATGAGCTTCAGGCTTTATCGTGGAATTAATATGCCATTGACACCAAAGGAGTAAAATGATGATATTTTTAATTCTTGAAGAGTCATTCTATCAGCAGCAAAGAGAATGGCTTGGCTGATTGGATAACTGTGTGGAGAGAAATGTTATTCAGTGAAACACAAGAAGAGGTGCAAGGTTTCTGGGAGGAGGGTAGGAGGTGAGTTCAGTTTGGGATGTGTTGTTGAATATGAGATGCTTTGGCATCATCAGGGGAAAATACAGACACATGCTCTAATTACCTGCTCTGAAGCCTGAAGCTTAGGAAAGAAATCTGAGCTGCAGTTGGGAATTATATTTTCATCTTCTGGATGTAGCCATGGGAGCATGTGTAGAGAACACCATATCTAAGGAATGTGCAGAGGGAGAGAGACTAGCAAAGGACACTGAGTGGGAGCATCCCAAGCGATAAGGAAAAATAGCAGAATGTAATGTCAGATGCCACAGGAAGAAATTATTTGAAGTAGGCAGCAGTTTACAGTGTCCAAGCAAGACACTGGATATTTTGAAAAAGAAGCTGTGTGAATGTGCTTGTTATTCTGTTCATCTACCCTTCACTCTGTGCCCCAGAGGCTGAGCCTTGTAGACTTTATCACCCGAGCTCCTTTGCCCTCTGGCTTCCAATGGGATTTGGCCAATAGCAAATGGTCTCAGGAAGTAGGTGCACCTCACCTTAACTTCAGTTCCCACCAGTGTCCTGTTCTCCCTGGTTCTAGTTCTTACTGTTCTACTTCCTGCTCTGTCTCTTTAGCCCCAGGAATGATAATGGCTTACCACTGTCCCTGCTCTCTGAGCACATCACCATTACCTGGTTGTTGCCTACATCTCTGTAAGTAACTCCTTCTTTTGAACATCGGGAGTGGATTCCACTTCCTTCTGACATACTCACCAAGAAAGTAATTAGTAGGAAGCTAGAAACCAGACTGAATATGTGGTGAAGGAGTTAGACTTTCAAGGAGTTTGCCATGGAATTAATTTCTCCCTCCTTTCTCTGTGAAAGGAAGGAGTGAGAGAACAACCGGTATAAACACCCTGAGGTGGAGGGAGGAGTTCGTTCTTTCCAAGATAGAAGACTTGTTTATGTTTAAATGCTGATGAGAAAGAGCCAATAGAGAAGGACATATTGTTGATGTTCAAGAGCAGGGGGTTCATCTATTGCCTGAAGTATATGAGAAGGCAGAAAGATTTGGGACACGGAACACAGATGGGGGACTTGCTTTAGGTGAGGGAGGACGGCCTTATCCAGTGTCACTGGAGGACGAGATGATGAGATGGGTGGGAAGGACAAGTAGGTTTATAGGTTTGGGATTAGGAAGTTGAGAGAGTTCTTGTCTAAGGACTTGTGTTTTCCTGTAATCACAGAAAATTCAGAGAGTAGAATTAATATAGGGGTAGGCAATTGCCAGACAAATGCAAGTGAGATATAATGAGGCGAGGGAGTTGGGAACATTGACAAGTAATGGACTGGGAGAGTCTAAGCTGTATACAAATCAGGGTTAAGTGGAGAGAAAAAAGAGTTAAGGACTGGTGCTTCAGGGACGTTTAAGATCAGATTTATAAGGAGTAACAAGAATAAGAAAGTTGAAAAGACAGGAAGCTGATGTGACAAACATCTGAATTTATGATTGCAGAGATGGAACAATTGTGGATGACAATAAGATTTAGGGCATGACTTGTGAATGCATGACAGAAGTGAAATGAATGTGAAGTTCACTGGAGATAAGGACAATAAAATACCTGGAGTAATAGAGGACTTGGGATGGAGAGGAACTAGGGTATTCAAGATCACTACTTCAATGAAGGAAAGTGAGTGGAAAAGCATCTCTTCCCCATTCCAGGGGTCCTTAGCATTTTCCTCATCATCCTAATTTGTGTCTCCCTCAGAATCCTGGGTCTCATATGATCAGGCCACATAAGAACCCCTCTCCCAGGCCTAGAACCTCGCTTTGCAACACCTCCTTCCTCCCACTATGTCAGGAGCTCACTGCCAGTAGAGTGCCAGCTTCTCCTTTCCACATGGTGGGGAAACTGGTTCTGGGGCTATGGCAGGGTATAAACTCCCAGTCTGGCTACTGAGGCTTGCGGGGACGAGGGGAAACACAAGCCGAGGAAAGATGTGTTCCTTCTACCATCTTGACTGTGGAAAGCACTTTTCTCTAACAGTTCAGGGATTCATAGTTGGTCTCTACAGAACCAATGGCAGGGACGGCATGTATGTTGGAGTCAAGTACCTTTGTAGAGCTGGTTCTGGATTCTAATCATTACCCTCTATAATAATATTATGGGAGAATGCATTCAGTTTCAAACAATGGACTTAGAAATGGCTCTTCTAAATTGGAGATTGCTGCATTAAAATTGTGTTGGTCTCTCAATACCTCAGAAAATGGAGTGGCAAAAATAATGCTATTGATGGACAGTTTTTTTCTTCACATTTCTATGAGGTTCTAGGAGTTGAGATAGAAGATTGATTTGTCAGCTGTGATCCTTGCTAAGAGTGCTTTGTATTTTCAATTTAGATATTTTAACATTTAAAAATATCATTTATCATGTTATAGAGGTCATTTGGGTTCATTGAACATAATTCTGAAAGTAAAAAGAAGAGATGCAACTTCTGTATTCTCACCGATCAGAAATGACTATTATTAATATCCTGGCATCATTTTCACTCCAGATATACATCTTTTTTTTGTGTCTTCCCCAGTTTAGAGTCATATCTATAGAAAGTTTTATAATCTCTTTTATTCACTTAATATAATGTGAGCATTTCCTTGTGCCATTACATATCTTTAAAAAAGGATTGTGGCACAGTCTTTTTAGCTGTTCACCAAAATCCATTTCCTTCTTCTTGGTCATGCACTGAACTACATTTCCAAGCTCTCTTGCAGTTAGGTGTAGCCAATGGAATATGAATGAGTGAGTGTGGTATCTGCCCTTCCTAAGCAAATGCTTTCAAATTGAAGGTGTGTTTCCTTTATGTTATCTGTTCCCCCTTCTTACAGCAAGATGCAGATGATAAGGCCCTAGGGGAATTCAAAGTCAAAGGGAGGAAGGAGACTAAAATTCTGAATAGTCAAGTATTGAATACAATGTGGATGAGAATAAACATCTTCTGTGTTTGAACCATTATATTTTTGAATCTGTTTGTTACACTAGTTTTGCCTATTCTGTTTTTCATCTTATGATAATTTTTCACTTTTTTACATTTAAAATTGTAATTTACTTTATTTTACTAATTTTTAAAATTTGAATATAGTTGACACACAGTCTTACATTAGTTTCAGGAGTACAACATAGTGATTCAACATTTGTCTATGTTATGCTCACCATAAATACAGTGTTTTGACAGATGGTCAGCATACAATGTTATTACAGTATCATTGACTATATTCCCTAGGCTCTACCTTTTATTCCTGTGACTTATTCCATAACTGGAAGCCTGCATATTCCACTCTCTTTCACACATTTTGCCTATTCCCCACCTCCTTCCCCTCTGCAACCATCAGTTTGTTCTCTGTATTTATAGGTCTGATTTGCCTTTTTTGTTTATTCATTGATATTTTAGAGTCCACACATGAGTGAAATCATATGGTATTTGTCTTTCTTAGTCTGCCTTATTTTACTTAGCATAATTCCCCCTAGGTTCATCCATGTTGTTGTAATAAATGGCACAATCTCACCCTTTTTAAAGGCTATGTAATATTCCATTATGTATGTGTATATGTGTATTGTGTGTGTGAATATATATATACATATATAAATATATATCTCACATCTTTATTATCCTTTCATCTATCAACAGACACTCGAGTTGTTCCTCTAAATTGGCTACTGTAAATAATCCTGCAATAAACATAGGGGTGCATATCTTTTGAATTAGTGTTTGTGTTTTCTTTGGGTAAATTCCCAGTAGTGGAATTATTGGATCATATGGTATTTATATCTTTAATTTTTTGAGGAACTTCCATACTGTTTTTCACAGTGGCTACACCAATTTACATTCCCACCAAGAGTCCACATCCTTTCTCCATATCTTTGCCGACACTTTTTATTTCTTGTCTTTTTTTCTAAGTCATTCTGACAAGTCTAAGGTGATATTCCATTGTGATTTTGATTTGCATTTCCCTAATGAGTGATGTTGAGCATCTTTTCATGTGTCTGTTGGCCGTTGGTATGTCTTCTTTGGAAAAATGTCTATTCAGGTCCTCCACCCATTTTTTAATTGGATGGTTTTTTTGAAGTTGAGTTGTATAAGTTCCTTACATTTTTTGGATACTAACCCCTTATCAGATATGTCATTTGCAAATATCTTCTCCTGTTCAGTATGTTGTCGTTTTGTTTTGTTGATGGTTCCCTCTGCTGTGCAAAAGCATTTTATTTTGAAGTAGTCCCAATAGTTTATTTTTTGCTTTTGTTTCTCTTGTCTCAGGAGACACATCTAGAAAAATGTTTTTATGGCTGAAGAGAAATAATGGCCTGTGTTCTCTACTAGGGTTTTCATGGCTTCATGTCTCACATTTAGGTCTTTAATCCACTTTGAGTTTAGTTTTGTGTATGGTATTAGAAAAATGGTCCAGATTTCATTATTTTACATGTAGCTGTCCAGTTTTCCCAGGACCATTTATTGAAGAGACTGCTTTTTCCCCATGGCATATTCTTGACTTTTTTGTCCAATATTGGCCATATAAGCATGTATTTATTTCTGGGCTCCCTGTTCTGTTCCACTGATCCATGTGTCTATTTTTGTGCCAGCATCACACTGTTTGGATTACAACAGCTTTTTAGTATATCTTGAAATCTGGAATTGTGATAACTACAGCTTTGTTTTTCTTTCTCAAGATTGTTTTGGTTCTTTGGGGCCTTGTGTGGTTCCATATAAATATTAGAATTATTTGTTCTAGTTCTTTGAAAAATGCTGTTGCTATTTTGAATCTGTGGATTGTTTTGGGTAGTATGGAAATTTTAACAATATTAGTTCTTCTAATTCATGAGTATGGAATATCTTTCCATTTGTTTGTGTTGCTTTCAAGTTCTTCAATCAATATTTTATAGTTTTCATAGAACAGGTCTTTTACTTCCTTGATTAAGTTTATTATTACATATTTTATTCCTGTGGTGTGATTGCAAATGGGATTGTTTTCTTAATTTCTCTTTCTGCTACTTTGTTATTAGTGTATACAAATGCTACCAATTTCTGGGTATTAACTTTGTATTCTAAAAATTTATTGAATTCATTTATTATAGTAGGGTTTTTTGTTTGTTTGTTTTTTGGTGAAGTCCTTAGGGTTTTCTATGTATCTGCATGTCATCTGCAAATAGTGACAGTTTAACTTTTTCTTTACCAATATGGATGCCTCATTTTGTTTTCTTGTCTGATTGCTGTGGCTCAGACTTCCAGAACTATGTTGAATAAAAGTGGTAAGAGTGGACATCCTTGTCTTGTTCCTGATCCTAGAGGAAAACCTCAGTTTTTCACCACTGAATCTGATGCTCGTGATGCATTTTTCATATATGGTCTTTACCATGTTGAGGTATGTTCCTCTATACCCACTTTATTGAGAGTTTTTAAAAATCATGACTTAGTATTGAATTTTGTCAAATGCTTTTTCTGTATCTATTGAAATGATCATATGACTTTTATCCTTTGTTTTGTTGATGTGTAACACATTGATTGATTTGTGAATATTGAACCACCTTTGCATCCCTGGAATAAATCCCACTTGATCATGGTGAATGACCTTTTTAATGTACTGTTGAATGTAGTTTGTTAATATTTTGTTGAGGTCTTTGCATCGATGTTCATCAGGAATGATGGTCTGTAAGTTTCTTTTTTTTGTGCGGTGTTTTATCTGGTTTTGGTATCAGGGTAATGCTGGCCTTATAGAATGTATTTGAAAATTTTCCTTTCTCTTCTATTTTTTGGAATAATTTGAGGTGAGTAGGTATTAAGTCTTCTTTAAATGTTTCTTAGAATTCACCTGTGAGTACATCTGGTTTTGGACTTTTGTTTTTTGGTAGTATTTTTTTGAATACCAATTACATTTTGAAACTAGTAGTTGGTCTATTTAGATTTTCTATTTCTTCCTGATTCAGTTTTGGAAGATTGTGCTTCTAGGAATTTATCCATTTCTTTTAAGTTGTCCAGTTTGTTGGTATATTCGTTTTTGTGGTATTCTCTCATAATCCTTTGTATTTCTTGTGGTGTCACTTGTTACTCCTCTTTCATTTCTAATTTTACTTACTTGGGTCCTTTCTCTTTTTGTCTTGATGAGTCTGGGTAAAGGTTTATCAATTTTGTTGATCTTTTCAGAGAACCACCTCTTGGTTTCATTGTTTTTTGTTTTGTTTTGTTTGTTAGTCTCTATGTCATTTATTTCTGCTCTGATCTTTATCTTCTTCCTTCCACTCACCTTAGACTTTGTTTTTTTTTTTCTAGTTCCTTTAGGTGTAATTTCAAATTTTTCATTTGAACTTTTTCTTATTTTTTGAGGTTGGCCTGTAACGCTATATATTTCCATCCTCAAACCGCTTTCATTATGTCCCAAAGATTTTTGGACTGTTGTGTTTTCATTATCATTTGTCTCCATGTATTCTTAAATTTCTTCTTTGATTACTTCATTGATTCATTGGTTGCTTAGTACCATGTTGTAGTGCCTCCACAAGTTTGTGTTTTTTCTAATTTTTTTTTCTTGTAATTGATTTCTAGTGTCATACCATTGTGGTTGGAAAACATGCATGGTATGATTTCAATCTTAAATCTTGTTTTGTGGCCTAACGTGTGATCTGTTCTGGAGAATTGTTCCATGTGCACTTAAAAAAAATGTTTCTGCTGGGTGCCTGGGTGGCTCAGTGGGTTAAAGCCTCCGCTTTCGGCTTTTCGGCTGGGTCCTGGGATCCTGGGATCGAGGCCCGCATTGGGCTCCCTGCTCAGCAGGGAGCCTGCTTCCTCCTCTCTCTGCCTACTCGTAATCTCTCTCTGTCAAATAAATAAATAAAATCTTAAAAAAAATGTTTCTTCTGTTGTTTTGGATGGAATGTTCTATATATCTGTTATGTCATCTGGTCTAATGTGTTAATCAAAGATACTGTTTCCTTATTAATTTTCTGCCTAGATGATCTATCTATTGATATAAGTGGGGTGTTAAAGTCCCTTACTATTATTGTATTATCATCAATTTCTCTCTTTATGTCCATTAATATGCGCTTTATGTATTAGGTGCTCCAGTGCTGTGTGTGTTGATATTTACAACTGTTATATCCTCTTTGTGGATCGATCCCTTTATCATAATGTAATGCCTTTCTTTGTCTTTTGTTACAGTCCTTGTTTTAAAGTTTTTTTTTGTCCAATCCATCTTTTTATTTTTGTTTCCATTATGTGGTAAATGTTTTTCCATCCCTTCAAATTCCTCACATTAGTAAGGGGGAGGTGGAGTGTAGACGGTGTCTGCCAGCCCCTCCCACCCAGAGGGTGTTCCATTAGCTACCCTCCTGCTGCAGTTGCCAGGTGGTAGAGTTCTAAGCTTGGCTCTCTTTAAAGCTAGTTGCTTTTTTAAAACCATGGGTTTTTCCGTGCCCCAGCATGACTGCAGCTGGTGTGTGTTAAAGGACCCGGGGCTTGCTGAAGCGGCAAATTGACTATAGTATCTGGACCCTGCTCCAGTCTGTGATTTCAAGGTGGAGGAGGGAAATAAACCTTGTCACTCTCCAGACCCTCCCTCTGACTCAGAGAGTGTTCTTGCAGCTTCCCCTACCACTGGGTGGAACTCTGGGGCTCACTCTTTCATATGTTGTTTGTCTTTTAAACCAAGGACAGATGCCCAAGGACAGATGAATTTGTTCTAGTACCTCAGTACTATCCCTCTCCATGGCAGTTTGCAGTGTTTGGGGTAGGGTTCCCTTTGTTACCAGTGTTTGTCACACTTGCTGTTTTCTTTTGCCATTTTCTCTATCTTGTTGTGCAAAAACTGTTCAGTAGGCCCTCAGTTCTTTAGGAGGAATTACGCCATGAATAGGTGTAATTTGGTGTGTTCTGTAAAGGAGGCGAGTTCAGGGTCTTCCTACATTGCGATCTTGGACCAGAACATTACCATAATTTTTTAAAGAAATGCTTCTTATTAGATTGTAGTACGTTGTTAAAAAGGGCCTCCAAAGAATGAATGATGTCTCTATGTGTCCGTGCCTCTTTGCAATGTGTCTTTACTGCTTTTTCCAACAAGAACTGGAATCTGTTTGTCCATTCTTTGAATCTGACTGCCCTTATGACTTGTGAATGTGATGGAAGTGGCATTCAGGAACTTCTGAGCCCAGACAAAACAAAGCCTGGTAGCATCTCCTTTTGCTCATGGTGGATCCAGAAGCAATATAAAGAAGTGCAGGTTATCCTACTGGAGAGAGTCTATATGGAGAGATAGGTTCTAGAGGATGAGATGCTACATGAGAGAAAAGTCATATGGAAGAGAACCAAGGTCTCAGAAAATATGTGTGAGCCCAGCTAATGCCATGAAAGGAGAGAAACCCAGACATCCCAGCTCACCCTCAGCCATTTGAGCCATGCCAGGGAGAGTGCTAGAATTGTGAGTAAGCCCATCTTGGGTCTTCTAGATCCAGTCCAACAACCTGTCACTAAGTCGTGATTGTCAACCTTCAATAGGTAATGGAAATATGGATATTTAAATGTTTCCAAAGTTTTGTTATAGTAAATGACAGCAATGAACATCTTTTTACTGGCTTCCTTGTCTACCAAGGGAATCTATGTTGTTGAACTTGTTTATGTCTGTAAATTGAGTAAGAAGTCATGTCTCTCCATTTTGGTGTTCAAATGAGTTTCTGGTCCCTGCTATACAGATGAAGTAATATTTCACTGGGCTGTAATCTATTCAATTTCCACAGACTCCAACATCAGTTAACTACTACTGAAGATTCCTGCTAGTCAAAACAATTTGATTACCGTTTTGTCCCTTTAGTAAATGCATCAATCTCGTCTCTTGTAATTAATTGGTATCACCTGGCCTTGTCATTCTCAGAGCAGATTTCAAGGGTGGTATCTTCCTGTCATCCCCTGAGCCTACAGAAGACTGCCATTACAGAGCTTTGTGAGGATACTGGTAGTACCTCATTAAGGTATTTCTCAGTGCCCCAGTGCAGGGAGTGACTTTTTAGAGGACATAGGTGGGGATGAGTGGGTAGGGGAGTGTACAGATCACAGATTATATGCCCATTCCATTATTCCAATCTTCCTGAGAATTTGGCTTCCTCCTTCTACATCATGCCAGGAAATTAGACATCTTGCCTTCACTGAGTATAAACTATACCTGAGTTCAAGTTTCAGTCAACAAAGAAAATTGTCAGACATAGTTCTAACTGCAAAAATCTCTAGCAACTCACATGATGAGACTCATATTGACACATTTGGTCCAATTCAGTGTTTCATATTCCATCTTCTTTAGTTTAATAACCTTAAAATCTACTATTACTTCAGTTTCTATCACTAAAAATTAGCAACATTTTGCAATTATTTTGGAGTATAAACTATCTCTTTCCATGTCAAACTTCATATTTGTCTCCTTGGAGTAAACTGAGATCTTATTTGAAGTATAGCTCTAGGGGTGATGGGAAGTGGTTGAGGTGGGTCTTGAGGTTTTTATACAGTCTTCACACAAGCCTCCTCAGCTTTTCCCAAATCAAATTAGATAATTCCTATTCCAAGTCTGAAGAGTCCTTCTTACCAATGTCCTCACTTGTATATACAAGACTTGAGAGTCAATAAGTTCAATTTACTTGGAATTATTCAAACAACAAAATTAAATTTGGGGTCAGGTTTAGCCCTGCAGTTATAAGAAATATAAGTGATTCTTTCAGGGCCACCACAGAAGCTATCTGCTTCTCTATGACTTGAGCAAAGTGTTAAAGATCTGAGCTTGTCATTTTCTGTAGGCTCCCCAGGGCACTCAGAAGCATCATTGCTACCATAATAGTCATCTAGTCCTCTTGGGGCTTCAGAAGGCATTTCATCATAATCAACCTCAGGTGATTAAACATGACAGTACAGTACAGCATGGATTTATCATATCCCCTTTCCTCTTGATAAGGAACTACTGAGTTCAAAGCTAAGGGACATGGACAAACCAATCTTGTTCCATTTTGAGGGGCTATTTCCCAGGAATAATTCTTGTACTAAGTATCATAATAGTCAGAGTCCATTAGTAAAACAGACTGATACTACCTATTTTGCCAGAGAGAATTTAATATAAAGAACTGGTTAAATAGATGTTTAAGAACTGGAAAGCATACATGCAAAAGCAGTTACAAATCCTGGAGCTGAAAAAACAAGGGGAAGAGTTTGGGGATATCAGAATGTAGACTTTTGGAGGAAGGGATCTGCAGAATTGGGACCAAGATCTTTGAGCAGAGAACACCATCCAGGTGCTCCTACTACCTCTGAGGGGTCAACAAGTTCTGCTAGTGTGTCAAAAGAGTCAGAGACTAGAACCAACTGCCATTACCCAGGATAAAGAGCTATTGCAGAGCAGTACTGTCAGAAAGAAGGGAGCAAACAGGAAGGAACAAGTCCCTTTTCTCCTCTTTCTGCCTTCCAACCTCCCTCTAGCAGTCCATGTTGATGTAACTACCAACTGGCAAAGATGATTTGGTCTTCCATTGTCCCAGCCATGGAATCACAGAGGAAAGTATAGAAGAGTAGGACTGAAGCTAAGAGGCCATAGTAGGATGCATAATAGAAAGCATATATCTCTAAATATATTGGTGTGCGTGCATGAGTGTGAGCACATGTGCATACACACAAACACATACACATCCTAAGACCATGGTATATACTATTTTGGCATTAAAATATTTTTTCTCATTAAATATTAACAAATATTTATCTCTTTCCTTATTTTCCTTTAAGTAGAAAATACGAATAAGCTCATAGAAGAAGAAAAGATATATCCCACTGCTGGAAAGATAATCATTGCTAACACCTTCATTTAGACCCTTCCAGATCTTTTTTTCAATGTGTGGGTGTGTATTCTTTCATGAAATCGCATTATACACACCGTTTTTTAAGCTCCTTAAAAAACACCTTACCATATCGTATCATCAAAAATTGCTCACATCAATACATATTATTTATTTACAACTGCGGGTTTCAAAACTGTTCTGAGGAAGTTTCTTATAACACTTAATGGGAGGGCCCTGCATTCTACCATACACCTCGATCACTGTAATTTCACTTTTACTTGTTTTATTTGATTTTTGTGGGGAAAAAATTCATCTGCCAAGATATTAAAAACCAACTGATTCATCATGTATTATATAATTTTGCATTTTTATGACAATGGATAACTTTGTATCTAAATTTTTGTACAAAGTCCTAGTAACATGGGACACCATGCTTTTTAATTTTTTTATTCTGACAGTACCTGAAAATCATTTTAATTGGTATTTCTTGGATTACCAATGAGATGGCCAGGGTTTTGTTTATTTGATGGTCATTTGTGTCTCTGGCAGTCTTTCTTTACAGACTCGAAATTTTCTAAGCAGGGCCCTAAAACATTACTTTCTGTCTAATGTACAAAGTCCATGCCTCTTCCTACGCCCTCCCCCCCACTCCCCAGTTCGAGGAAGCTCTGACTTCAAATATCCACTGTTCACCTACAACCCCATTTCCCTGCCCTTTATTTTTGGTAATGATCACAAACGCTCCTCCACAGACTACACAGATGCTTTTGATCTGGGGTCCCTCATCCTCCTAGTACCCCACCCTAAACATCTCCTATTTAAAGCTATTTTTATTTTTCTTCCTGGCTTGGAGAATAAAGGGATTTTGATCTTTAAGTCAACCTCTTTACCTGAATACTTGATCCTATCCATGTCTCCTCTGGGATTTAGTATGGTGCCTGGCAAACAACTGATGCTCAAAAACTTTATTAAATAAATAATGGGTCTTGTTCTATTAATTTTCTCCCATCTCTCTGATATGGCTAGCTTCTCTCTTTGGCTCCTTTCCTTTAGCCTATGTGTGAGCAAGTCATTTCCTGTCTATAATGGTCAATTTTGTCTATCAGCTGGGCTAGGCTATAGTACCCAGTTACTCAAAACACTAGTCTAGATGTTTCTGTGAAAGTATTCTATAGATGGGATTGTCAGCTATAATCAGTGACTTTATGTAAAGGAGATTGTCCTGGGAAATCTGGGTAAACCCAATCCAATTAGTTTAGAAAGTCTTAAAAACAGAACTGAGGTTTCTCTAAAAACAGGAAGGAGGAAGAAATCCCATCTATAGATTGTAATAGCTTCAGCTCCTGCCTGAGTTTCCAGCCTGCTCTTGTTGGCCTGCTGTTATGGATTTCGAACTTGACTATCCAACCCCCACAATTGTGCAAGTCAATTACTTTCAAAAAAATCCCTTAAAAATATGTATCATATATATGATATATATATATCCTATTATTTTGTTTGAATGGTGGAACCCTGACTGATACACTACCTTAAAGTGAGAAACAAAACAATACCCTAATTACAAATTAAATGGTCTCCCTTTATCTAAGCTTCTAAAAATATTATCTTATATTCACCATCTCTACATCCCTCCCTTTGCAATCACACTTTGAACTACAGTCCCTTTTATTCAACTGATGAATTGGCCATATTCTTGTGGACAGCCTATGGGTGATTTCAAACTCAATATATCACAAGTTATCTCATTATCCTTACCACCTACCTAAATCTGTTCTACATTTGAATGCTATATCAAAAACTCAAAGCAAAAATCTGGAAGTCTGCTAGACACCTAAATATCTAAATACCAGACATTTAAATAAGTTCTACTATCCATCTTCAGTGCCAATGTTTGAATCCATGCTTTCATCACGTCTTGCCTCAGTGTTTGCAAGATTCCTTTACCTCCTTATGCCCAGTCTCATCTCCTTTAAATCTGTTCTTCAGGGTGCTCTTTGATACAAGGTGATCAAAATTGTCCTGCCTAAGACTCAGCCTCCTTTATCACCTACAGCAAGGGCTCCCCAATCCAAAATACCATCAAAAGGAACTTCTAGGGCGTCTGGGTGGCTCAGTGGGTTAAAGCCTCTGCCTTTGGCTCAGGTCATGATCTCATGGTCCTGGGATGGAGGCCCTAATCAGGTTCCCTGCTTGACGGGGAGCCTACTTCCTCTTCCCTCTCTGCCTGCCTCTCTGCCTACTTGTGATCTCTATCTGTCAAATAAATAAATAAATAAATAAAATCTTAAAAAAAAAACCCAAAAACAAAACCCAAAGATTAGAGCCCTACTCATACCTAATGAATAAGACTTTCCAAAGTGGGGCCTGATAATTTCTATTTTTTAAAAGCTGTTGAGGTTAATTATGATCACCAGTTCAGGGAACCACCAGCCTTCAGGATAAAATCCAAGTTCTGCCCAGAATCTGACACCACCACTCCCAGCTTCACCCCTCAACACGTATCATGCTCCAGGCAATACTGACCCAGAACTAGTGATTCTCCCAACCCATGTTGTTTAACACCTTTCTGTCAGGGATGTCCTTCTTCCCTTATCTGCCTGAGAAATTCCTAATCATCTTTTAAAAACTCTATTCAAGCATTATCTTGTCCCTTATTCAACCAGTAGATATTGACAAACTGTGAAATTCTATACATTAAATATGTGTGTTTCTCTGTATAGCAATTATACCTCAATAAAGTTATTAAAATTTGTTATTAAAGTTATTAAATAATCAATAAAGTTATTAAAATTTATTGAGGTCCTACTATATGCCAGGCTCTGAGTTAAGCATTAAGAGATAGAGAATCAGTAAACTGCATTGGTTAGTACGGCTTTCAGTAAGCTCATATGCCATTGAAGAAGACATACAAATACAATATGGTGAAGTTAATTCTATGAGAGAGTCTATGGTAACTGAATAATGGCTCCCCCAAAATGTTCACACCCTAATCCCCAGAATCTCTGACTGTGTTACCTTACATTGCAAAAACAGTTTTTGCAGATGTGGTAAAGTTAGAGATTCTGAGATGGGGAGATTACACCATGTTATTTTTGGTGGGCCCAATGTAATCACCAGGGTACTTCTAAGCAGGCAGGAGGATGAGAGAAAGAGAGGGTGGAGGGAGATTGGAAGATGCTCTGTTATTGATTTTGAAAATGGAGGACGGACACATGAACCAAGGAATGCAATGAAAGTGGCCTTTAGAAACTGGAAAAAGTAAATGAATTCTCCACTAGAGCCTCCAGAAGGATCCGGCCCTGCCAACTGTAGTCCAGTGGGATCCATTTTGGACTTCTGACTTCCAGAAATATAGTAAGTCTTTCAAGCAACTAAGTTTGTAGTGATTAATTACAGAAGCAATAGGAAGCTAATACAGGAGCCAATTCAAGGCACAGTGGTAGTATATAGAGGGGTCTCTATATTAAGTTGTGGAGTGGGAACGGGATGTTCAGGAAGAACTCTCCAGAGGTGATGACACCAGAGCTGAGAGAGACTGTTTCAGAAGGATGATCCAAGTGGAGGGATTACTATTTGCAAAGGCATGTAGGAAGAGCATGACCAAGGAAGTAACCTTTAGGGCAAGGTTACTTGTATTAAACAGTAGAAATAATAACAGTATTAATTCTGGTTGAGAGTAAATATCTGCTTATATGTCAGGCACTGTTCTAAAGCACTTTACAACCCTAAGGTAGAGACTATAATTTTCATTTTACCCATAAGGATACTAAGGTTTGGGAGTTACATAACTTTCCTGAGGGCATAGAGCTAGTAAAGGGCATAGCTAGAATCAGGACCTTGGTGGTCTGTCTCCAAAACCCACGGACTGCCTCTTTATTACGGTGGATGACCTTCTCAAGTAAGGTCGGGTCAGTGTGGCTGAAGATAAAGACTCTATCAGAAGGTATTAATGAGGTGAGGATCAGCAGAGCTTTCGATACTGTCTTGTATTAAACACTGATAGAGGATAGGGTTGATGGAGAGTCAGATGGCCTCTAAGTTTCTTTGATGTAATCGCGGTTTTGCGGTTGGTGCAGCTACAGGAAAGTTCCTTGGCGGTCTTAGACAAAATAAATCTCTTCTGTTTCAGCTGCCCCACCTTTCACTGTTGATGAAGATAGAGGAAACTTCCTTGACTGTCTTGGACAAAGTAAATCCCCTCTTCTGTGTTTCAAATGCCACGCCTTCCATAAACCTCTTTATTTTCTTCCGTTCCCCCTAATGTCTGATGTGGAGACGGGGGTGTATGGATAGCCTCAGCTTCTACATCTGTAAAATGCCTTGAAGTAATTTCAAACTTCCTAAACGTAATGCAGATTCCTCCCCTCTTCGGCGATTCTGATTAAGTAGTATTGGGATTGAAGCTCCCCCAGCCCCCAACCCCAACTCTCCCAACTGATTCTGATACGCGGCCAGGCTTTGGTGACCAGGGACTCGACGACCATCCTCTCCTGTCCACTGTACTTGGTCCACGATTCGGAAGAGGTCCCGCCCCCACCCCCGGGCCCCGCCCCAGTCCCACCCCTTGCCGTCCTCCTCCCCGCAGATTTCCTCTCTTCTCTCCTCCCTCGGTCGCTGCATTAGGTCTCGCCCAGCTCCGCCCTTCCCAGCCCCTCCCCGGCCTTCCGAGATGGCTTCAGTGCGACCGGGCCTGGAGCCGTGGAACCGCGTGAGAATCCCGAAGGCGGGGAGCCGCAGCGCAGTGACCGTACCGGCCCCCGACGCGGCTCTGCGTGAGTGAAAGGCCCGGGGAACGGCAGACGTTTCCGGAGACGGCGTCCGGCCGGACCGGCGCACGTGCGCAGTGGGGGCGGGACTTCCTGAGGCGGAGGGGCTTTGGGCAGGGGCGCGGGGCAGCACCCGGCCGAGGGCTCCCTGGCTCCCGAGTTTGCTAGGAATTTTGCGGGGGCTCTGGTTTGCTTTGGAATCCTTCACTAAACCCACTGCGCCTACGGCACGGCCCGCCCGGAGCGACGAATGCCCCCAGGCCCAGCCCCGCGCCCGGGGTGGGGGAGAGAGGTGGACGCAGCTAGCGTCTGGGAGAAGTGCAGCCCGAAAACGCCGTGCTCCCTCAGGCCACCAGCAGCCCCGTTCACCCCGCCGTCTGTTTCCTCATCTCTTAGGAAGGCGCCGGGGCACTCTGTATTTAGACGGCAATCTTTCTGGCCTCCAGATCCTCATCTGTAAAACGGGTTTAGTGCTCCCTGCGTATCACCGGTTGTTGAAAGCATCTAATGATGTCATTAGGGGAGAGTGCTCTCATCGTGTTTTACCCACGGTACTGCTGTTTTTAGGCAGCAGGATCCAGTACTTAGGAGCTTCGCTCAGGAGCCAGATCCTGGCACTTCGCTCTGCTGGGGGTGGGCAGGTTGGGGGGTGTCGTTATTGAACCTTTCTGTGCCTCAGCTCATTTTCATGTGCCGGTAAACATAATACCTGCCTCAGAGGACTGTTTTGAGGAAGAGGTACAGTTAGAAAGCATTTGAACAGTGCTTGATACGGTCAATGAACACTTAAGTGATAGTTAATGTTAAATACAACCTATCTAATCATCACATCCTCCTCACCGTCTACCCAACCTACGCAATTTATAATTTTTCTCTATTAAAAAATTCTTTAACAGGATTTCTGTCAGGCATGGAAATTCAGCAACTCCTCATCCTCAAAGCAGCCCTTCCTGGCTTCACATAGTTGTTACAAAATAAAGTTCTCCCTGTTCTGTAGGAATGTGCCTTTGCAGCCTATCCATCTGGGATGCTAGTGCTACCCTTAGTGCCATAGAGACACGCATTACCTCCATCTTTTACTTAATAGCTTTTCAGAGTAGGAAGCTGTTACTTCGTTCCCAGCACCCCGTGTTCAGTCAGGCCTTCATCAAATAAAGTAACTTCCAGTTGCCACAGTAGTTTCTCTAATCTGAATATTATTCTTACCTGAAAGTAGTATATACATACTGCACCTTTGCTTTTAAGAGTATGAGTTTATCCATTCTGCCTTGCTTATGTACATAACAAAATAGGGGATTTAGAGGAATAGAGAACATGTACCCCACCATCAAAGTACTTAGGTGTAAGTGTACACCAAATGACTGCAAAGTATTCATATGGAAGATTCTTAAAAATTGTAATAAAATGTGATCCAAAGATATACATTATTGTTTAACAGATGTTCTCTTAATGATTTCTGGACTTTATATTATTGGTCATCATTTTCCACCTTAAAATTGTTAATAATGTTTTTATTAATTTGTTCTTAATCCCCTTAATAAGGAAAGATATTTATTGAGAGTATTTTTACATAATAAACTTAATGTAGAAATACATACTAAGTTTTATTAAATATCTCTGGTTTAGACCTTTGTGTTGCAGCTGTAATTAGAGAATGCTGTCTTGTTACACTGTCACTGAAGAACCAAATCTTAGATGCAGAAACAGATGTGCTATGTGCAATCCTTTACAGCAATCACAACAGAATGGGCCGCCACAAGCCCCATTTAGCCCTCAAACAGGTAAGGAGGAAGCCCTGTGCTTATGACTCAGCATGTTTGCTTGATGAAAATGAGATCACACTGCCACTTAATATTTTGTTATGGGAAACTCAGTCAGTTACTTGTGACTTAATAGATCATCAGTCCACAGTTGCATGTGGGATTTCATTTTTTTTTTCCTGAAAGCGTTTCAAAAAGCAATTTATTTAGAAAGGAACTGTGTTTAATTCTTTCACAGTCTTGTTTCTAGTGGGTGATTTTTATGAAAAGTTCCATTATATATAATCTATAATAAATTACAGTACTTTTGTCTAGTTCACAGATACAGTGATTTGAGCAAGACAAAATGTTAGATTAAACAATTTCCTGAGCATAATTAAAATCCTAAAATCATAAAAAGAACAAAGTTGTGGTTTATATATTGTGGGGCATAGAATCTAATCAGTAATATATTCGACTAAATAGCTGTGTAACAAGTTATGGAAAGTGGTTTCCTGTAATTTTTAGAGTTTAAGACAAAATCGGGGCCTCTAATTTAGGGACTACACTGTACAGTCAAGTCTCCTAAGTTGGGTTCCTTATAAGATCATAAATTCATTCACCTTATTAATTCTGCAGAATTTTATAAATTCTGTGTGCCAGGCATTGTGCGTGGTGCTGGGAATATGGGGGTGAAACAGACATATCCTCTAACTTTATAGAATTGTGCCCTCTGGTTAATTTTTTATTCCCATTACTTAAGGCAAAAAGAATGGAGAGTTCTTCATCAAAGAAAGATCTGGGAGCATGTGGTCTTTCTCTAGGTTTTCTTCGCTAGGGCAGCTTTTTATCTCCTTATGAGTCTTGTACTCCAAAACCAAACCGGAATGTATTTCAGGTTGAACATATCAGACTGAACCTCTTTTTCCTCCTGGCTTCCAAGTTATGAATAATTATCAGAAAAATTTGGTGTTCTGTTTTCTCTGCATCTTCTTTTTATGTAGCTCTCCCATTCAGTCAATTGATCAGTCAAAACTTTCTCCGCTTCTAGACCCTTCTTTTAGTTCTGGCTGCATCTTCTTTCTTCAGAACTTGTCAACTTTTAGTTGTCTTGCTATCCTAATTGATCTTTCCTCAACTCCAGTCTTGCATATTCTCTATGCCAAAGCCAGGTTAATCATCCTAAAACATGGCTTTGATATTTTTAGTGGTTCTCCATTGTCTCCTGAAAAAAGATGAAACCTCTTAGCTTGGCTTACAAGATCCTCAATGATCTGGCCTTTTCAGTTTTCCTTAGCTCAGGCTTTTCTCTCATCTTCATATATTTTATATTCTAGGCAATCTGAATTCTTCACAAGTCACCCTGCTCACCACATTCCTTCTCTCACTGGACTTTTGCTTATCTGATCCTGTATGTTTAGAATGACCAGCCCCTCCATCTTTGCCTGGTAAAGGCCTTCCCATCCTGCAAGTCCCATTTCAAGCTGTCTGGCAGTGATAAACTTCTTCCTAAGGTGTAACATGAGTACATATTGTGATAATCTTCATTTTAAGTTGCATTTTTTTGATTACTAGTGTAGTTGAACTCCTCTTTTTATGACTCTGGGCTCTTTGGGCTTCCCCTTTGTGCTACTTTTATGGATTTGAGCATGGTCTGCTTGTGGCAGTTATTTGTGTAAAGTTTTATGTTCTCTGCTGTTCCTTAGAGTAGGAAACATATTTCATGCTGCTGCAACTACCATCTCCATTCCTACTACTGCCTTCTATCTACTTAACATTTCACTATTCACACTATTGTCATCTACTTGAGTTTTTCTCCCTTCAGAGAAAGCTAAGTAGTAGAATTAGTGTCTCTCTCATGTTCCCATACATAAAGTACAGAAAACAGTCTTGATTCCTTTTTCTGTATGACAATACTTGGGGTTTTGAAGACTGTTCTTATGTTCCTCCATGTTCTCTCTGCTGTGCTATAATTCTTAAAATTATTTTCCCTTATTTGTTTTGAATTACGGTTTACTTATGGTATTTTCCAAGTGCTTTATCATCTTGGTTTGTCAGTACTTCTCTCAAAGTATAGTGTTCAGAATTAAAAAAATGAAAGGATAGAGCTAACCCTGAAGAATTGAAAAATTGTTGCTTCCGTTGTTCTGAAAACTATCCTGTTATGATAGAATTGATACTTAAATTTTTAGGAGCATGTATGTAGCTTTAGCAAGATGCTATCTTTGCCATTATCAGTGCCCATCCAGATTTTTACATCCTTCGAAGTCTAGATGCAGTCCCATACATGCCCTTCACGTCGTATTTTCTGAGGACTATAGAATTCTTAGCACATTTTGTATAATGCATAGGTTTTACCTTTTTTTTTTTTAAATAAAAATGCTGTTGGGTGCCTACTTAACACTATGCAAAGTACTGAATTACAGTGGTGGATAAAATAGATGAAATATTTTGCCCTCATGGAGCTTCCATTGTGGTTGAGAGGAGAAAGACCATCAATCAGTTCGCGTAATATCAGATTGTGATTAGTGCCATGGAGAAAAATAAAGCAGGAGAGGGAGGAGTGCTGAGGGGATTGCAATTTTAAATAGGATATATATTTTATTTTAATATTTAAAAATTTTATATGTCTTCTTTTTATCATTAAATTTTTAGCAACAAGAGAATGGGATGTGTCTTAGATACTATTTTATTTCCCAGAATGCCTTGCATGTAGTAGGTGTTGAGTATACGTTTCTAAAGTGAGTAAACCAATCACTTCCCTCATTTCTGTTGCCATTTACAAACTGCTGAAATTTAGTAGTTAATTAACTTACTATCTTGTTTTAATAGTTTCACTATTAGAAAGCATGTTGCTTCAGTAAAATCTTGAGAATAATCTCATATTTTTATAGCATCAATCACATCCTGACACATAGTAAATTCCTAGTTATAAACTGACTTGAGAAATTTGTTTGACTGGGTTAATTTCAAATCTTTAAGCAGGGGCAATTGCTTTTGGGCTACACACTACTTTACCCTAAAATGAAGGTATTTTCTTGTGTTGAGTGTATTTCCATACTTTGAACTTTTGCCTTTCTTTGCTTTCCTGGTCATACCATGTCTGTATGATATGAATTTGAGCTGCTCTTCCCCTTTCAGGTTGAACAATGTTTAAAACGTTTGAAAAACATGGATTTGGAGGGTTCAGTTCAACATCTGTCTGAGTTGTTTTCTTCCAAGTAAGTGGTCCAGTTGCTTTGTGATGGGCTGTGCAGTGGGCTGGGAAGTCATGGTCTTCAATGTGATCTCCCTTTGGACTTTGCTTTGCTTTGTGTTGGGAGCTTTATAAATTTTGTTTTAATAAGGGACACCTGGTATTTGTGATAATCGCTCCTCTGTTGGTTTGTGGGAGGGACTGGCAGGACACAAATCTGGGTCAAGATAAATTATATTGAAACATTGTTGTCAGTCAACTCCAGCGAATCATTTTTAAACGTAACTACTTCAAATTGAGCTTCCAGCTCATCTGTGCTTGAAAACTGCTGTGTAAGTGCTTTATAAGTAGTGAAGTTTAAGAATGAAAATAACATTCTTTTCCATTTTTATGGAGTGAAAACCAGCCTAAAACTACCAAAGCATGTGTCATTCCTAGCCAACCAGTGGTTGAGCTGGTGCTCATGAAGATTTTGGGAGCCTGCAAGTTGTTACTTCGCTTCTTGGACTGTTGCTGCAAGACATTTCTGTATCCTTGATCAACTGAAATGCTTTCCTCTGAATTGGAATTCTTTGGATATATTTAATGGTATTTCTGTTTGAAAGCTAGGAGGTTTGTAAAAGTTTTAATGTATTTGTAGAATTTTGCATCTTGGCCTCCTTTTCCTAGGAATTGCCTTATACAGCCATTGCCAGAGATTGCCAGTCTCCATCTAGCATGTATTATCCTAAGGGCACTGACAGAAATTCTTCATAATAGAAGCTAAATAATGAGAGCTCTGGCAGAATGCATATTACTTTAAGTTTCCATGACTGAAATAGAACATTTTAAAGCCTTAATTTCTTTAAGAAAATTCTATTTCCCATCTGTTTCTTTCATAAATGTAACTTGCAAAATTCAGATTACTTTGGTTTTGTTTTCCAACTTTAACTTGATTCTCCAGCTTGACTGTGAAGCACCTAGGCTTGCAAGAATTCATTATTTTAAACCTTGTGATGGTTGGGCTGGTGAGCAGATTATGGTATGTATGTATGTACATAAAATCCTTCAATTCTTTTTCATCTAACTCAGCCTAGGTTTTCATATTTGTTTTCCCGTGGGATGCTGATGGTGCAGGGGTTTCGTTTCTTCACTTGATTAGAGTTTACTTGGGGTGGATTGAGAACCTAAATGTTCATGGTTAGGGCTCTGATGTCTTAACGTGGGTCTCTCAAGTGTTATTTACAATCATCTTGTTTATTCTGCTTATTCTTAGAGGTAATAAGATTAGTGTTACTAACAGCTAACCTCTTATTCGTTTCTGTAATGAAAATAGTTGTAATTTTTGCTGATCATAACAATAATACATGCTTATTTTAAGACATTCCAAAAGAAGAGAGAAGATGTGAAGAACCTGAAACTTGCCTAAAATCTCACCATGTAGCTAAAACCATACATAAGATATCCTTTGAGACATCTTCCCGTGGAGTGCTTTATTTAGTTTTATGTAACATTTTGTACTTGGATTTTTCTGTTTGGGCTGGACTAACTTGGCTCTTTGCAAATATGCACTAGAGCATTTTTTATCTATTGTGGCAGATTGATATTTATTTATTTTCAGCTTTGAATCTGTTGTGGTTATTACATAAGCTGCAAATTACAATTACTGGCTAATTCATGATCTCCTGTCTTTTTCTAGGGTTCTCTATAAAGGTGTTTTGAAAAGGCTGACGTCTTTATATGAGCCATTGTTTGGATTGCTTCAGCAGGTCTCTAGGATTCAACCACTACCTTACTTCAAAGATTTTACTTTTCCTTCTGATATTGCTGAATTTTTAGGACAGCCCTATTTTGAGGTTTTTAAGAAAAAAATGCCTAAAGCTTTTGCAGCTAAAGGAGTAACTAAATTGTTAAATAAACTGTTTTTAACAAAAGAGCAATCCCCGAGGTCTAGCAAAGAAACTGTACTCAGAATTTCCAAAAAAGCTCAACAAATGAGAATCAATACACAGAATAATGTGGATCTTGGACAGCCAATAAAGAATAAGAAAATCTTCAAAGGTAATTTGCTTTTATGTAGCACAGACTCTTATAAGTCCCTTTATTTCTTTTGTAGTAATTTGGCAAGAAATGTCATATACTTAAGAATTTGTTGATTTGAAAATAGTACGGTAATAGTATGATATTGAAAATAGTTTTTGTATCCATGGTCTCTCCATTTCTACAGAAAAGTCATCAGAATTTGATGTGAGAGCTTTCTGCAAACAGCTGAAACACAAAGCTATTCAGGTTTGTCTGGCTTATATTACTATGGCTTATGATTTCTGTTAATTTGCAGAATAGATGCCATTTACTGAAGGCAGAGATTGAATCTCTGTTTTTATCCCCAGCTCTCAGCTTAGTGCCACCTTAGTTTTCAGCTTGTGCTTCTGAATGAATAGAGGCCCAAGGGACGGAGTGCATCCAGTAAATTCAGGTTAGAGAATACCTTCAAAAACATTTTACTCAGAGTTTTGCTAGAATTTTAAAGCATCTCTAGGATCCATTGTAGGTGTGGATTGTATTAAGAGTATGAGCTTTGGGGGTACCTGGGTGGCTCAGTCAGTTGAGCATCTGACTCTTGATTTTGGCTCAGGTCATGATCTTGGGATCGAGTCTCCCCCTCTGCTTCTGCCCACCACTCATGCTCTTTCTCTCAAATAAATTAATACAATCTTAAAAAAAAAAAGTATGGGCTTTACAGTCAGACAGAAATGGTTTGAATCCTGGCTTTAGTTGGTACTAGCTGTGTGACCTTATATAAGTTTCTTGATCTGCCCATACGTGTGTTTTCTAATACAGTATGCCCCTCATAGGGTTATGCAGTTTTCATGCATGTAAAGTCTTCAGCACAGTGTCTGGAGGATGGTAAGCAGTTAACTGTGGTCAGATGTTATTAGCTACTCTTCATCATTGTTATTGTCATCCTCATCTTTTGTCATGAGGCTTCTCTTTCTTTCCTGGTTAGGCTTTAAGCTTTAGTCAGTGTCTATAAATTCTGTTCTGGACCTAGCAACAGGTAAGTACATCAATGTCACCCACCTTCATGTGGTAACTACTTGTTACCATCTGTCCTTTTCAGATTGTTTTCTCTTGGTGTCCTGCATGGACTATATCTTCTTTTCAGTTTAAGAATTCTTAATCATTTCTGATAAACCAGCGTTCTTTCTTGAATGTTTACAAGGATTCTAGCTTGGATTTATATTCTGTCCAATTTATGAGTGTCGGAGGGAGGAATCATCATCATCATCATCATCATCATCGTGGTTGTCGTCCTAATAATAGCTAATATATATATTGCATTTACTCTTGAAATGCTTTATGTGTGTTAAGTCCTATAATCCTTGCAAAAGCCCTGTGAGGTTGGTGCTATTATTATTGTTTCCATATTTCAGATGAGAGAATTGAGGCTTAGACAGGACAAGAAACTTGCTCAGGCCACACTGAAAGTATGGGGCAGAGCTGGGATTTGAACACAGGCAGTTTGGTTTCACAGTCTTTGTTCTTTTACCATTGTATGACTCCCCCAAATCGTTTTGTCAACTCTGCCTCAAGAACTATGGCTCTCTGACCCTTGAAAGTTCTGCAGTCCATCCAGCTGTTCCTGGGTGAGCTGGTTTTAAAGCTGGTTGGTTGGTCCCCACTTCTTCACAACTAATCACTACTACAGTTTTAACAGCACTAACATGCTCAGCTTGCTTCTAAGTTCAAATTTCTTTTATCGATCACCAACGCAAAGTACTGATAGGTCTTTACTTTTATATTTTCTACTACTTTTTTATGTTTTTCTTGAAAGTGAGAAATTTGGAAGAAGTTTTGAATAAAAGATGAAAGCAGACCTAGTAAGTGGCATATTTTTGTAAACAATGAAGGCTGGTACAATTCAGACATTGAGGAGGGTAACTCGGTATAGAAATAAGTGAAAAACAAATTTGTGATACTCTAGTAGTATCAAGGAAAAGGGCTCTTTAGTGATTTTTCTTTTTCCCTACCAGATAGACTTTGACCAATATTTATTCATAGGGTTTCATTCTTATGTATAGATTAAATAGCTATATCTGTTAGAATATTTATATATGATTCCCATCTGAATTCAGTTATAGATGGGATCTTTTGTTGCATAGAAGGGGAAAAAAATCTTGTGTTAGTAGCAGTGGATAAAAATTAAGTTTTTTTTTAAATTTAAATTCAATTAGCCAACATTAGTTAACCAACATTAGTTTCAGATGTAGAGTTCAGTAATTCATCAGTTGCATATAGCACCCAGTGCTCATTACATCACGTGCCCTCCTTAATGCCCATACCTAGTTACCCCAACCCCCACCAACCTCCCCTCCAGTAACCCTCAGTTTGCTTCCTATAGTTAAGAGTCTCATGGTTTGTCTTCCTCTCTGATGACTTCCCATTAAGTTTTTTTTTTTTAAGATTTTATTTATTTATTTGACAGAGATTACAAGTAGGCAGAGAGGCAGGCAGAGAGAGAGAAAGGGGGAAGCAGCCTCCCCACTGAGCAGGGAGCCCGATGCCGGAGTCGATCCCAGGACCCTGAGATCATGACCTGAGCTGAAGGCAGAGGCTTTAACCCACTGAGCCACTCAGGTGCCCCACCCATTAAGTTTTTAAGACAAAGGAAAGTACAGTGAGCTTTAAAAAGTTTTCCTTCTTTTAAAAAGACATTTTCTAATTTTCATATGAGTCATCTCTTCTCAGGTATATATTTGCAAGTCAGTAGGAAATCCAATATATTTTTCTCACCCTTCCATATTTCAGGAGACCAACTTTAAATGTTCTCAGTCCAAACTAAAGGCAACCAAATGTTCTTCTCAGAAAGCAACAGGAACTCCCTGTGCCACAAGTTTTGTGCAAAAATTTCGAGAGGCTGAGAGTTTCATTCAACTTTCTGAAGAAATCCGAACAGCAATTTTGTGGTGTAAGAGCAAAAAACTCAAGGCTCAGGCCTCCTTTCTGGGTAACAAACTTCTTAAAAGTAACCGGCTTAAACATGTGGAAGCTCAAGGCTATAGGTAGGTAAATCATAAGAATTCTATTCCTTTACTTTTTCTGTTGTTATTTAGGGCAAAAGTATATATATTTAAGTCAGCTTTTTAAAAAATAGGATAGCCCCCCCGAGGGGGGCTAAAAGAAGGATTTATTCAGATTGCAATTTTATTTGCTTTTGTTGGTCACAGCTTTATCACTGGGAAGAAGAAAGTTAACTTGGTTAATTAGATGTATTCATTTATATTCTTCACTATTCCATTTGTTCATTCAGAAAGCCTTAGGAGTGTTTGTGGTATGCTAAGCCTGGGGATACATTGTGTAAGGAGGACTTAATCCTCATGGAGCACTAGCTCTCACTCTTGCTCTGGTAGGACAGATAGTCTGCCCACAGCTTCAGGGCAGCAGGATGAGGGTGTGAGAGCAGAAGGGTCTGCCTCTTACAAGGACACACACCAGACTTTGGGCTTAGGGTCAGGTAATGTTTGTTCTTGGGTGCCAGACTCTCCATGTATTGATTTCTTCCTTTCCCTCTGATTCTAAGGTTCACAGAACTGCTTAAGGGTGGTTATCTTTGTGAGCCAGTATTACTTGAAGCACTATGATGAAGTTAGACACTTTAGGGTTTTATATTTTTTTTGAAAAAAATAAAAGATACCCATGGTAACAATTTTAGACAAAAAAGGCTGTAAAGATCAACAAGAACAAGTTTTGATTAAGAGCTGTGGGAGAAGTTAAGTATTCTTAAGGAATGAATTGTTGGAAGGGTTTCTACATTAGGGTCCTTTCAAGACCTGCAGCCTTCTAAAAAGGATCTATTCTAGAGTGGAAACTCAGCCTGAGATGGAGAAGGGGTAGATGAGACAGAGGTGATAATAATTAGAAGAGTTAGTGAGAAGGGTAACGAAGTAGTATTTGGTTAAACCATCATCCCCTACCCCACAAAAATAACTGCTCTTTCGTACTACCCTGTTTGCTGTTTCAGTATGTTATACTTATAGTATGTTTTAAATGTGCTTAATGTCCATGATAACTCTGAGGTAGGCAGTATTATTCCCATTTTGTAGCTGAGGACATAGGGGATTTTGCTCAGATTGTTACAGCTAGAGGTCTAGAACTCAATTGAGATTCTCTGATTCTTCTGTTTTCATATTTTCCTATTTCCATTTCAATTAGGAGGTACACTTATCCTCTCCCCACTTACAAATCACCACTTAGGGTAAGACAAGAAAAGGGTTTGGAAACTGATCTTGAATCACTACATTATAAAGGCTTCCTCAAAGTTACATATTTATTTAAAAAGGAAAAGGGGAGGGTGATGGTGGTAGAAGTTATGGATCCGTGCTAATGGTCTTGAAATCTATCACGGTGAGGCAGTTATTAGCAAGGTATTAATGCAATGTACCTTGTAGCAGCATATCTTATTAAGAAGCAAAGCACCTAAAATAACCAGCAGTTTGAGTTCTGAATTCCTACACTTGAGGAAGATATATGAATCACAATTGGGGCAGCCCTAGGTGTCAGGTGGTCTATGCCAGAAGCTCTGTTTCTCATTCTTAAGTAAACTCCCTCTCTTACTTTGATTCCTTTTCCTTTGTTCACTCCCTGCTACAACATGAAGTTGTTTATCCAGATATGGATTAATACATCCAGGCAGATTGTTCTATTTGTGATAACATCCTTTCCCCAGCTCCATTCCTATTATACTGTGAACAGTTTAGCAGTTAGCAGAGAGAGGCCCTAACACTAACGTATGGAGGGATGTCACCACTCAGCTACCTTGCTAGGCAGTTGTAGGAGGTACTTTACTTTGGGAACAAAATGGGGACATACTTGGCTACAGTCTGAATCAGAGGGAAGCTCTGCTCGAAAACACAGGTTTGGGTTGAAGCTCCTATTATTTTTTGTGATGATTATGGGGTTGTACATAGGCATAGGACCTGTAGATAAATTGTGTACTTTTCTTTTGGGAGTTGGCAAAAAGGAGACAAAAGTTTTTGAAAATGGCTTTCTGTGTCTTAATCCCAGATTTTTCCTTTCTCTTGTCCTTTAAAGTTTGCCAAAGAAATTAGAGTGTATAAAAACATCTATTTGCAACTGCCTTCTTCGTGGCTCAGGAATCAAAACTTCAAAGCAACATGTGAGACAAAGAAGATCTCAGAATAGATTTTTACTGGAACAGAGGAAACTACGGAGAAAGTTGCAGTTGACTCTTTCAAAGGAAATTCAGCCGTCCCCTCAAGGAACTCAGAATGCTACAGATAGCAGTAAATGGAGACTCTCGCACTATACAGTTCAGAGAACTAATCTCTACCCTAACAATAAGCAACTCTTGAGTAGCAGAATTTCAAATCCTGTTATACAAACTAAAGAGAAACATATTCATGAAAACTTTACAGGAAGTAATGAAAGTGAAACTGATTCATGGACAATGATGCAAATGAACAAACATAATACATCAGGAACTATTAAGGACACAGACGACATTGATGATATTTTTGCTTTAATGGGAGTTTAGATGCTCATTTGTGAGACACTTAAGTGCTTAACAAACTGGTCTGGTGTCCTGTTTTATGTGGAACTGCTGAAAAAAAAATCTGGAAAGACTTGGAAGTACCACTTGGACTCAGAGAGGAGCTGCTTTAGTGTAACATTGTACAGCAGTTCATTTCAGTTCAATAAACATTTATAGTAGTTCTGTGTCACTTAACTGACAAGTATTTGAATATTAAATAGTCAAATTTGAGTTTAACTTTGTACAGGGGTTAAGATGAAAAAAAAAATCTACCATATCCTGTCTTTGAAAAGCAGATATAATTCCTTGATTAAAGCTGGTGGGTCCCTGAAAAACAGAATAATTTTATGATTTACCAGGGAATAAAGAACTGAGTAATTAGGTTTATAAAAACCTACTCTGTGCCTTAGGGTGTATATAGGGAGTTAGCTGGTGTAGGAAGTATCAAGGAGTGCTTAAAAGGTCACTTTGGTCTTAACTCACTCCTTTGTAGGTAAGTCCACCTCTGAACACCCAGATTTGTAGCTTCTAATGGTTGTGCTGTCTTGATTATAAATTAGAATTGATTATCACAAGGGTCTAAAAATTTTGCCACAAACTGTATTCTCAGGGACTGGTCACTACCATTATTTCACTTCATTTGTTCACCTTATCTCACAGGAGGGCATATTAAAATGCTTTTGGAGTTATCCAAAAGTTTTTGGGTTTTTTTCTGGTTTACTTATTTGGGTGCTGGTGAGTGATTGTAAATAAACTTTTTTTCCAAAAAGGATGTAAGTTGACATGTGGTTATACATGAAATACAAACAAGATAATAACGCAGAAGTAGATAAGAAAGTTAAATGAAAAAATAAAGCTTAGTTACACAAAATAGACCTGGGAGTAAGGTCACACAAAAATCTATAATTTAATGATGCTATCATCTGATATTTTTAAATTGTTTGTACCATTGCTCGGAGAGGGTAAATCTTACATATTATCAAATATTCCAGTTTATGAGAATTAGGTCAGTAAGCTTCTAATTGTTAAGAAGGTTGTAGCCTTAAGTTTTATGTTATATGTAGATTTATAGAAAAATAAAACAGTGCCCTATATAGCACACCCTTCTTTTCCTTTGCCATCCTCACTCTATTTCCGTTCCATTTTTATTTGGCTTTGTTCTTTCGGCACATTTTCCCACTTATCGATAGTGGTGGTTCTCATAGGTTAGCTGTTTTGAGAATCACTTGGTGGGTTGTTTAAAAATTCAGATTCCCTTCTGAAGAGACAAACACAGCCAGGGGATGGGGACAGAAGCCTGCATTACCTCATGACCCTGAGATCAAAACCCAAGCTGAGATCAACAGACGCCCAACTGACTGAGCTACCCAGGTGCTGAGAAGCTTGCATTTTTAACAAGGAGCTTAGGTGATTCTGATTCAAGTAGCCTGCAAAGCAGAGTTAAACACTGCTTTAGCTTCCTTCTTTCCCGAAGCCTTGTGAAACATCCTGATTTACTTCAAAGTTCTTAATACATTTCTAGTCCCTTTTCATTGTTTTTATTTTTCGTGGCTTCCTACCAAGGGGTAGTAACAACTTCGTGCCTTAAAACATGGATAATACTAAGGAGATCTCATTCAGAGGACGTCTAGCCATAGCCATTAGCTTCTGTGATTCTAAGATTTAAGGTCCAGTCTTGCTTCTGTTTTCATTTGCAGATAAATCCACACAATTAGTTTCTCTGGACTGAATTGCTTCATCTGAAGTGGCATTATTGCTCAACAATCATAAACTTTTACAGTTCAAAGAGATTTTCCCTCAGTGGAAAAACCAGAGTGTTCAGTGAATTATCTGCGGAGATTAAAGCCTGGATTGAATTATAGGCCTATCACTTTTTTGTACTTAATTAATGTTCCTTTGGAGTAAGTTTCTTCATCTCCACCTCCCCTCTCTTGCTCCTTAGAATTCTGGGGGAAATAGTAAAAAAGCTTCATATGTGTCCACAAAATGATTATATATATTTATAAGAAATGTAATATTCTAGATCAGTTAATCTTTCCAAACAACTTAAAATTCCAGTGTCTTAAATTTTTAAAAGTGAAATCTAAAATATATAAACTAACTTACTAGCAAATTAGATTAGAAACTACTGTTTGTGGGGGTGCCTGGGTGGCTCAGTTGGTTAAGCATCCAAGTCTTGATTACAGCTCAGGTCATTGTCTCAGGGTCGTGAGATTGAGCCCCACTTTGGGCTCTGTGCTGAGTGTGGAACCTGCTTAAGGTTCTTTTTTTTTTCTCTCTCCCTCTGGTCTCCCCCGCCCCCAACCAAAAAAGAAAAAAAAAAAGTACTGCTAGTGTCACCATAGTGAATACTGATTTTACCCCTCTGGTAGCATTATATTCTTAGGTCATTCATAAAAGCACTGTGGTGAGAAGTCCCTGCCCAAATCCTCTTGGCCTTACTTCAACCACTCCTGTGGCAACCAGTTTCCAGTAGGAGTGGACAACTGCACTTTGCTTCCTATTCCAGAGACCTCTTTGTTCCTGCTCCTTCTGACAAGCTGCAAGAACTGCTTGGCACTTAGGCATGTACAAGTTGGATGAAGTGTGGAGCCACCTTCTCCCCACTTCAAAGACAACTCAGAGGCACATTTCCTAAGATTTCCCAGAAGGTGCCTCAAGATCAAGACTAGCGCCTATGTGATGTCCAACTCCTGCATCTTGACTGACTTTCCTTCTGTTTCCTTTCTCCATCATTCCTGTTCCCTGGGATCACTTCCCAAATAAATGACTGCATGCAAACTTCTGTCTTGGGCTCTGCTTTTAGGAGAACCAAGGCTAAGACAAGGAGTAAAGTAACACTGGCAGGCAAAATGATGACTTCTAAGATTATTCTATTGTCACCATATATTTTACTTTGTGAATGCCTACATAAAGTTTTTTGTTTGTTTCTTTCAGCTTAAAACTGCTGGTTAGAAGAGACCAGGGTTATCGACTCTAAAACTGAAAATATTCATAACTGAATTTCCTAAAAAAGCCACAAACTTGTTTTACAGCCTTAAGTTTTTAACCAGGGCTACTGCTATAATATTTTAATATTCAGCCTCACGTTGAAAAGCTAAGCCACTTACATGAATAGGTCAGTAGCATCTTCATAAAAATCTTTTCTGTTAACTTTAGCTCAAAGTAAGGCTTTATCTTTCCATTTCTGAATCTTACTGTACCAACCCTAAACTGGCCCATCAACTTTTTCTTCTGCCTTTTGCAAATATCAGTGTTCTCACTTAAAACTAGTTCTTGGTTTTTGTCTTTCAATAGAGAAAATGTGACCTCGTCTATGACAAGAGGTTTTCTGTGATAAATCTGAATTTTGCTGTATTCTTTGCTGGTTTCACTTTACAAACACATAGAGTATATAGATACCCTTTACACATACAATAACATTTTAATCTCTATAGCTTTGTGAGTTATAAATAAAGGGCAGAGAAATCAAATAATTTGCCCAAGGCCCAAGGTAATATATACTAAAACTAGAACTTAAATTCTGGTCTTCTGATTCTGAATCCTGTGTTCACTTGAAGGTGAATGATTCCAGTCTGAAATGACTGATGTTTCCAGCATGGACTGACTGGAATTTTATCAAGAATTTTTTATTATATTCAAATAAGGACTCAGAAAAAGGACTAATTATAGGCACAGAGAGAAGCATTATCTTCCATCTCCCTTTAAGTGCTCAACAGAAAAGTTGCCCCTTTTCTACCTAATCCAGTTTAATACTTAAATATACATATAAATAGACACTGTCTTTAAAAGATAAAAGCCCAGTAAAAACAGGGCAAACCATTCTCTACATAGTAGTAAACAGATTTTCATATTATGGGCGTCTATGTGCTCTTGCTTGTCAGTCTGTTAAAACAGAAACACTGTTAAAATAAGAGTATCTGTTCTAATGAAGTGCATAATTTAATTATTTATAAAATCTTTTTCCTCAGCACAAACTCATTCTTGCTTTGGGAAGATGCAGGTTTTAAAGCTGAAATGATCCTTCTGCAAATTACAGATACACAACATTTACAACAATGTTGAAATTTTAGGTATTCAACTCCAGTTGGCCAAAAGAATTTTCAATCTTCAGCTAAATTAGAGACCGTCAGTTTTAAGATTTCCTGTTATATATGCTATAAAGCATCTTAACAGATGGATTCCAGAATAGGTCACAGAACTGTGAAAAGAAAAGAAAAATTTTCTTCTTTACTTCAGATGTAGTAACATATCTGAATTCATCTAACTTAAAAACTGCTTAAAAACTTTTGAGTTCCATGTATGAAACAGAATGTCTTAATTTGTTCTACCTTTCCTCTCTTCCACCAGCCTCTTGTATTCTAAATCTGATGATCCACATTATCTGATCAATTTCCTTCAGGAACCTAAAAATTTCACCATATCTACTACTTTGCCTTTTATTAAGCAGACTAAATTTTTTATTTTTTTAAATTGAGGTATAAGTGACATGTAACATTAGCTTCAGTTGTACAATGTAATGCCTAGATATTTGTATATATCGTGAAATGATCACAGTAAAATTTAGTTGACTTCTGTCACCAAGCATAATCACAATTCTTCCTTTTCTTGTGATGAGGACTTTTAAGATCTGCTCTCAGCAACTTTTCAATATGCAATACAGTATAAACACCACCATGCTGTACATTACACCTCAACGACCTGATTATTTTATAACTGGAAGTTTGTACATTTTGATTCCCTTCATCCATATCTCCTATCCTCCAACCTCCACCTCTGACAACCACCAATCTGTGTTGTTTCTCAAATTCCACATGTATATATATTTATACACACACACCACACTTGCTTTGTCCTTTCATCTATTAATGGACTATTAGGCTATTTCCCTATCTTGGCTATTGTAAACAATGCTGCAGTGAATGTGGGGGTGCAGATATCTTTCCAAATTAGTGGGGTTTTTTTGTTTGTTTGTTTTTCAGAGAAATACTGTAAGTGGTATTTTTGGATCATATGGTAGTTCTATTTTTTGAGGAACCTCAAACTGTTTTCCATAATGTCTGCACTAATTTCATTCCCAACAGTGCACAAGGGTTCCCTTTTCTCCACATTCTCACCAATGCTTGTTATTTCTTGCCCCCCCCTTTTTTTTGCCTTTTTGATAATAGTCATTCCAATAGGTATGAGGTGGTATCTCATTGTGATGGTGTTGATTTGCATTTCCCTGATGGTTAGTGCTGCTAAGCATCTTTTCATGTTTTCATCTTTTCCTGTTGGCCATGTGTGTGCATTCTTTGGTAAAATGTCTATTCAGGTCCTTTGCCCATTTTTTAATCAGGTCTTTTGGGTTTTTTTTGCTATTGAGTTATAGGTGTTATGTATTCCAGATATTAACCCCTTATCAGATACATGATTTGCAAATATTTTCATTCATTCAGGAGGTTGCCTTTCCATTTAGTGGATGGTTTCCTTTGCTGTGCAGAAGCTTTTTTACAGTTCAATGTAGTCCCTCATGTTTATTTTTGCTATTGTTGCCTTTGCTTTTGGTGTTGAATCCAAAAAATCATTGCCAAGTTTGATGTTAAGGGCCTATGTTTTCTTCTAGGAGTTTTATGGCTTCAGGCCTTAACATTCAAGTCTTTAATCCATTTTGGCTTAATTTTTATGTATAATGTAAAACAGTAATTTAAGTCTCATTCTTTTGCATGTGGCTCTTTGTTTAGCCAATACCATTTATTGAAGACACTGCTTTTTTCCCATTGTATATTCTTGGCTTCTTTATTATAGTGACCATATATGTATGGGATTATTTCTGGGCTCTCCATTCTGTTCCAATGATCTATGTGTCTTTTTTTTTTTTTTTATGCGGGTACCATACCTTTTAAATTACTGTAACTTTATAATATAGTTTGAAATCAGGGAACATGATACCTTCAGCTTTGTTCTTTCTCAAGACTGCTTTGGCTATTTGTGGTCTTTTATGGTTCCATACAAATTTTAAGACTGTTCTATTTCTGGGAAAAATGCCATTGTAGTATCTTCTATTTTGCTTTTCATTTCCCAGACTAAAAGTTTTGATTTCTTTATAGTTTGTTCTTTTTGTGACAAAGATTCAACAACCTCGATAATTTGGAACTTTGTCATTTTAAAACGCATCACCATCATTATTGTGTCTATTATTGTCTACTCATCTTACTATATCCATCCATATGCATCCATCCATTTGTCAGTTAGAGGTGACCACACAGTTTCTCAGGATACATGGACTTTTATGAATACACTATGATTGTCATGAATACAAGAATCATATGTACCTGTATATAAAACAGGTAAAATATTATCTGCTGAACTCTTAATTCCTTTCTTGATAAAATACAGCATTTTAGACTTTTTGTCCAAAGCTGCTTGCTTGAGAACAGCCCATAATGATTTCTGGGTTACAAGTGAAGTTATATAGTTTGAAGGAGAAATAAAAGTTGGATTGTCCACACACTAATTATGGCATCTTGAACTCACTTGCAACATTTCTGTCAATTAATGTGATTTTCTTTGATCTTAGAGTCCATTGTCTTTGCTTGGAATTCCACAACATAGAAAGCAATTCTATTGTACCTGTACCTACTTACATATTTCTCCCATGACAGTTATAAAAACAGGCTGATCCGAGCATCAGTCTTTAGAACTTTTCACCATTTACACATCCCTACTTAGCTGGGGCAGAGTTCTGACATGAAGTTCAGAGTTCTGACATGAAGTTAACTTTTGCCAAAGTCTTACAGGCCAAAGTTTGCTGGACTATACTTCTCCCTTTCTCCTGCAAGGATCATATAAGAAGGAAATAAAACTTGACTTATTTTATGATAATTATTTCATGAACAGGCCAAATTTCTTTCTGGAGGGATGGACTAGGAATTGGTCATGCACATAAACACCAAGAAACGTATATAACTCTACTTTCTGAATTGGGTTTTGAGAGCTACAGAGTATAGTCTGCCAAACTCCTGTATGTGGTCACTATTACACAGTGCATGTTGAAGTTCTTGAAAGTCACCAGGCTCCTCCATCTCAAGTCTTAGACTTGTATGGTTTCTACAGTGCCTTGGTCACTTATGGTGACTACAGTGGCAGGAGACATTCCAGGGTCATACAGCAGAGAATGCTGATGTATCTAAAGAAGGGAATATCTCTAAAAAGTAGTGAGCATCTGATACTCTGGGTTGGCCTAACCTTGCTACTTATCAACTGACTTGGCAAGAAAGGAAACTAACGGTTATCATGTGCTGTGTGTACATCAGTCACAATACATTTTATTTGATCCTTCCAACAATCATATTTTTACTAGTGAGAAAACATACTCAGAAAAAGAAATAAGTTGCCTTACAATCTATAGCCAAGAAGTAGAGGAACCATGCAAAATCAAGGCTGTCTGACCCCAAAGCCCATGCTCTTTCTATTTAAACAATTACCTCTCTGCAACTCACTTCATCTCCTTGACCTGTAACCGAAACTGGAAATAGGGATGTTTACTGTGAGGACCAGTTAAGTATGCATGATGTAACCTTCCCAAAGACCATCTGTTCTCAGATAGCTCTAGTTGTTCTTAATGTCGAAACACAGTCTAACCTGATTGGTCTGATGGCCTGTAGCTCAAAGCAGTATGGAACTACTGCTAGATCATTCCCTTGTTTGGAACACTGTAATTCTATTAATGTAGGTCAAGAAAACATTGTCAGTTTTTCCCCAGCTCCATTAAACTATTAATTCAAACTCAGCTTATAGTCAACTAAAACTTATTTTTTTTCCCAATAAATGCTTCTGTTAAGCCATAATCTGTCCATCTTATGTTTGTGCTGCATTTTTAGTGAAGGTCTCACTTCCTTCTTATTAAACAGTTAAAAGAAACAGCTGTTCTTCTATGACAATGCTCAGGACTCTAAGAAATAGGATTTCATTCCTGCCCCTAGGAGTCTCCATTATACAGATAGGACACAGACAAATGAACTGGATAAATACTTGAATGAAAGTCAAGGGAGAAGAGCACTTTGTAGGAATGACTGAATGAAGGATTTTGATAGGCATGTTCATAATTAAACAATTTAAATGGGATCTGGATTGGTAGGACCTTGAACGACTGATTAGGGGACAGTTTCATATATAACTGTTACTTGGTTTTAATTATTTCTCATAGCAAATACCATATTGCTTTCCACAAAGAAATAAGAGTAAGAAAATCATATGGGAGTGGCACTATATCTCTGCTCTGGTACGAGGTACTTACTATATCCAAGGTATACGCTAAAAGTATAGACTCATGTTTCATCATTGAACTCTATCAAATATCTCAAAATTGCCAGCTCTAGAAATAACCATTCTATTGGCTACCAATGCTTAATTCTAACATATAGAATGCATTTCTTTACATATGGTCCTTTTAAAGAAAAATTTTTATCCCTCACAGCCTGAATGAGCTTTCTACCATAAAGATAATTTTTCTTTGAAATTGAGAAAAGCATGGTAGTATCTTTATTGTGGCTGTTATTTAGCTAATTTTATAAAGTAAAAAGTTTTTACGTCTGGTATGATCCAGGATGGAGCTAGGACGAGGCAGAAAGAGAATGAAGATACCTACAGGGAAGATACCTATCATGCAGAAGGAAAACAAAATAGAAGGAAGAAAAAAATAAAAGTGCTGATGGGTTGTACCAATAAATCATGGTTAAGTGCATAATCTTCCAAACTCCTCTTATTTTAACTGATACCTCAATTAACTAAAGGATGTTAGTACATAAAGTTACAAAATAATTCAACTCTTACCTTACAGGAAACAACTGAGGAAAACATCCTTGTGTTTCACTGTCAACAAATTTCTGGATCTGAAGCACTTGTTTTAAAAGATGTCCCTTGGAAGATTTGTCAATTTTTGTTAATACCATCTGTAAGAAAACAAATTTATTTAAGCATTAGAAGTAGTCTTTTTTAATACAAAATTTTATGTTTTAGGTACATTTTTTTTAAAGATTTATTTATTTATTCTAGAGAGAGAATGAGTGCACAGTGCAGTGGGGAGGTGGGGTGGGGAGAAGAGGGAGAGAGAAACCTTAGCAGACTCTGGCTGAGCACAGAGCCCCATGAAGGGCTCAATCCCACAATCCCAAGATCATGACCTGACCTGAAACCAAAAGTTGGATGCTTAACCAACTACACCACCTAGGTGCCCCTAGCTACACATGTTTAATAATAACTAGATGACCCTTGTAAGTTTCTTATTCCCTCTATACTTATTTTTTCATCTATAAAAGCAACACCCCCAAAAGGAGTTACCATGAAAATTAAATGAGTTAATGTATGCAATGTATAAAGCATATACTATGCGTTTGATGCTTAATGGTGCTTTAACTACACAGGGCCAAAATATCTTGAATACAAGACCAGAGAAAAGGACCCTTGAGTCATATTTGTAATTGACATAAGACAAATTTTGTATGATCACTATATATTTTATGTTAACTAAGACACATAATATTAGGTTGATCCATATAAAATTGCCAACTTATAGTAATTTTTGACCTACGAAATAGTTCTGCCTTACATGCAATAATACGAAGGGAAAACTAGAAATCAGGCTATTTGTATCTTATATCCACTACAATGAGAGGAATGATTACAAAATTAATTAAAGAGTAAAACTTTGATCTATCAATTTTCCTGGGGAATTTCTATAAAATTAAATTTCCTGACTAATCACTTATGCTTTTCGGTTATAAAAAAATGTCAACGGTAAAAGGAGTGAGAAGAAAGTGTGTGGTTTCTAATGACTTGTGAGTCCCTCCAATTGGGAGTCTTTCCTCATAAGAGCAAATATGCTAATATTTAAAAGGAGACATAATTCCTCTATCATAACCTATTTCCAAAGAAGAAAGTACTATTTCCTTAAAGTTGAAACTGAGGAAAATATACAATTTTACAAATTGGTACCTATGATACCAAATCAGGAATACTGTATCACTTAAAACCAGTTTGGCACTATTGGGTATTTTCTATTATGTGGACTACAATCAAACCTTTGACTCCTCACACTAACTGTAGTTATAGCTTATGCTTCATAGGGCTATTGCAAACTCCCCAAATTCCATAACCCCAAGAATACAAAAACATCGCTGACTAGTAACATGGTTTGATTTGCATTAAACTTCACTGTTACATTTTAGTGGTTTCCTTTTTTTTGAAACCAAATTAGTCAATGGGTTTTTTTTTTTCAAAGGAACTTCGGAGTGCCATTATCTGGAAAACTCATGAAGCAAAGTAAATGTGGATACAAACTACTAATCTGTATTCTATTCTAGGGCAAACAAAAGAAAAAAAAATATAGCTAAGAGATTTCCAGAAGAAATATTGTTTTCTTAAGGAATGTAAAAATCCTACCTGTGTGTGCTGGAGCCTATTTTCTTACAATGGTTCTTAAACTACAAATTACTTAGCAAATTTTCAGTTGCAATTTCTTTTTTTTTTTTTTTTAAGATTTGATTTATTTATTTGACAGAGAGAAAGAGACAGAGAGAGAGAGAGAGAGATCACAAGTAGACAGAGAGGCAGGCAGAGAGAGAGGGGGAAGCAGGCTCCCTGCTGAGCAGAGAGCCCCAAGTGGGGCTTGATCCCAGAATCCTGAAATCATGACCCGAGCTGAAGGCAGAGGCTTAACCCACTGAGCCACCCAGGGGCCCTCAGTTGCAATTTCATTTACACTTTGATATGTACTATATGCCAAATTGCTCTTAAAGTGCCACTAACATGTTTTAGACAAATATTTATATTGCCAATTAAAAAAATGAAAGGGAAAAGCACTTAAGAACACTAAATGAACAGCTTAAAAATACTTTACTTTGACTATAATCTTGAAAAGTTAAAGTTGAGAGAAAGAAATGAGAATAAAAGTACCACAGAACTTATCTACTAATGGCTGAAAATCAAAAAGATTATTCGGAAACTACTCTTGCAGAGACAAGACCTGCTCTCTCACTAAAAAGGTACACACACATAAGCATGTGCACATGTGTACACACAAACTGGTAATTCCAATAGCAACTATGATTCAAAGGAAATACTTACCACATAAGGTAATGAAAATTCTTCACACATTCCTATGGCAATACTGTCAGTTTTTTGAATTCCGACAATACTATCCACTAACAAAAATGTTCTCATCAAACTATAAGAATGCAGAAATAAAAATTAATGACAATATCAAATATACTCGTTCATTTCTTCCCCAACCCTCACTATGCTGAGAAATGTTCTTTTGAATAATTTTCACTCTAAAATTTAAAAATTTTTTTAGGTAAAAGGAATTCTCAGTTCATTAGAAGTTCATCCTATAATCCAATAAATTTCAATGTTATTACTTTCAATAACTAAATTTACTAAATATTAATTTATTTCAACAGCAAGTATTGGACCTAAGATCCTCTGCCTAGGGGTGGACACAAAGATGAGTGAGTACCTTCCTTTAAAAGCTTGAATTCTAGGGATACCTGGTGGCTCAGTTGGTTAAGTGTCTGCCTTTGGTTCAGATCATGATCCCAGGGTCCTGGGATCAAGTTCTGCACTGGGCTCCTTGCTTGGCGGGAAGCCTGCTTCTCCTGCTGCCTGCAGCTCCCCCTGCTCGTGCGCTCTCTCTCTCTCCCACTCTCTCTCCAACAAATAAATAAATACAATCTTAAAAAAAAAAAAAGCTTGAACTCTAATGGGAGAAAGAGACATGAACCCAATTAACTATAACATGTTTTTGGATTAGATTTATAAGAAAATATTTTCCTTACTTCCTTCGTTCTTTTAGATAGGTCTCTACCATGTCAACAAAATCTTCGGGAGCTCTATAGCCATAACCTGGCATGTCCACCAATGTAAAATATTTTCCAACTTTGAAAAAATTCATTTTCTTTGTGTGCCCCTGATAAAATAAATGGAAAAATAAAAGTCTTCTTAAAATATATCCTTTACATATTTAATGACTCAAAACATTTTCTATTCAATCAGCAAATATTTATTAAAAGCCCAAGTGTTCTGAACATAATCCTAGCTGTGCTGATGATGATACAGGAAAAGAATATAGAAGGGAAGTGGCCGAAGATAAGCTTAGATGATACTACTTCTTCTCTCCAATTCCTTTTTAAGAGCATCTATATGACTTAAGAAGAACTTTTGATTAGGAATATGTACCCAAAATATGTTGGAGTCTTTTCATTAGCTCCTTCTCAGTGAAAAGTTACCCTATAATGGTGTCACTGCATTAGTCAATATTCTCTGATGAATAATCTATCTCCACTTTAAAGAGAAATAAATTATGGCACAGACTGGTTAAACTAAAAATATTTACTGTCAGTCACATAGGTTTTCATAAAACCTAGATGCAAAACCCATAGTTTATTACATCTAGACTACTTCTTCCCTAGAATTGAGATGTTTTGCATGTTTCATTAGATGGTTTTTGTGCTTTCAGTAAACCATTTCTTAAAAGCATGTACAACACTATAAAATATGTGTTAAACTAAAATGATGTAAAGATGATAAAAAGTCATGGTTTTGTGCCCAACGACACTATTAATCAGAAAACAAAAGATTAAGATAAACAATGTAAAAAGTCAATTGTTCGGAACGTAGAACAGATATTTTCAGAGGAATGATTTTGTAAAACTGTGCTTAGGTTCCCAATCAATTGATGTGTTTATCCATAGAAAAAATGACAGATTAGGAGTGTCAAGAATACATTTCTTCCATTGTCCTCTCACAGCAGGAAGGGAACCCATCCTACCTAGAAATCAGAGTTTACTTGTGTTATTTGGTGAGACAGAGTAGGCCTAAGGATAGAAGACTTAATGAAAGACAATAATCAGCATCAGTGATGGAGCCAGGGAATCAACTATATGAAGAAATGGGGAGCAAGAGAAGACTAGGAAGCTTCACGGAAGGGTTCCAGTGCAAAGAAAGGGGGACAGTGAGCCGTAGGTAGGTTGGCGGGAACATTTTGCCATGGATAGATAATAAGGTGAGAGGAACTGGGGTAAGTTTTAAGGACACCGTATCTTAGATATTGGTAGTCTGCATCATTGAGCAAGAGTAGAGGAAATTTAAAAAATGCCAGGAAGCTCCTACAGCAAACTGGCTGGGATAATCACATCATTTGGCCCTGGGTAAACTGGGGTCTGCCCAACATATATGTGTATGTATATATATCTGTATCTATGTCTATATATAAAGAGAGAAGGGGTAGTAGGAGAAGGGAGGGAGAAAGGATTTAGCAAGGAATATAAGATTATAGGAGGGAAAAACCACTTCAAAGTAGTTTCCTCTAAAATCAGGATAGCACTAGATGATCATTCTTAAGCAAATACAGAATGGCAATAGGATACTTTATGTGGCAACTCTTTGGAAAAGATCTGAACAAAATATTTCCTCAAGAAACTGGCAAGACAACTAAAATAAATCCAGACATACTTCCTTCTTCTTCAGGGATATATACAGGTGTCAATAAAATGTCCTAATTTACTACTTGTTTGAAAGAAATCACTGTTCTAGGAACTTAGCAAGTATGATTTCTTGTACCTCTCAACATTAATCACTTTACTCAATTCAGAGACAGTTCAGACATATTTTACATTTCAATATACTGTTTCTTTTATATTCCACCTCCCCAGCCCTTTCCTTCAACATACCGGTTTCTTGGAGACTCTGACTTCAACCTCTGGGGCCAGTGAAAACAAGGCTTTTATTAGAGAGGATTTTCCAACATTGCTTCTGCCTATAAAACATACCTTATACAAGGAAAAAGAAGATAATTGAGTACTAGGTTTATATGTACTTCTTTTTTAGATTTTATTTATTTGAGAGAGAGAGAGAGTGAGAGAGGAGAAGGTCAGAGGGAGAAGCAGACTCCCTACAGAACTGGGAGCCGGATGCGGGACTCGATCCCAGAACTCTGTCATCATGACCTGAGCTGAAGGCAGTTGCCCAACCAACTGAGCCACCCAGGCACCCTATATATATGTTTTTATTATATGTTGTATTAGCTGCAAAAATCTGTCAAACTGTTATCTTGCCTAGCCATGTAAAAAGGTTGCTTGTGTGTAGTTGAACCTCAAATTCTAACATATAACTACTATCTACTGAATGAGTCCCAGTGCCAGGTACCGTTCAAAGCACTTAATATAAATTTTATTTACTTTTTACAAATCCCGATAAGGTAGGTAATATTATTATTCCCATTTTACAAATGATAAAACTAGAGGCAGAGAGAGGCTAAATAACTGGCCCCAAATTATATAGCTAGAAAGGGATGAAGTTGGAATTTAAACTCAGGACATCTATATCCAGAACCTGTGCCTTTAATTACATTATGCTACTCAAGAATATCTGGGACATTTATTAAGCATTCCATGTTTACAAAGCTTTTTGAAGTTAAAAATTATATGCACTTCAACAAAACTTATTCTAAAGTACAACTACATGTCTGAAACTGCAATGCCCCACAAACTCCCAGAGTAGACTGTAACACTACTGTATTTATGAGATTATTCCTTCCCCTTGACCTCTCGTTCCAATTAAGCTTTTCTCCTTTAGACCTCTAGAGTGTAGAAAGGAATATAATGTTCCTGATACTAATCATTAATATACATTACTGCTTTTTAACATGGTATTGAAGGGGGTACAATACTGATCAGTGGTTCTAGGTGGAGGTGGTATCACCCTCTGGGGGGGTGTTTTAGAAATCTGTAAGGGCATTTCTACTAAGAATAGGACTGGGTGGTACTTAGTGGGTGGGGCCAGCGATGCTGTATATTTTGCAAGACTGGGGTCAGTCCTTCAGTATGAATTGATCTGAGTCCTGCATAAATTTCAAATGCTCTGCCAGATTAAATCCAATGATATATATAAATAAAACAAAATTTTAAGAAACGAATTAAACAAAAAATCCAGTAATCCAGAAGCTTCAGTCAAAACACGATGCTATCTCAAAATTATTAATGACTTACGTACCCCTTAGTTCTGACTATTAAAACTATCAGGGCAGTTCTCATTAGAAGGAAAGTTTCCACTGCAGTGGTGCAGTTGCAAATAATGAGATCTCTAAGACATGCATAAAATGCACACTCGTAGAATTCCACTAAAGTTGTTTAATAACCACACTGTTGCCATGTAGATATAATTATTATTTTTGCACGACAGGAAATTCAGATTGGGTGAAAATCGCGTACTGATAAGGACCCCGACATTTGTGTAACTATTACACTTTTCCTAGTCTTTGTCTCATTTGTCGCGGCATGTTTTTCCCTACGTTAATTAAAAAGGAGAAAGAATAAAAAGCCGTATAATTATGTGAACTGGTGTGGGTTTTACAATCATTTAGTCTTGTATATTCATTACCAAAATAACTAAAACTACGCTTATTTAGTTAAATTACTTTCATGCGTCCCCACAAAGCTAAAGAATAACTGTCGTTCGGTGACAAGAATAGGCGAGGGCAAAATGCCTGCCCCAGTCTTCCGACCAGAGTGAGGAGTGAGGGCAGCGGTGGCTCTCACCTCAGGGTGGGGGAGGTCCGGGGCGTGGTCGAGACGCACCGCGGAGCTGAGGTACTCGATTCGGTTGCGGCCGGTGGCCGTGAAGACGCTCTCCGCCTTGGAGATGTCCTCCAAGCTCGGGTCGAAGGTCTTCACGTGAAGGTCCAACCTCGCGTCTGGTGTGAGGTGCCGCTGGAGTTCCTGTAGTGGGAACGCGAGCTTCGTCATTTGTCCCTTGGGCAGCCTGAGAACTTCCGCGAAGGCTTGGAGCGTGCTGCAAGCTCGGTTCACGCGCCCCAGCGCCGCCGGCAGCTCCAATAGCTTGCCGGTGACCGGCCGCAACCCCGGGACTGTCATTTACCGCTCCCAGAAGTCCGGCGCAGGGGCTTGCGCCACGGTCTAGCCCGCGCCGGTGTGACCACGCTCCCGCTAGGCCTGCTGGGAATTGTAGTCTCACCTGGCCTCACACATTTCCGCCGCAGAGCTTCCAATCCCGAGAGCCGGAGGGGAGGTGGCGGTGGGGACTCGGGGGCGGACGGTTGACTCACGCTCAGCTGCAAGACTGAGGACTGTGCCTTTGACTTGTATATCACTGTGGGGAGGTTGTTTGACAGTTTGCAGAGGTGAAAAGGCATACCTGGGCTGTGTGGCCTTTGAGTGTCAAACGAAGGAGCAAACGTGTGAAGCTCTGGTGGATTCCAGGCCTGTTTACTCCTCACAGTATTCGGTTATCTCACGGATCATTGACGTTTGTTGATGTATACATCACTAGGCAAAGCTAATTCCGTTGGAGAGCTGCAATGGATATAGAGTCCAAGAGGGAACTGTCAAAGTCCAGAAAAATCAGGCCAAATCAGTATTAAAGGGGATTCAGTCTGGTGGATGGGATCTTGCAACGCTATTCTCCCTGTTCTTGTGATATTCTGACTGATGGTTAACAGCATGTTGGTTCCAGGTGGTCTGTCTGGGTGAAGTAGCACCCTCTCCAAAGGAGCTGGCTTCCTGGCTAGGCGGGGTGTCAGGGCTTAGAATAGGATTTAAATCCTAGTGAGGAAAAGAAATGTGGATTAGGAAACCAAGCAGCTACTTAGTCATGTGGATTTCGCAAACATAACAAGGGCATGAGATAAGGCTTCACTTGATCCAGGGGGATCGATCCTCCCAGAGAACTGTGGAAATCCCAATTTGGGTCTAGTTCCACAGCACTGAGGTTAGGATATATTTTGCTAAACTGTAGAAGCCTGGGGAGGCCAATAAATGAGTTGGATGTACTGTACTATTCATGTACTGTACTATTATGTACCCCCCCATATAGTACTGTAGTGTCCCTTAACTGACAGAGTGATAAGTCACCCCTGCTAGATTTGTTAATTCATCAAATATGTAATGAGCACCGATTCTATACCACGCACTATATTAGGTGCTGGAGATATATCAGTGAATAAAAGAAACAAATAAGAGTTTCTGACCTCATGTTATTGCCTTGAGACAATAATTAAGTAAAACACAGAATATATTAGATAATAAATGCTTAGGAAAAAGCCAAAGCTGAGTCACTAGGTTGTGAGTGTGTGTGTAGAGTTGTAGGGGTGTTGCATTGTAGTATGATCCTCACTGAACAGATGGTGTTTGAGTGCAGACTTGAAGGAGGTGAGAGAAGCATTCCAGATTTATGTGCCAAGGCTCAAAGACAGGAGTGTGTATGGCTTTTTGAAGAACAGCAAGGAGGCCAAAATGGCCAGAGTGGAGTAAATGAGGATGGATGCTGGCAGTGACTCTAATTATTCCTATCAAATTAGTGTTTGGATATAGACATTTGAACTGAATGTGTGTTGTCATTTGCTGTTCAGTATCCCTTCCATAGAGAGGAAGCATCTGCTCCCACCTATGTGGTTCTATTGGGTCTATTGATAATAGAACTCTACTGATCACAGGACGGTAGGGTTTGGTCATACCTTGTATGTTTTATGGGAATAATGACTATGTGAGTAATGTGCAGGTGACCCCAACCAGGCCAGTCACTATGTTGAAGTTGGATGGGCAGCTGACCCTGCCATTAAGTCACAATGCCAGAATGTGAGTTTAGCATTCATGACGGCCATTCTTGCCACCTACCTGGAGGACACCTGTAGTGCTTTAAGAGACAATGACGCTAACACACAAAAACAATATTGAGATGTGGGGGTCCAGGCAGTGTGACTCCTGATGAATTATGTTGAATATCATGTTCTCTGTCCCTCAGCTCTTCAATCGCACAAGTCAATTCTTTCTTCGTCTTGCATTTACTGGACCTAATTTGACATGGATTTGACTGCAATCAAGAGTCCTGATTAACACAGCATTGTAAGATGTTGTGTGGTTCCTCTTGTAAATCCAGAGCCATCAGACTAGTGGGATAGTTGGAGTAGCCTATGTAAATATCAAACCTATTATAGAGGAGTCATAGTAAAACTTTAGGGCTTATAGCACCTGCAGCTGCAGGGTAGGCAGGCCAAAATGTTATCCTCCCTGGACTTCAGGGAGTTCAATTTTCCCTTCCATTCAGGATATTTCCTCATCCAGTGGGTATTTATGATGTTTGGTAAAGGTCACTAATCTAGTTACATTGTGAAAATTAGCAGAGTTCAGGATGTGTTTATGGTTCATCCTCCTGAGAAAAAGTATCTTCTGTTTGACAGCTTAGGAGGTTGTTCACCACAAAGTTAAAAAGATTTTACTATTCAGTAACTTGGGGAGGTACTACCTACTTTGCATGCATTTCTTAGCACCAACTATTATTGCTACAATCTATCTGGCCTAAATGCCATAGTCATGTTCATCTAATGAGAATGGGGGAACACAGGTAGAACAATGGCAGGATCTTACCACTAAGACAGGGTTATCTCAGTTGTTCCATCAGTGATGTCTGTTTCTATAATGATTGGCCATTAGTTCCAGGGCGATCTCAATTTATGTTCAAATTCTATAGATGTCAAGTTTCGGGAATCCATCTAAGACCCTGAGAAGGCAAATACTGGAGGCCAAAATAGGTAGAATCAATAACATCAGAGAGTCAGCAAGCATAGCATACACATAAATCAACTCTTATCTTAGGCCAAAAATGGTTTGCATGCTCTGACAGAAGCAAAGGCAGAGAATCTAGGAAAACTCACTTCAAAATGCAGAGAAAGGTAATAGACTAGGTCTCAGTGTCCAATCTACATGCCACATTTTCCTACCATACTCTTCCCTTGAATTGTAATTAACATGTAATAAATGCCTGCTATGCCTGGCGTTGATCTGGTTGCCAGGAATAAAAATATAAGAAAAACGTGGTCACAACCTAATTGTGACTTCCAACTCTTGTTTTAGGAAGAAAATATTGGGGGGAAAGGAAGAAGGAAGAGACATTATATGAATGAGAGCAATGTGGTAGAACCTACCACACATGACTTAAATTGCTTAAGTTGTAATAACTACTATCTGAATGGATGCTGTAAATTTAAAATGCATTTAATTATGTTTTTCTCAAGTTTTCTGTACAACAGCTCATTTCATTTAAAATATGTGCAGTAGAGGCGCCTGGGTGGCTCAGTCAGTTAAGCATCCAACTCTTTGTTTCTGTTTAGGTGGTGATCTCAGGGTTTTGAGACAGAGCCCTGAGTTGGGGTCTATGCTCATTGTAGAGTCTGCTAAAGTTTCTCTCTCCCTCTGCCCCCCCCCACGCTCTCTTTAACACTTGCTCTCTCTCTCAAATAAACAAATTTAATTTAAAAATGTACATTAGATATCCCCTAACATGTTGACACAAGTTTATGGCCCACACATATATCATGATGTATGACTTGTTTCTCTAATTTTCTAACTGGATTATAAATTACTCTTGAGATCTAGTATTTTGCCGTCATTCAAGAAACAGCAGAGATGTATTTCCTATGATCCTCTTCTTTGGGAGCTCATAAAATAATTTAGTTTCACTTTATATTTCATTAATATACCTTTAGAGAATATCTCTGACTTCAGAGAGGGTTTTTCCTTTACAGAAGTCTTTTGAGCTTTCTTTTAAGGTTGTGCCTGCTGTACTAACAGACTTCTTTAAAGAGATCTGGAGATTAAATATCAGACGGTGCTCATGTGTAGGAGGTGAGTTCTTAGAATGATTTGGGTCTGGAGGAACAGTAGTGTAGAGCTTCACTTCCTTCAGGGTTGTTTTTCTTAATAGAAAAAAAATTGTTTTATGTAGTCAGTTTTTCCCATTTGTAATTGTGTGTTTGATTGCCATATTAGTGCTATTAAAATATTTTAGAACACTCTTCATCTGGTGATTTTATATATAGGTTTGTTTGCCAGAAAAAAACCCATGGATTTTGCTGTTCTCACTGATAATTTCATTAACATTTTAATTCTTCTTGGCTAGTAGACAAGGTTATTTTAATTTACCTTGTCGTATATCTCTAATATATATCTTCATTGCTTTATTGTAAGTGAATGCTGTGTTCTCTTGCACCCTGAGTAGATGAGATGGCATTCTAGAGGCAGAGAGATTGAGATATATTCAGATTGTTTAATTCACTTACAGATGGACTTTTTCAGGAGTCCCCAAGATTACTCCCCAGATTTGGTGGATCCTTAGGAGGACTCACAGGACTCAGCATATGATTGTACTTTTGGCTCTGATTTATCACCGTGAAAGTACACAAAGCAAAACTGGTAAAGGGAAAGGCGCTCAAGGTAAAGTCTGGAGGTAAAACAGTCACAAGCTTCTACGTGTCCTTTCCCAGTGGAGTTGCTCAGGATGCACCTGATTCTGTCAGTAATGTGTGAAATGTCTCCCAGGAACACCTGCTTGAGCCTACACCCCAGCATTTGTAGCATGGGCTGGTCATGTATGCCTGTGTAACTGATTATAGTCACTGAAATTCCAGACTCTCGGAAGGAAAGCAGGTGCTTAGCATAACCCTCATTGTATTGTTCATACAAACAGTAGAGGTACAATGAGCCACTGTTATCATTTCGGGAATATTTTCTAATCAAGTTCCCAGACACCAGCCAAGGGCCAATCTGTAAACAAGTCTTTTGGAGACTGCAGTCATAAATAAGCCTGCTATGTTAACTCTTTTCTGTACATAGATTAAAAGGTAAAAAAATTTAAAGAGAGAGAGAGAGAGACAGAGAGTAGGGAGAGAGAGCAGGAGGGAGAGGGTGGGAGAAAGAATCCCAAGCAGACTCCACGCTGAGCACACAGCCCAACCCGGGGTTCAGTCCCACAACTGTAAGATCACCACCTGAGCTGAAATCAAGAGTTGGAAGCCCAACAGACTGAGCTACCCAGGTGCCCCTTAAGGTAAAAAAATGTAAAAATAAGAAATTTCTCATTTGCACTTATTATGAGATTGTTTAATTTTAGGGAAGTTATTATATTGCAAGTCCTGTTCTTTTTTTTTTAAGATTTTATTTATTTATTTGACAGAGAGAGAGACATCACAAGTAGGCAGAGAGGCAGGCAGAGAGAGAGGAGGAAGCAGGCTCCCTGCTGAGCAGAGCCTGATGCGGGGCTTGATCCCAGGATCCTGAGATCATGACCTGAGCCAAAGGCAGAGGCTTTAATCCACTGAGCCACCCAGGCACCCCTATAAGTTCTGTTCTAAATACAAATGACTTCTATGGAGATTTTTGAGAAAAGTGTGATAAACCTGCTCTTGTCTTTTTAGTAGAACATGGCAAAGCTAGAACTTTGTGGGAGGTAACTACACCAGCTACCTGTAATGAAGTATGGGGCCTCTAGAGAACAGTTTGTACTGTACGATAGTGGTTGAATTGCTTTAAACAGCAGATCCTAGGTTGACTAGGTGTGCCCTGGGGTATTTAGCTGTTGTTGAATGCAGCTGGGTCCTTGACCATTCATTCCCTCCAACCTGCTGTATAATATATTACAAAAGATTTTTTTATGATTACTTTTACAAAGGAGTAATGCCTAGGGTAGAGGTACCAGGCCGTTACCAGATAGGCAAGATCTCATGGGTGGACGGTACAGGAGCAGTTAAGTGTAGGATGTAATGTTAAATTGTCTTCATGCTGTGATGTACCCCTCTACTGCCTAAACCGGTACAAACTAGGACCTAGACTTTGACTTGTCTCCCTGGATATTTGCTATTTGCCAAGGTAGCTAATTGATTTTACCATGATAAGATGAACTCACAGACTCACATTATGAACCCAGAAGGAAAAAAAATTCTAGAAGTAGTAGAGTGAACAGACCTGGTGTACAAAGAATTTAAAATAAAAACAGTAAATATCCTCAGAGAGATGGGGGAATATAGGAAATATGAAACAGGAAACTTCCAAGAAGAATCAACTAGGGATAGTGAATATCGATATATTATTGTTGAAGCAAAGATCTCAGTGGATGGGTTTCATAATTGAACAGCAGAATGAATACAGCTGAATAACAAAATAGTGACGGTTCAGGCGGTGAAGCATGAGACTCTTGGTCTTGAGGTTGGGAGTCCAAGTCCCATATTGGGTATAGAGATTACTTAAAAATAAAGTCTTCAAAAATAAGTAAATAAAAAGAAGTTAAGAGCTGTTGGAGAGGGATGCCTGGGCAGCTCAGTCGGTTAGGCAACTACCTTCGGCTCAGGTCATGATCCCAGGGTCCTGGGTTCGAGTCCCACATCGGGCTCCTTGCTCAGCAGGGAGCTTGCTTCTCCCTCTCCTGCTTCCCCTGCTTGTGCTCTCTCTCATTCGCTTTCTGACAAATAAATAAAAATCTTTTAATACAAAAAAAGAGCTGTTGGGGATAAGAGAGGAAATGTTAATATCAGTATGACTGGAGTCGCTGTAAAATAAATGGCAGGATAATAGTGTTTGAAAAATAATTATTGGGGCACCTGGGGGGTGCCGTCAGTTGAGCCTCTGACTCTTGTTTTCGGCTCAGGTCATGATCTCAGGATCATGGGATTGAGCCCTGCACTGGGCTCTGGGCTCAGCAGGGAGTCTTCCAGAGACTCTCTGCCCCTCTCACTTCCTCTCCATTTCCCTCCCTCCCTTCTTCTCCCCACAAGCTTGCTCTCTCTCTCTCTCTCAAATAAGTAAATAAATAAGATAAAATCTTTTAAAAAAAAGAAAAAGAAAAAGAAAAAGAATTACTGAAAGTTTCTGGAACGGAAGATGTAAGACCTCAATTTGAAAGGGCTCATAGAATAGAATAGATTAGAATAGCGGAGAAAACTCTATACCTAGATATATTAAATTTACATTTTAGACCACCAAATTCAAAAAAGCAAGTGCTAAAAGTTTCCAAAGGAAAAATGCAGGTCAATTAAGCAATATAAGTCAGACTGAATTTTCTGAGTAGCAGCACTGGGTGCAAGAAGAGAATAAAGTAGCATTTTAAAAACATTGATGAAAATAAAAATCAAGCTTAGTAAATTTTATATGCTAAGCAGTGACACATGAAAACATATTCTAAAATCCAGAACTAAAACTCTAGTCTAGATCAATGCTACTCAAAGGGCCAATCCAAAAACAGTTTATTGTCCTTATCTGAATGAGATAAGGAGCTTGTGGGGAATGTACATCAATTCAATACACTGCTTCTTTTATTGAGAAAATCTTGCTAAGAAAAAAAAGTCAGTTGGACTGAAATGTGTGCTTAGTGAGTGATTTATACCTGCATAAACCTTTTTATTTTATTTTATTTTATTTTATTTTATTTTATTTTATTTTATTTTAATTGCAAATTTGTGGACCAGTACTGGTTTGTGGACCATCTTTTCAGTAATACTGGTCTGGAAGCTATCAGCATGTGGTGAGTGTGGGTGAAGGTGTGCATGACCCTAGGAACAGAAGAGTGAGCTTAGAGGTTTGTCTTGGTTTTACAGTGGAGAGAAGATGTAGATACTGATAAATCTTAACTCTTTATAGGGAAAAATAAGCATATATATGAACTTATTCTGTTGGACTATCCACTGTAAGACTAAAACCAGGATGTAGATCTTTTAAAATAGAACATGGAGGGCGCCTGGGTGGCTCAGTGGGTTAAAGCCGCTGCCTTCGGCTCAGGTCATGATCCCAGGGTCCTGGGATCGAGGCCCACGTCGGGCTCTCTGCTCAGCAGGGAGCCTGCTTCCTTCTCTCTCCTCTCTCCCTGCCTGCCTCTCTGCCGACTTGTAATCTCTCTCTCTGTGTCAAATGAATAAATAAAATCTTAAAAAAAAAATAAATAAAATAAAATAGAACATGGAAATTGCATTTTTCTAATGGAAGAATTAGAAAAAGATAAGTAAATAACCTTAAAGAGAATGGTAAATAAATAATTAGAAATAATATGGCTGAAATAAGACCTAATATTGCAAAAACATAATAAATATAATTAGTCTAAACCAACAAAATAGTAAGATTCTTATATTGGTTAAAAAAACAAATAAGACAACAAAATACAAGTTTCAAATCCATCAGATAATTCTATATGTTGTCTCTGAGTCAAAGTTTAAAATAAAACTTTGTAACCTTTCATCTTCTTCTAAACTATTTATTGGAAGCAGGAGACAGCTAAGGGGATTAATATCTAGAATAAAAAATGTTTAGTGTATTAATATATATATATTTACCCAGGTAGAGAAAAAGCTAAGCAAAGCATATGAGTAGTCAGTTCACTGGGGTGGGGGGGAGAACTAAATTGTGTAGAAATACGAAAAGGACTTATGACACAATTACACAATGGCTTATGACTCTTTCAAACATAGAGGGACCACTAAGAGAACACCCAGACTTAATACTAGTAATTAAATTTGGACATCTTTGATATCTTGCCAGCATTTGTTCTTATACATACCACAGGTTTACATGAAAAATTTTTGTTCCAAATGTATATTTATTAAGGTAGGAGGATGGAAAATATTTTATTTAACAATTTGTTACCTTGATTTATAACTTTAAAAATATTTGGCCATACCATACTTGGGCCTGCACATGCGCTCTCACCTGGCTCCACAAATATTAGGGGCAGGCCTGATAAAGGAAGCAGAATTATAAAGGAGCATCGTAGCGGCCTTTATACATACAATGGAAGTTTGTAGAAGTACCACAGTGGTTAAATGATGTAGTAATTTCCTATTGCTGCTGTAACAAAGTAACTTAGTGACTTATACAACACAAATTTATTGTCTTGCAGTTCTGGAGGTCAGAAGTCTGATATGGCTTTAATTGGGCTAACATCAAGGTGCTGGCAAGGCTGTGATCCTTCTGGAAGCTTTAGAGGAGAATCTGCTTCCTTGCCTTTGCCAGTTTCTAGAGGCAGCCTGAAATCCTTGCCATCTTCAAAGCAGTGTATAGCATCTTCTATCTCTCTCAGACTCTGACTCTCTGCCCTCCCTCCTTCCCCTATGAGGACCTTTGTGCTTATATAAGACAAAATAATCTCCCCATTTCAAGCTCCTTAATTTAATCACATTTGCAAAATCTTTTTTGCTATTTAGGATAACATATTCACATATTCTAGGGCAGAGGACATGGATGTCTTTTGTGAAGACATTCCTCTCTCTACCACAATTGGAACATGGAATTGGAAGGCAGGTGGAAATTGGAGATCTTTTTTTTTTTTTTTGATTTTATTTATTCATTTGACACAGAGAGAGAGATTACAAGTAGGCAGAGAGGCAGGCAGAGAGACAGGGAGAGGAGGAAGCAGGCTCCCTGCCGAGCAGAGAGCCCGATGCGGGCCTCGATCCCAGGACCCTGAGATCATGACCTGAGCCGAAGGCAGCGGCTTTAACCCACTGAGCCACCCAGGCGCCCGAAATTGGAGATCTTGAAGAAACACTGTCATTTTTTACCTAATATTATTTTGTACTACTGTTTAAATTGTTTTTTTCAAAAGATATTACTTTTATAATAATAACTATTAAAAATATTTTGATCCCTCAGTCATTTTTTTGTTGTTTTTTTTATGGAAAGTAAATTTTATATTATGCGTCTCTTTGCCCTGTAGAATCATTATTTCTATGGACTCTTAAAGTCATTGGGTTGAACTAATCTCATTAAAAAAAGATTTTATTTATTTTAGAGAGAGAGAGAGCTTATATACGCAAGTGGGAGGAAGGGCAGAGGGAAGGTAGAGCGGAGAGGGAGAGAGAATCTGAAGCAGACTCTGAACTACAGCACAGAGCCTGAGGGGAAATACATCTCATTTGATAGAGGTCCGAACTGATGTAAAAGAGCATAATTGAATTACCTAATATTTGCACTTGAAGGAAAAATCTTTTGGAAGAAGAAAAAAAAGTGGGATAAATGACTGTAAGTAAGGCATTTTTTAAAAAAAAGATGTTTAGGAAGTATTTCAGCATGTCACTTCCCCCCAGTTAGTTCCAATCTGTGTACGGAGTCTTATTCATTAATACTGATATCCCAGGAACAAGGATTTAGTTGCTTCCAAATGAGTCTAAGACAAATATTAAGTTAAATACTCAATGACGTATTTCTAATGCCATCTTGGACAATTCTGCCCTGAGGACTCCTCTAGGACCTGGGAAGCCTTGTTAGGTATAGGTCTCCCACCCCCACATTCTTTCTTTTGTTCAACCACACCCTTAGTACACCCTCTAGGCATAACGTTTTTGATCTGCTGTGGAGATATGACCGTGACTCACACCAATTCTTAAACCTTCTCCTGGGTGATCCCCCAGCAGGTGCCCAGCCTCTCGGACTATCAAAACAGGTCTCTAAAGAGGTGGGGTTGCTGAGCTGTACTTACCGTGTGGCATCGGAGACACACATCTGTCTGTAAGTCCCCTTAATAAGCCACTTTTTTTTTAAAGATTTTATTTATTTATATGACAGAGAGAGAGAGAGATTACAAGCAGGCAGAGAGGCAGGCAGAGAGAGAGGAGGAAGCAGGCTCCCTGCTGAGCAGAGAGCCTGATGTGGGCCTCGATCCCAGGACCCTGGGATCATGACCTGAGCCGAAGGCAGAGGCTTAACCCACTGAGCCACCCAGGCGCCCAATATGCCACTTTTCATCAGGATGGATTTGTTGGCCTTTTTCTTCAGACGTGTGGCTCCTTCTGCCTTTGGAGGCCATTTTGCATATACCTCCCTTTCATGGAACACCTGGAAAACTTAACTCTTCGCAGTAATAATTGTTTATTTCTCCCTTTCCCCCATCATTTCATAATGGCAAACCAGATTTCAGTGGTCATAAAATGCTTGATCTTAAAACAGAAATTATTAAATACGTGTACAGTGGACAAAGATAAAAGCAGCCTACTCTTCCCATCATTGCCTACATTCTTTCTCCCCGAAGCATCTCCCAAAAGTAAGGGTGCCGTCCCTCTGGGTGGAGGTGTCGCAAGATAGATATTGTGATAGTGATTGACTTTTGAAGATGGAGGGATGACTGCTGGTGTTTCCATAGCTGTTGTTTCTGGGGTTCTCATTTTGAAGAATTAGGGTTTATAGATCAGCTTGTGGTGCAAGCTCATCCCTGGCTCATCCTCTCTGGGGTTCTTATAACCAGTAGGGGCTCAGTCCTAATTGGTCTACTCACTCTTAGGACAGTTTGGTTAGAAGATTCTCATAGGTCTGATTGCTTTATCATGCTCAGACAAGTAAAATACAGAAACACTAAATCAAAAAAAAAAAAGATCTTATCTACCTTTTCTCAGCACAGAGCATTTAACATCTAAACATTTTCAAGTCTCATAACCTTTTTTTCCCCCAAAGGAGAGATAATCTTAACAGTGCTCTTTAGAAAATTCCCCTAGACACACTTTCAAATCATATTAAACCACCCAAAACTATTGGTAGCATATTAAATAAGAAGAATTTAATAAGAAGAAATGGAGCATTTAAGAAAGAAAGGTCACTAGCAGGAGAGCAGTCAATGGAAAAATAATTTAGATAGATGTTAATGCAGGTATTAGCACTCAAGGAAAAGTACTTAAGGAAAATTATCTTAATGTAGAACTTCTGACTTAAAAATATGGAATATCTGAGCTTTTACATTTCATTAACATAACCCATGTGACAGGTGTCTAAAATAAGGAAAGTTTTTAATAAAACAGACTGAAGGAAGTTGTATGAAATTGAGCAGGTGTCAAACACAGGGGTTCTTCAGCTTCTGTTGTCTCTTTATGTTTTGTTTTGTTTTGTTTTGTTTGAAGACTTTATTTATTTATTTATTTGACAGAGAGAGAGAGAGAGAGAGAGAGAGAGAGAGATCACAAGTAGGCAGAAAGGCAGGCAGAGAGAGAGGAGGAAGCAGGCTCCCCGCTGAGCAGGGAGCCTGATGCGGGACTCGATCCCAGGAACCTGAGATCGTGACCTGAGCTGAAGGCAGAGACCTTAACCCACTGAGCCACTCAGGCACCCCATCTCTTTATGTTTTTGCTGCTGTCCAAAAGTTAAGTGACATAGTGATTTATTTTTAAAAACCATGCTTTTGAATTCATAATTTTATCCTCTTCGCCCCACCCCCAATCCAATACAGTGGAAACTGGTAAAATGGTCAAGATCAGGAAATATTTAAAGGAGCAATCAGAAAGACTTGCTGAGGGATTGTGAGAGATGAGGAATAGTAAAGAATCAAAGGATAAGACTTCCATATCCAGTAATGGCAGACAGAAATTTATACCAACCTTCCCAATGAAGGAAAGTAGAAAAGTTAGAAATAACAATAAGTATTATAATAATTCTGCTGGAATTCATCAGGGAACTTGCAAGGTTACAAAGAATTACCTGGCCAAGATTGAGAAAAAAATATAGAGATTGGTGAAGCTGGTATTTGGATCTACTTTTACTTTGGAATATTCATTAATCTAGATGAGCTGACTGAAAGCTTAAGGGGTGTTTTGATAGCTTCTTGGGGGCAGGGAAAGGAGGGAAGAAGGGGAAGAAAATAAAACCATTCCTCACATAGACTTCAATCTAGCTTTGAGGCGTCTGGTGGTTTCCAAAAATCTGTTCTTAAAATTGGATTAAGATGATCCCAGATAGCTAAATTCACAGATTCCTGGTAGAACTCAATGAACATTGTCTTTGGAAGAAGATAAAGTCACTATAGGGCCTCAAATTATTTCTACAACTTGAAAAGCAAAACATAATACCTGGCACAGGAGGAAATTAACTTCACGGAAAGAAACAAAAAAAAAAACAATAGATGATATTTACCCACAGACACTCTACATATTGGAATTATCAGACAGAGACTTTAAAATAGCCTTTTAATGTTCAAAAAGACAAAAAAAAAGCAAATTTAAAAGTTTTGGTAGAGAACTAGAAATTACAAAAATGACAGCAATTTTGAAAAAAGAATAAAATAAATATTGTAGAACAGAAGAAAACAATACAGTGAGCAGAAACTAAGTAACAAAACTGAAGTGTGAATGGGATAGTTTATCTTCAGGGACCATAGTCTTAATAGCTATTTCAAAACTAGGAAAAAAAATTCTTACCATTTTTATTATATATATGTATTTTTTATTTACTTGACAGAGGGAGAGAGAGAGAGAGAGAGAGAGAAAGAGAGAGAGAGAGATCATAAGCAGGCACAGAGGCAGGCAGAGAGAGGAGGAAGCAGGCTCCCCAAGGAGCAGGGAGCCCAATGCGGGCCTCAATCCCAGGACCCTGGGATCATGACCTGAGCCAAAGGCAGAGGCTTAATCCACTGAGCCAACCAGGCGCCCTCTTACCATTTTTAAACTTCCAAATTTAACTCCTTGAAGTTAAACCACTTAGATCATTTTCTACTTATTCACTGAAAATGTAACATCATCTTATAAAAGATAGACAGCATGGTCAAATATGTACTTTGGAAACAAAAATTTTAAGTCGCTGATATATTAAAACCATGATAGTTCAAAAGAACATTTGTCATTCCCCTGAAAAAGGTCCATTGTAAATTAAATGAAATTGCAGACAGGTATCAGCATTTTATGTTTCATATTCTTTTACTAGAAAGTTACACAGAAATCGTTTATTGTTAATTTAATACTGTCTGTAACATTTAAAGTGATCCCATTTTGCTCATTCTGTAATATTTCTTTTTAAAATTTCCTGTCCCTTCTTGACTCTCTTTTTAGAATAACTTTCCTAAATGTTAGGTTTTAGCCATGGCATATGACTTGGGTTTTCATTCTTTTCAATCCACTTCCGTATTTTTCTGGACTTCTCCTTCCTGCTTGTCATTCATAGATGAAAAGAACATAACTGCCTCTAAAGTCCACTCTCCACCCCCCACTGTGAGAATTGCCGTCTAGTCCCAAAGTGGCCAAAAATCATCTCAGAAGATTCACCAAGAGGTGCACAAGGGGCAACAAGAGGATCAAACACTTGACTGAGGGACTGATCAGGACTTGGCAGAAAGGGGTAATGGTGGGAGGGACCCCTAGTTATTTCTCCCTTTTCTAATGCCATGGGAAAGGGGTCCTCCTCTGGCCAGCACCCTTCCCCATTCCCTATGTCCCCCTCCCTCATGTCTAGTTTCCCTTCAGGGAGGTGGGTTGTGGGGCTGTGGGAAGACGGTGTAATGTGAGTAGGCCCCAGGAGGGGAAGAGCCCCAGCATCAGAGTGGGGATCCTTTTTTTTTCCCTTTTTGCCTGCACCTTAAAGCAGAACTCCCCAGGTTCCTTTTTTTTTTTTTTTGAGAGAGATTGAGAAAGCTGTGTGTGGGTTGTGGAAGAAGACAGAGTAAAGGGAGAACAGAGAACAAATCTTGAGCCGGCTCCATGTACATTGCCTGATATGGGGCTCGATTGCTTGATCTCATGACCCTGAGATCATGACCCAAGCCAAAATCAAGAGTCCCACACCCAACCCCCTGATCCACCAAGGCACCCTCGTTACATTTTCAACAAGATTTTTATTCAGTAATTTGGTTTCTTGGGGTGAAAGACAGTTGGTTGACTGGCATACCACTGTACTTGAGACCAGAATTAGATCAGATTATTTTCCAACATTTATTCATATGGCAGGCATTGTGAGGTACCACCTGATTCCTTCGGTAAAGGATTTTTTTTGCTCCAATGTTAGTAGGGGTTGTCAAAGTCAGGCCTTTCATGGATTGTCTCACCCAATGTTATACTCCTTCTTAGAGCTATATCTAATGACTGATAGATACAGGAGTACAAAATATGGCCATGTTAGCATAACAGAGGACAACTCTAAAGGGCGTTCAAGCTCCAGAGCTCCCCATGGGGTTAGCTGAACTTATGGACCTACCTTATCATTTTAATTCTGGCTCAGCCCACCCCAGTTCCTGTTCTTTCATTTTCACAAGTGATTAGTTCAAGCTTATTCCTTAATAAACATCTTTTACACTAACCTCCATTTTAAATATGCTTTCCAGCATACTCAACCTATGACCATTTGATCTCAAATTTCCCTGGAAGGAGGCATGGAATCCATTTTCTATCCATCCATCCATCCATCCATCCATCCATCCAACCATCCACCAATCCATCCATCTCTTTACACTACTAGTTTTATTGAGCTATCTGTCTCAGAAGATTATTATTCTTTTCAATAATAATTTTTTAGGTCATTATATCTGTACTGCCCATCAGTAGTCATTTGTTATATTTTTCTAGCTTACAAAAGATGTAAATAAATGTGCAATGTGAGGCATGCAATCACAACCACATAAAAAAATTACCAAAATCTCACAGTGCTTCTATTACTGAATTTATGAAATAAATTTAAGAAAACATTAACTTTAGTTTCACCAAATTATCTCCAGGGGGCAGCAGAGAGTAAAATTAAGTTCGTAAGTGTGCACATAGATGATTAGGGACAGAGCAAGTTTTTTTCTTTTTTCTTTCTTCCTTCCTTCCTATGTTTCCTCTATCTCACTTCCTTGCAATCACCACTCTTCCCTCTCTCTCTCCTTATCTCCAAAACAGATGAGTGTGAAGTTGTAGGAGTGTCCAATTGGGCAAAAGAGTGAGTGAATGGTTGAACAGATTTAAGAGAGGTGAGGAATGCAGGAGATGTATTGGAGAAAAGGCAGAGCATTAAAACATTACTAGTAAGTTAATTAGTCACGTAACTAAGGGATAGACATTGGGGTGAGATTTCCTGGGGTCAAATCCTGTCTTCCTCACTCATTAGTTGTGTGACTGGACAATTTACTTAATCTCTCTGGCTTCCGTTTCCTCAACTATAAAATGGGGATAATAATATGCATTTCATAAGGTTGTTAAGAGGATTAAATGAGGTCATATTTATAAAGTGTTTAGAATGAGGCCTGCATGTTAAGCTAAGGGTTTGACATATGCTATTCTATGGACATGATGAGTGAGGCCTAGAATTAATATTTAGAAAAATATAAAATGTGGTTATTAATTTCTCTGCTCTGGCTTTACTTGCTGATATTGCATATATTTTATTTTCAAACATTTGCAAATTTTTCTTTTTGCATAAGCAATGAATTTTATTGAAAAATCATGATTAACTCTCATGTGATAGATGTTATGTCTAACTTTTTTAAGAAGAATTATAGAGGGGCGCCTGGGTGGCTCAGTGGGTTAAAGCCTCTGCCTTTCATTTCAGGTCATGATCTCAGGGTCCGGGGTTCGAGCCCCACATCGGGCTCTCTGCTCAGCAGGGAGCCTGCCTCCTCCTCTCTCTCTGCCTGCCTCTCTGCTTACTTGTAATCTCTCTGTCAAATAAATAAAATAAAATCTTTAAAAAAAGAAGAATTATAGAGATGACATAGCATCAGCTGTATATTGGAAGTGAAAACTTTCAAGGTAAATATCAGCATAATAGTACAATGTAGAAAATACAAATAACAATTAGCGAGGCTCTTTTAAGTTATTTATTGATACATTTAATGATTATGCATGGAAGAAGATCCAGGATTTCAGAAGAGCTTGAACCTTCAAAGCTGGAATCAGTGAAGATTGCAGAGAGGTGAATTAGAGAATGGGGAAATAGGATATGGCCACGACAGCAGCCATTTTATGTTATCATACATTGAATCATCATGTCTCAATTATGGTGGTAATTCATTAGCCTCAAATCTCTAACCATCATGCCATGAGGACAGGGCAGAATTAAAGACTGGAATGTTGTGGAGTTTGAGGTCTTTGAAATTCTTCGCATTGCTAGGCATTGGTCTTTCACCTCTGAAACTGTTACATTAGTACTTCAATAGTAGGAGGATAGGGTCGACTGAGAGATTTGGGACTAAGTGTTTAGTAGTGTGTTTGTGTGGGGGAGTGTGTGTGTGTGTATGTGTGTGTGTGAGGTAAATCATGTCTAAGGCAGAGAGCTCACAGAAAGTAAAAATGATAGGGCAAGTGGGTATTGGCTCATTTTTGCAAGAATACACATCTGGAAAATTCAGCTAAGAAAGGAGAGGCAAGCAGTACTTTTGTTCTAGGCAGTCAGCACTCAAATCCAGGAGGCGAAAGGACAGGCAATAGAGAACAAAGAGTCAGGAATAAAAGGCCATTAGAGTCTGTGCAGCAAGTATTCAAGATCCATGTAAATCTTCTACGTAATGGATAAGAGAGCAACATCTTACCTGGTTTCAATTGTGGCTAAGTATGAATCTGACACAGGGGACATCTGACTGGATACAGTTTACTTCAAAAGCATTTATAGTCAGATAAATCCGTTTTTGAGTAAATTAACAGTGCAGATTTGGGGGCATTATATCTTAAAGCAGCTCTAACGTATTAAAGCTTACTAAGCCCCTTTGTTTTGGCTACCACATTAACCAGTATAACATAGTTCTCCCTGTCTCTCCTGTGCACTGATTCTTTCTTTTTTTAAATTTTGATTCCAATATAGTTAACATACAACATTATATTAGTTTCAGGTATACAGTAATGCGACTCAACTATTCTATAATTACTCAGTGCTCGTCATGATAAGTGTACTCTTTAATTCCTGTCACCTATTTCACCCATCATCCTCACCCACCTCCCCTTTGGTAACCATCAGTTTGTTTTTTAGAGTTAAGTGTCTATTTCTTGGTTTGTCTCTCTCTCTCTTTCTCTCTTTTTCCCCTTTGTTCATTTGTTTGTTTCTTAAATTTCACATATGAGTGAGATCATATGGCATTTGTCTTTCTCTAACTGACTTATTTCACTTAGCATTATACTCTCTAGCTCTGTCTATGCTGTAGCAAATGGCAAGATTTCATTCTTTTTATGGTAGAATAATGTTCCATTGCATACATATGGACACTTGGGCTGCTTTACAGCATCTTGGCTATTGTAAACAATGCTGCAAAAACACAGGGGTGCATGTATCCCTTCTCAGTGTTTTTGTAGTCTTTGAGTAAACACCCAGTAGCACAATTACTAGATCATAGGATAGTTCTATTTTTAACTTTTTGAGGAACCTCTGTATTGTTTTCCACAGTGGCTGCACCAGTTTGCACTTCTACCAACAGTGCATGAGGGTTCCTATTTTTCTACACCATCACCAACAGTTGTTTCTTGTGTTGTTGATTTTAGCCATTCTGACAGGCATGAGGTGATGTGTCATACTAGTTTTTTTTTTAATTGTAGTTTTGATCTGCATTTTCCTGATGAAGAGTGATGTTGAGCATCTTTCATGTGTCTGTCGGCCATATATGTCTTCTTTGGAGAAGTATCTGTTCATGTCTTCTGCCCATTATTAAATTGGATTATTATTTTTTTGGTGTTGAGTTGTATCAATTCTTTATATATTTTGGATACTAACCCTTTATTGGATATGTCATTTACAAATACCTCCTCCACGTCCTCCAGTACCTCCATGCCCACACAGTAGGTTGCCTTTTAGATTTGTTGATTGTTTCTTCAGCTATGTGAAGCATTTTATTTTTATAGTCCTCATGTGCACTGATTCTTAAGTGGCAGCATTGAGGACAAGCTGGAAGACTGAGGGGGTAAAAGGCTTGGATTCCTGGTTTGAGCTACACCATTCTTTTGATCCTGTCTTACTCTTCTGCTCTGCTTTTGGGTTGCTTTGCCAAGGATCACAGCTCAGGAGAATCTGGGGCCTTTAGATTTTTCAAGGAGGTGCATTTACTAGACAAACACATTTTTCTCTTATTATATTGACTTTCATGGCGTATCATTGGCTTGCAAACTCCTGGTCCCTTTATTGTTTTTCCAAGCACTGGCACTCCATAAGAGGTAAGGGTGAGAGTTGGGAGGTCTAACCTTTGGATGGAGGAGATAAAGGAATGGGGAAGAAAGTCTCATCCTGCCAAATCTACTTGGAGAATTGTATGTGTTTCTATACCATTCTGTTGACTCTTAAATTGCTAATTGTAGATGTGGTCTGACTGGATGAGAATGTGAGAGTGTGTCTCTGAAAGCTGTTGACCTGACATTCAAACCAGAGGAACTGAGTGGAGAGAATGCCAGGCTAGCACACATGAAACTCTGGTTTTACACCTGGCTATGGGTGTGTATGCTTAATATACAATATTAAGCAATGGGGAAGTTGTTTTTGCTATAGTCCACCATTGTTACATAGCCTATATCTTCAAGTACTCCATGCCCTTGAGTGCTTGATTTCACTGTCTCAATCAAATTAGTTCACAGGAAGGAAAGCTTAAGAAGGGGAAGGGGGGAAATATATATATAGTTTAATGTTTGGCAAGAGGGAAGATGAAACTGCTAACTTAAAAGAAAAAAGTGCGTGTTGTTTAATCTTTATCCTGTTTGCAGTGTTTTCTTCCCTTTCCTGGAGAGTTTTGCCTTGGGTTAGAAAATTTGTAACACATAATGGATTTCTTTCCTCCCAAACATAATCTAAATGCATATTAAGTAGCCACATTAAGGCAGAGTTGTTTTGGAAAGTCTGAATTCTAGATGTGTGGCAGCTAAAGATAGGTGTTTATTTGTAATTTGGCTCAAATGATCAGTCTGGCTCTTCAAAGGTGAGAGAAAATAAATGGAAGTAAGTACTAAATTGTGATAGACAGAATAATGGCCTCCCAAAACGTCTGTGTCCATGTCTGAAACTTATAAATAGGTAACCTAACATGGGAAAAGGGACTTTGCAGATGTGATTAAGGATTTTGAGATGTGGGGATTATCCTGGATTATTTGAGCAATCCAATGTACCCCCAAGGGTCTTTAAAAAAAATTTTTTTTAAGTAGGCTCTCTGCCAACATGGGCCTTTGAACTCACAACCCTGAGATCAAGGCTTGAGCTGAGATCAAGAGTCAGATGCTTAACTGACCAACTGAGCCACCCAGGCGCCCCTCACGGAGGGTCTTTATAAGAAGGAGGCCGGAGAGTTTACAATCCAAGGAGATGTAACAACAGAATGAGGTGAGAATGATGCAGCCACAAGCCAAGGAATACTGGTGGCCCCCAGAAGCTGGAAAAGGCAATGAACAAGTTCTCTGCATGTGTCCAGAAAGAACATATCCCTCTGACACCTGGCTTTTAGCCCTGTAAGGTCCATTTCAGACTTCTGACCTCTAGAACTGTAAGATAAGTTTGTGTTGTTTTAAGCCACTGGGTTTGTGGCAATCAATTATATTACCAGTAGGAAACTGAGCCCAGTACAATTCTTCTAGAGTTGTAGACCTTATAAGGAGGATATTTTATTCCAAACTTTATTACTGAGGCGGTGCACTTCTTCAACTTGGAGAAGCTTCTAAAAGTTACTGTGACTGGGAAATGTAAAGGGATGGGCCAAGGACAGATAAATATCCTGTTGTGCTTTGTAATCCAAAGTTTGGACAAATCTGTTTATCTTGGGCATGTTCAGTGCTTTACTGTAAAGTTGATCTGTGAGCAGCAGAAGTGAGAGGGGGACCAATGAGCTGAAAGAGAGCTCAATCAATCTGCTTCCTCCGTTTTTGCTTCACTGCTTCATACAGGAAATCTATTGCTGTGTCAAGTTCCAGAGAGTTTCTGCTGTTCCAACTTTCAAGTCGCCTAGTCAAGGAGGGAAAAAAAAAGGTGGTTATAAAGGGAGTGTCCTGTTGCTGATGCGCTAAGAGGACCCAGCCCGGCGCCACTCACCAGACAGCCCGACCATGTCCAGAGCTCCTTTCACACCTGTGTGGAGGCAAAGTACCAAGTAAAGGGCAGAATACGAGAAATCAGAAATGCTCTGCCCTTGGAGAACTCTTGAACGGTGGCTTCTACTGATTTTGACTGTCTTTTTAGTGCCGGGTAAGTCTTAATTCTCTGTGAGAGAGCGACAGGAGGATGGTCAGAAACGTGGCTCAGCTTTTGCTGAGTTTTCTTTGTCTTTCTCGTGGAGCCAGGCAAGATAGTGCAATCGCAGAGACGGGGGCGGGGGTTACTCAGATTTATTTCACTTTATTCTCCTCACTTTGCTCTTGTCTTACTTATTTTACTTTGTATCCTGTGGTACTATAGGTATCTATAATTTGCCTCACTGCCTACTTCCTTATTTCCCCCTCCCCCCTCCCCCCTTTTCCGAACAAGGCAGAATAAATCAAGTATTTTCTAGTAACGATCCAAGTCATCTAGGTTCTCTCTGTCCTTCAAAAAAATGAATCCCACCTCATTCAGGTCCATATTGTTCACAGTATAAATTAGGAAAGTTTATTGCTTTTAATCGCCTTCTATGGCCAGGTGCTTTTTAAAATAGAACACACTCACAGTTTGGTGGTGCATCTGTGAGGTACGTCTGTATTTATCTTTAAGACGTGTAGGCTGTAAAAGACACTTTCTGGATGAGAGGACACTGCAACATCTAGGTTCTCGTAGGAGTTGTAGGGCACTGGGGGCTCTTGGGGGGGTGTCCTGGTTTCACTACAGAGGGTTGGTAGGAGTTGATGTGGGAGGGAGTTTTCAGGTTTCACTTTTAGTAAATGGGAGCAGCTGCAAGGGAACAGTGTAGTTGGCATTACATTTCATAATTTGATCATTGAAAAAAGAAAAGACGTATAAAATACTGCGGACCTTCCAGCAAAAAATCTGTTTTCCACATGACAATCTTCCTGGTGAGCACAAGTAAAATAACCATACTGTATTCCTGTGCCTTTCCATGCAGAATTTTCGTATACTTTTTGTCCTTTGATCTGCAAAACAAACCAGTGAAGTAGGCATGGAAGACAGTTTTCCATTTTATGAAGGTAGAAACTGAGGCCTAGAGAGGTGAGTTGATTTGTCCAACACCACTTGGCGGTGAGAGAGTCACACCAGTCAGGGCTGAAGCATCACCAGACATTTGAATAGGCTTATGCCTTTCACTAAAAAGTACCTTTCTTTTATAGCACCACTAAAAAAAAATTATGCCCATGCTTGGTTATAGGCTTAATGGACTACTTACTCACTTAAGAAAAATCAAGTGATCTAAATATTTCAGTAGTTGAGATCTGATTCTGGAAAACAAGGACCCAACTTGGCAGGGAAGCCAGCCAGTCAAGAGGCTATTTTTCATATCAGGTTGCACTATGACTTTTGAGTAAAGGAAAAAAAAAATCAAGATGAAAACGTAATGGATAATTTTGAATCGTAATGGTTTAAAGGTTTGAATTTTAAAACTATTTCTGAATACAACCAGAAGATACTAAGTAAGGCAAATCTCTGAAAGCTGTGCTTGTGTAATTACAAAGTTATCAAAATGTTTAGGATCAAGATACAAAAAGCAAATTATATTACATGCAGAGATTTGCTGATAAATTCACCATGAAATAATTTAGAATAACGAGAAGCAAACTACTTGGGGTAAAACTTTATGTCTTTATTACTAATACTGCTTTGTTATTAATACTGCCAAACAGAAATAACTCACTTTATTGTACAAGATAAATTCACAAAAGCGCCTGAGAACTAATGAAATCAGAACTAAGGCTGGGTTAGTTCATTGGCCTGCGGCTCAGGTCATGATCCCAGGGTTCTGGAATCGAGCCCTGTGTTGGGCTCCCCGCTCAGTGGGGAGTCTGTTCCTCCCTCCTCTGACTGCTGCTCCCCCTACTTGTGTTTTCTCTCTCTCTATCAAATAAATAAATAAATAAATAAATAAAAGTCTTAAAAAAAAAAAAGAACTAACGACTTCAGTGTAAAACATAGCATTTAAAAAATCTATTTACCTTTCTGTTGACTTATTTGCTTATGAATTCAAGCAATGTGGTAGTTGGTAAACAAGGTTTATTAAAAAAATGACTGAGGGCAAAAATTAAAACAACCTAAGCAGTGCGCTCTCTAGCAAGGCTTTCCAACTCTTCCCTCACAATCTCCTTACTGTAGCCTATTTGTATTCTAGATCTTTTTCTTGTGTTTAAATTATATTTTGCTATCCTACTCAATTTGATTCTACCTTTTATCAAAGTCACTGATATTAAGATCCTGATTACTAAAAGGACTCCTCCACTTTTTGTCTTCTTTGGGCTTATTTGTTTTCTTTGTCCTTGTCTTCCACTAGAGGGCAGGAAGTAACAAGAAGAGGAAATAAAAATCAAAACAGGGCTGGTTGGTAGCTTCAACATGTTTGTAAAAGTTGAAAATCAATTGCGAAAGAGAGGGTTTCTCATTTTTTTTAGTCCTGTGCTCTTTTTCTAGTTTGAGAGTTATGAATTTGCGTAATGTTTTTCCTCTAAACATCTATGCTTAAGCAATTAATAAAGTAATAAAAAGTATTAAGAACACTGAATTATTTATGGTGTGTGTGTGAATAGTGCCTAAAAGTTATTAGCAATAAAGATTAGGGAGATCAAGGTAAGACGAAATAATTGGAGAATATTTTAAATTGGTCCCAAAGATGGTAGATATTACAGACAGTTGGAATTGTTGAAGTCTTAATGCAGGAAATGGATCTTGAATGATAAGTTTGGATAGATGGGGAAAGGTAGATATTCAAACTAAAATTGAATGTATTATATTATTAAATGCCCTTTTGCTTCCAAATTTCATCCATGCATTGAATATTTTGGTGCTTTTCATTTTCTCAATAAAATCTGCGGGCACCCAGGTAGCTCAGTTGGTTAGCGTCTGCCTTCGGCTCAGGTCATTATCCTAGGGCCCTGGGATAGAGTCCAGAATCAGGCTCCCTGCTCTTCCTGTCAGGGGGCCCGCTTCTTCCTTTCCCTCTGCTGCTCCCCCTGCATGTGTTCTTTCACTCTCTCTCTCAAATAAATAAATAAAATCTTCAAAAAAAAATCTCAATCTCCTTTCCCTGAATTTCTTGATTCTTATATATCTCTGTGTTCAATTCAAAGGTTTGTCATGAGGTATACTTTTAACCACTACCTGTGTCATCTTTAAGAAATTGTTTACACTCTTTGATGATAATGTCCTCATTTGTGAAATGAAGGAGGTATTCGAGACTTTTGAGAAATACAGAGTTTTTGGACAGGAAGGGCTTTAAAAACTTCACATTAAATCCTTTCATTTTGTACATGGGTGAATAAATCCCAGCATTGTTCAAGGAATTGCTTACTAAAGATATCACCCAACTTTTTAGTAAATGAACTGTGAGCTTGAAACTCATCCATAGTATCAAACATACAGGGTAAAATAGATGTGGCAAGTATGTGTGGGGAAAATAGGAGATTCCTTTCTAGGAAAAATAAGTCAGAGCTAAAATGTGGGGTAGTTATTCTGTCAGTTAATAAGTAAGGTGTCTGTGTCATGTGTGAGGAACTGTGCTTTGTGCTGGCAATACTTGAACGAGACAGACATAAATCATGCTCTCACAAAGCTTAGACTCTCAGAGAAGTAAGCACTAAATAAATTATTGCACATAAGTAATGTGTAAGAAGAAATAGAGGGTGACATAGAAATGTGTAACTGGTAAGTCTAGTCTGGTCTGTGAGGGTCAGGGAAGGCTTCCCTTTGGAAGTGATGTTTGAGATGAAGATGAGCAGAAAAGAGCGTGGCAGGAAGAGTTGAGGGACTCATATGCCAGGTAGGTCAAGCAGCTTGTATGAAGGGCAGAGGGAGCTAAACTTTGACTGCAGTGGTAAACAAACAAACAAATCAAAAAACCAAGGAGAAATCGACTGTATAGAGGCTCAGTTAGGGTTCCAGAAGTGGGGGAGAATGATGAGAAAAGGTGCAGAGAGAAAGTTGGGCAGATGAGATTTGGGGGAATGTCTGCATTAATGTGCTTAAGGAGAAAGACAGGCTTGCAGAGAAAGGGAAGTAAGGCCAAAAGTTTGACATCAAGGACCTGGTGACCTTCAAAATTGTGTTCTGAATGTAAGAGTATAGGAGCCACAAGATTGCTGGTGTTGAGGAGAGGGTGGGCGTGGACGAAATTGAGGCTGTGGTCACGGACCACTCATTCCAGACCTTTGGCAGCAAGAAAAGGAGAAAGGATCACAGCTGGAACTCCTTCATCTGATTCTTTTCTTTCAACCAACATAGGGGAAACCTGAGTGTGTTCAAAGGGTGTCATCTGAGAACATTCAGTGATTCGGTAAAGGTGCTTTTCCAAACAGGGTGTGTTTATATGTAGCTTTATTTATTTAGTGATTTATTTTCTTTTTCCTTGCCATTTTGTTAGTTTTCCATGAAATGCTACCTTTCCCCAAAGGTGATCTATTACATAATATGAGGGTATCTGATTATATGATCCTATTTTGTGGTATTGATGATTTTTCAGAAAAAAAGTCCAAGCCAAAACAATGAAGTCAAGTTATTTTTATTTTCCAAAAAATCATTCCATCTCTTGTTCATTGAATCCTTCCTAGATGTTCCCCAAGGATTATTCTAAACCACCTAATAAGCTAGGTGAGAGTCACCTATAGAGCCTAAATCATTAAAGATACTGTGATGCCATCTCAAACCTACTTAATCAGACTAATCAAGGTACAGAGTGAGATCTGGGCTTTCATAAATCTTTGCAGATGGATCTGATGGGAGCTTGGATTTAAACACTGTCTTAGGTCTTTATCACCCAAAGTATTCCTCTTATCCCTCGTACTCAGCAGATGGCTGCTAACTTTTGATTTACATATCATCCAATATGGACTTCTTTAACTTCCCCAAATGATGACATTTCTGAGGGTAGAAACATTACCTCATGCGTCCTATCACCTCCCAGAGCTCTGCACAGGTGCCTGACTCTAAGTAGGCATACTCCGAAAATATTCGTCAACATGAGCTTCCTCAAAATGTCTCTCCCTCTTTCTATCTACAAATATGCTGTGCTCTCCTCTATTAGATACCTTCTTCCTCCTTATAGTTCCAAATATCATCCCATCTCTCTCTCTCAGGTTTGACATGAAAGGATAAAGCCCCTTGTCATTCTCCCATACTTTCAGGGTCTGGCAAGAATAAGTCTCAGTGTATTGACAGTTGCTTCTGCTTGGCTCCTTTCAATCTTGTACTCGTCCCTCTGTCTTAACATTACTCTCTTACAGACATTACAGCTCTCTGACCACTTTCTCGTTAGTAAATCATAAAGCCTCTTAGTCCTTACTTTAAGGCTTTTCCCATGTGATTTGATTTTGACCATTCCTGTCTTGAAATCTCCTCCCTGGTTTAAGGCATTGCATTTACTTTCTTCATCATTTTTGCTAATTCTGCTTCTTCCAACAGATATCTAATTATAAATGTTTTTGAGACTCTGATTTTGGCCTCTTCTCTAATTTCCACATCAGAGAGAGCAATGTGGCTCTCAGAGAGAGCCAAATTTGGTACATCAGAGAGAGCCTGTGGACTAGATCTGGCTTGCAGACACTTTTAGTTGGCTCATGTAATATTTTTAAAAATCTGAATTAGTTGCCTATACTTTAAAATTGGGAGATTTTTACCTCAAACTCCTGACCTAGTGTCTAGGGTTGCTGTGAGGATTAAGTTAAGTTATGTATATCAAGCACATAACACCGTCTGAATTTTATATTCAAAAGATGGTATCTTAATTATTATTTTTCAGTTTTCAAATATCTTTCATAGATATTATTTCAAAACTTATTTAATTAACCCTTAGAGATCAACTTTCTTATTGTTTTGTTCTCTGGAATGAAAAATTATGCTGAAATTAATATTCTAGTACATATATCTTTGCATATTGATGTGTACGGATATTCACTATCTATTCAACACATTGTGCCCTGTGATCACTGTTACACATTTGTACAACATCTGTCCTGGGCTAGGGAGCAAATCTATCCCTATTAGCTAGTTTTAGACTATGTGATAGTAATTGCCTGAAAAAAAAATTAACCCAGCAATATGGGTTTTATTAGCACACTGTCCTGACCAACTGATACAGGCTTTTTGATGATATCATTTTGGAAACTAGGGTCAAATTTGTTATTTACCATAATTCTTTTGGCTTTCCAAATTTTATTCATCCATGGAATTCATTATTGGATTCTTATGTTTTGGAGCTTGTTACTTAAACTTTTCTCACTCTTCCTTTTTATAAACCATCTGGGTGTTTTATTTTTCTCTCTGTGTTGTATCTGAAGAATATAATTATAGTTACCGTCTAAGTCACCTTTCAACATATTATTTAACCTTATCTTTTGTTGGCCTGTTCATTTCTTTTGCCCATTTTTTTGCATTGGGTTGTCCATCTCTCTTTCTTTCTCTTTTTTAAAATTGGTTGATGGGTTTTCTGTATATTTTTTGGAGGAAATTAACCTTTTGTTTATTGTAAATGTTCAAAATATTCCACAGGTTTTTGCTTGTCAACATTAGTTTACACATTTTTTTTTCTTCTTTGCCATACAGAAATTTAAGATTCTTTCTATTGTCATCTTTCTCAATGTTTTCTTTTGTGGTTTCTGTTTTGTACCAAGGTTAGAAGGGTTTCTTTATTCACAGTGACAACTGTCCCAGTTTGCCTCAGACTTTCCTGGTTTTATTTTTATTTTTTAAATTTATTTTTATTTTTTTAAAAGATGGTATTTATTTATTTGAGAGAGACAGAGAGCATAAGCAGGGTGAGCAGCAGAGGGAGAGGGAGAAGCAGGTTCCCCACTGAGCACAGAGTCAGACAGGGTGGGGGTGTGTGTATGGGGTGGGGTGTGGGGGGTTGATTCCAGAACCCTGGATCATGACCTGAGCTGAAGGCAGACACTTAACTGACTGAGCCACCCAGACAGCCTGACTTTCCTGGTTTTAGCACCAAACGTCCTATGTCCCAGGGAACCCCTCATTCCCTGGCAAACTGAGATGTTACTTATTCCATGTCCCATTTAAGATAAAAAAAAATTACCTATGTTTTCTTCCAATATATATGTGTGTGTATGTGTATATATATATATATATATATATATATATATATAATCCATCACTGATTTCTGTCTTTGGTTCATTTTATTTTATTTTTGTGTGAGAAGTGAGTTAGGAATCTGGTTTGTTTGTGTTTTTTTCCCCCTAAATGGCTAGGTAGTTTTCCTAATACTGTTTATCAATGATATAAATAATTATCTTTCCCCTTATGAATTTGAATGACTGCTGTTATCAGATACTAAATTCTCATATGTACAGATTCAGCAGCTGAGATTCGGAGAGTAATCTGTGTAAGACTGCAGAAATAATACATGAAAGAGCCAAAATATTGGTCAATTTTCTTTACTATAATTTTGGTGTTTTTCTCAATTTGTTCAGCTAGAATTTTGGGTTTCCATCCAATATTTTGTTTATTGAACACCTAATTAGGTGTTGTCTGCTACTAAATTAATTCCTTTGAAAATGTAAATCACTTTTACAAATTAAAGCATAAGAACACAGCATCATTGATGCTATGATACAAGGATCGATTGCTCACATTTTTATGTTAAAGAATGTAAGGATCAATTGTACTTTTTGTGTTTCTTTGAACTTATTTTAATTTTCTTTTATATTAACATATATATTGCTGAGTGTATTACATATGTGCATTTCAAAGAACAATTACACAGTGAATGTTTATGAAATTTTATGTAAGTTCTACCTCCCAACCTTTGCTGTAAGCTATTACCTTTTGGGATAATCATTTCCTGTTTTTTTTTACATTTTACTACGTATGCATCCAGCCCCAAACAATAACAGTTGCTTTGCCATTTTTTTTGATTGCATATATATGAAATCATACTCTGTATATTATCACTGCTTTCATTTGCTGAATAGTATGTGTGAGATTTACTCATGCTTAAGTTCATAGTTACAGTACATTAATATAAATAATTTTTATTTTAAGATTTCAAATGGTTGCAAAACAGTTTTTTTTGTTGAAAAAGTTCTGGTGCAGAAATAACAAATATGATTTAAGATAAGAAATCTCCTATTTTGTATTTCAGTTTCTTTCTTTTTCAGAAGCAAGAATTCATGATAATGGAGATATTAAGCTATAATACATATGAACATATGAAAGAAAAAGTTTTCATTTTAAAAACATGTTTATTTCATACGGCTAAAATGGCAAATGTTTATTTTTATTTATTTTTTTATTATTTTATTATTTTTATTTTTTTAAAGATTTTTTTTAAATTTATTTGACACAGAGAGAGAGATCAGATCACAAGTAGGCAGAGAGGCAGGCAGAGAGAGAGGAGGAAGCAGGCTCCCTGCTGAGCAGAGAGCCCGATGCAGGCCTTGATCCCAGGACCCTGAGATCATGACCTGAGCCGAAGGCAGAGGCATTAACCCACTGAGCCACCCAGGTGCCCAAATGTTTATTTTTCTTTTCTGTTCTCCTTCCATAGGAAGATACATTTGTTTCAGGGAAAAAATTCCTGAAATCATTATATGAGACTAGCATAATAGCAAAAGATGAGATTCTTTCTTTTTGGCCCTGGTCTTTCTTTCTTTCTTTCTTCCTTTTTTTTTTTTTTTTAAAGATTTATTTGTTTATGTGAGAGAGAGCATGGAGCAGAGTGGGGTGTGAGGAGCAGAGAGAGAGAGAAACCTAAGCAGACTCATCGCTGAGTGCAGAACCCAATGATCCCATGACCCTGAGATCATGACCCTGAGACCACAACCTGGGCTGAAACCAAGAGTCCAGAGCTTAACCAACTACACCACCCGGATGGCCCAGCCCTGGGTCTTCAGGTCCTAGTTTCCTATAATCCCTTCAGGCACGTGTCGCCTGCACATAATGGTATTTTTATTAAGAATATTCTTCCCTCTCTGTCTCTCTCACTCTTATTATTGGCTTCTTGCCTACTGGATCTTGTATTAATTATTTACTGTTACATAATAAATTATCCCTGAACAAATATTTATTTTCTTGTAGTGACCTGAGGGGGAGAGAGAGAAAGAGCGAGTGAGCACGAGTGAGCTCACACTGGGACAGAAACCACAGTCTTTTTATAATTGACTCTCAGCACTGATATCCATCACTTTTTCTATATTCTAGTCATTAAGTGAATGAGTGAGTCCAAACCATAGTCAAGAGGAGGGAATTTTACAGACATGAATATCAGGAAGAGAGAACATTGGGAACCACCATAGGGCCTGTCCACCACCTTGAGACTAGGATAAATTGTGCAGGGTACATTTTTCATACTTTCCGTTTGCTGCTATTGCAATTTCACATAATCATTTGATTATTTGGTTAATGTTTATTGCTCCCAGTAGATTGAAACTCCAGGATAAATAGACATTTATTAAGTGCTTAGCTACTGTAATTGAATAAATGAATATTAATATATCTTCAAGTTGCCCTCCACCAGTCTAAAAGTTCTAAAATACCTGGTAGGGGGTCACTCAGGTGCCATTTGAATGAAAACTACTAGTGGTCATATTCTGATCATAATCTTAGAAGGCAGAAAATGTTTCCTTTATTTCCAAAATTTATCATAAAATTAATGCATCAGACTTCAGGCAGCTTTAGTAGAGAAAAGATTCACATGAGTCTTTTATTTCAAGCATTCCTATTTGCTACTTATAAATAACAGAATTTGGGGAAGAATTAGTGATGTTTTCAATTATTCCTACCGGGTGATACTGCTTTTTAATTATATATCAGAAATAAAATTATAATTTAGGCTTCCTCCTCCAAAGGTTACAAAGGTCATAGATTTTTTGTTTGGCAACCATGGACTTTCATAATTCCTAGATCCCAATGTGAAAACCACTGCACTAGAGGAGGAAATATAGTTAGCCTATTTGGGTGACAATTCCTTCTCAGTATCTGTAAAAAAGGACACAATTTAATTCTATAACTTCTTGCTTGAATCCACTCATAACTGTTGGGAAATAATAGTTTTATGTCTAACCTACATCTGCAAGATGCAGTTTTATAAAATGCAATACAGACATTCACTAACTAAAATGTTAAGTTTGATATTTAAAGCTTTCTGGAGCCAGAAGTAAAGATTGAAAGTAAAGGTGTCTGTATTGTATTGACTATACCATACTGCTGATTAGAAAAAGTTATGTACTTAGTGTAGCTAAATAAAAGTTGTTCTAGCAGTGTAATCTGAGTTTCTAGTTCTTTGTGTGATTAAGATCTCAGCCTCCAAGTTGCATTTATTTTAAATGAAACCTTGAGTCTTTAGGTGAGGTGTACTGGTTCTTTATGACTAGGTTTAATACCTCAGTCTGTCATGTGCTTTGAATACTTTTCATGAGTTATTCCTCACTCATTAATTTAAGAATGAGAGTCTGTGTTTTGCAGAGGGGGAGCCTAGAGCATATGGATTCATTTAATTATCTAAAATGAAGCAGAGTGAGAAATAAAACTCGTATCTCTTATATTTTGTAGCCATTGCTAATCCAAGATGATCCAGCACTGTATTTGTTATAACTTGTAGAGTTTTGAAGTTTGAAACCTTGAAACATCAAAATAGAATGAAATAATTCTGTTACTTGGTTTTCCTTATGAAAAATACCAGGATATTTCCATAGAACTCAACGTATTGAAATGTATTTCAATGTATTCTGTATTCTGTTTTTTTCAAAGTAGTAAATTCATTCAATGTTAAATAACAATAAAGATGGCAAGTGAAGACAGAAAGACCATAATAAGCAATAAGAATGACTTCTCGTTAGTTAGTACTAGGTTAGAAGTTCCAGGTTCTGTAAAGAAATGTCAAAAGAAACATAAAACTGGAACTTTGCCACATGATTCTCTTCTGCAGATACATGGACATCTTATTAGAGCATAACAAATAGTTTAGGCTACAATTTTGCCTCCAGTTAAGCATTATTTTATTTTATTTTATTTATTTTTAAAAAGATTTTATTTATTTATTTGACAGACAGAGAGGACAAGAAGGCAGAGCGGCAGGCAGAGGAAGAGGGGGAAGCAGGCTCTCAGCCGAGCAGGGAGCCCGATGTGGGACTCGATCCCAGGACCCTGGGATCGTGACCTGAGCTGAAGGCAGCCGCTTAACTGACTGAGCCACTCAGGAACCCCTTAAGCTTAAAATTTTTATTTTAAGCTTATTATTTATTTTATTTACCTATTTATCTATTTATTTTAGCTTAAAATTCATTGTATTAGCCTCCTTACTGCTTTGTTTGCCTTCTCCTCAAAGAACCTGCAAATGAATGAAAGCGCAAGAAATCTTTAACTTTTTCATTTCCCATCCCCATATGCAGAAATAACACATGAATCTTAGCAATCCTAGTAACTATTGGAGGATGGTATAATACATATTCTAATTAGGTCATTAGCAGTTACTTGACCAGGGGTTTTTATTGGGAGTGGTGAAATATCAACAATGCCTACCTGTCACTTTTTTAGTCAGGACAGCATAGCAGACCACAGGATTTTAGAAGAGATAAGAACTGTTTAACCTCACAAAAAAACCATGTGTTCTTTCTGAGAGCCTCTTTCCCCCTTCACTGGAGGAAGCCTTTGGAGTATGGCTTTGCACAGTCATGCCCATACAATGTCTGTTGTGTGGGTGGTGTATGCTTGCTCAGGCCTATGACAATGACGATTTGGGAAAGGAAACTTCTGGTGCTCAAAGTGAGTAAGAGGTTTCATGTGTACTAAAATCACAAAACAATCTAACTTCTACTGATGCTTTTGACTTAGATGGAAAAGTTTTTTTTTAACCATTATTTTCAGTATCGAGGGTTTTTCCATTTGTATTTTGTTTTGTGTTTATTTGCGTGGATGCGTGTTCTAATGTTACATGTGTTAAAATCTAATGTATCTGATATTGTATTTAATTCAATTGAGGGACAATTTATGTACAATTAACTGTATCCATTTAAAAGGTACAGTTTGATGAGTTTTGACCTATTCCTGTGACTCATCACAAACAAGATGCAGAATATTTCCATCATTGCCCAAATATTCCTCCACATATATTTGCAGTCCATTCTTTGTCTCTATCTGCAACCACTGATCTGCTGTTTGGCACTACAGACAGAAGAGTTAGCATTTCACCTTAGTGATGTTCTTTTGTGTAGTGTATAGTGTATACTCTTTGTGCCTGCTTGTCTCATGCAACAAAATGAGTTTGAGAATCATCAAGGTTGCTGTGTGTTCCTTTTGTTGCTGAGTAGTATTCCATCATACTGACAATTTCCCCATATGTCTGTTAATCGATGTTTAAGTTGTGTCCAGCTTTTGGCCATTGAGAGTGAAACTGCTATGAGCATTCACGCACAAGTCTTTGTGTGGACATACGTTTTCATTTCTCTTGAGTAAATACTGAGGATTGGAATGGTCAGGTTGTATGGTGGGCACCTGTTTGACTTTTAAAAAAAAACTGCCAGAAGTTTTCTAGTGTAGTTTCCACTACCACTAACAATAGATTATTGAAAGTAGGTAAAGATTTTTTTTTGCAATTATTTTTGTCACTAAGTTATATTTCACTAGAGGCATATAGTCAAATTGCTGAAAGTCAGTTGGAATAGCTGATCTTTCTGTGGTTATGCAACCAATTCTACATGCAGTTAGGTTCATTTGTTTTACTTTGCTTCATAATTTTAGTGTTTACAAGTAATTTGGTTATGCTTTATAATTATGAAAATGGTAACATCTTTTTTTGTGTGTGTGTATCCTGCTTTTTCTACTTAACAATATGTCTTGGAGATCGCTCCATAATAGTTTATAGAACTATCTTTTATTCTTTTTAAGAGTTTCATTACATTTCATTTGGTGGATGTACCATAGTTTAGAAAACTAATCCCCTATGAGTGGTCATTGGGTTATTTCTCAAAGTCTTGCTATTACAGTGTTGTAATGAATAGTCCTGTGCATATATTCTTTTCATACTGTTGCCTGTGTAGCTTTAGGATAGATTTTGAGACTTGGTATTGCTGGGTCAGAAGAGAAAAGTGTATGTAATTTTGCTATATATTGCCAAATTTCCTTCTGTTGAAGTTGAACGCTCTACATTCCCACCAGCATGATATCGGCATGCCTATCCCTCCACAGCTCCAAAATACATTGTCAAATTTTTGGCCTTCAGCAGTTTAATAGGTGAGAAATGGTATTTCTGCATAGCTTTAATTTGCATTTATTTTACCAAGAATGGTGTATGAGCATCTTCCTATATGCCTAAGAGAATTTTGTATTGCTTCTGTAAACTAACTCTCCATATCTTTAGTACAGTTTACTGTAAGGTTGTGTTGACCTTCATATTTTTAACCCAGTTTGAGTCACCTATACAAACACTCTTCTAAGTATTGAGGATGTGGAATGAAAAACATAGATGAAAATCCCTGCCTTCATGGAGCTTATAATCTAGTGAGGGAGTGATGAGGCTAGCCTACAAATTTTGGCCATTGTCTCCAACCCTCCACCTTAGCTTAACTATTTCCATTCAGATTCAGAATCCATAATGCTTGTGTCCATATGCCTTTGTAATCCTGATTCTATTGATTTGCCATTTGATGTATTCTTTCAGGCCTTTGTCTCTGTGTTTCCCCAAAAAACATGGCTTGGACTTGCTTTGTTAACTCTCTTAATTTAAATTAATTTGGGTACTTATCTTAATGCATTCCTTAGATCCAGCCCTTGGTTTCTATTCAGTAGTAGGACCTCCTTGCACAAGAATAGTTGGGCAATTAAAGCAGTTTACAAGCTGAGCAGCCTTGGACAAATTGCTTCATCACCGTGAGTCTGCATTTCTTAATCTGTAAAACGACGTTAAAATACTTGTCACTGTGGGGATGCTGGAATAAATAACCTGTGCTAGTTACCTAAAATTTGTTCTTAGCAAACTTTTGAGCAAGTGCTCAAAAATTGTTATTTCAAAAGCAATGTTTTATTAAAGTAAATGGTGGCTCGGAGGAACAGTGGGTTCAAAATTTCTCCAGAAAAACACTGTGCATTAAATCTTACGCTAAAATTTTTCTCTTTGCCAGTCAGGTACACACACTCGAGATGCACTAGAAATGTATCATTTTCTTGTGAACACTTTCTAGGAGTTGTGTGCTTTCCACAGTGAGAACCTGCCAATATCCAGCCTCAACTCTAATCACACATCTGGTTTTTCTCACTTAATGGCAACACTGAACTATTTGTAATTCTTTGAAAGTCCCATGTAGCTTCCTATCTTCTTCTAAATGAATTTCTTTCTGTGTACAGAAAGATTTCCTTCTATCTCCCTGCAGAACTCATCTACTGAGATCCAGCTCAAATATCACCTGTTGTAGAGAATCTTTCCTAATCTTTTATCCTTGCTTTTTTTGAATTAAATATTTCTTCTTTTTAACTTCTGGATATTATGTTTACTTCTATCATCACTCTGAAAACATTACCTTCTAATCATATACATAGCTGCTTTCTTTCCTGGACCTTAAGCTCTTGGAGAGAAGAGGGCATTGTTTATTATGATGTTTCTATGCTTGGTGAGTACTTTGCCAGGAGTTGCTGCTCAAAAAAAAAAAAAAAGTTTATTAGTAATTCCCACTTAGAATTTGCCTTACAAAATTTGAACTTAATAGACCATTGTCTATATGATGGGATTTCAGCAATGCTTAGGAAAATCCTTTTTTGTTCCATATAAGCACCCAATGAATGCATCACTACTAAACTTTCTTGACCTACTCACAGATGCCCCAAAAGGCTGCAATGGATGGTAAAACCCTTTCTTTCACAATTGGAGGTAAAGTAAAGGTACATAAGCCAGGAATAAGAAATACTTTGACTTGAATATAAAGACAGGAGGATGGTGACAGACACTCTAAATCTAAGATAGGGGTATGCCAAATAGGTAGGAAGTTCAAGTCAAAAGTTCATCCTGGGGAAAATTGTCCTGAGACTTCTTTTTTTTTTTTTTTTTAAGGTTTTATTTATTTATTTGACAGAGAGAGAGATCACAAGTAGGCAGAGAGGCAGGCAGAGAGAGAGAGGAGAAAGCAGGCTCCCTGCTGAGCAGAGAGCCTGATGCAGGGCTTAATTCTAGGACCCTGAGATCATGATCTGAGCCGAAGGCAGAGGCTTAACCCATTGAGCCACCCAGGTGCCCCTGTCCTGAGACTTCTTGACTGTCATAACTTATGTTTTTCTTGGCAACTGCAATCCAAAAATGGCCTGAACAATGTGAAAAAAGTGTGACTTTAACAAAGAGTCAGAAATACTAATGTTATTTTTCTGATCACTTCTGTGTCTTTTCAGGGTGCAGATGTGCAGGAGTGGGAAGTTCTGGGACACCAGGGAACTTAACACAGCAGCAAATGGTTAAGAACAATTACAGTATGGGTAATGGTCATCTTTCAATGATAATTCTACTAGAAGCGTGCTTGATGCTGGTACAGTTTTTATGTTAAGAACTTGAATCATCTTACATGTAGTTATAGACTCTTATTTAAAAGTGTCTAAATATAATATTGTTTGTTTTATGAAGGGTTCATAAATTTTTCATTCTAAAATTATTTCTGTGCTTATTTAGTAACTTTTTCAAGAATGGTGATCATTAAGCAAACCAATGGCATGTTAAAAATTTTTCACTGGGTGTTATACACAAATAATGAGTCATGGAACACTACTTCAAAAACTAATGAAGTACTGTATAGTGACTAACATAACAATAAAAAAAAGAAACAAAAAAATTTTCATTCAATTTTTGAGATGTAAATTACAGTTTTCATTCAATTTTTACAAGATGGGTTTAAAAAAATAGGTCTTAGCAGATATTAGCAATTTATTATCTATGTTCCCCACTCAGCCCTACTGTCTCCCAAAGTTGCCATTATAGTTAGCTTTTTCTTTATATTTTAAATTTTTGTTTTTGTTATATACCTCACTTCATTGAAAAATAATTCCAGTGACTCCAAAATGCATTCCTAGACTTATAAATATATTTTCTAATTCCACTCAATTACTTCACCATCTAGAAAAATTAGATTCCAGGTCAACTACAGAATAAAATAAGTAAAATACTGATATAAAATATAAATCTAAAGGTTGGAAACAATGCATCAATGGTGCCCCCCCAAGAATGTTGGGTTGAATGATGTCCCCCCAAAGAAAGTCCAGCTGAAACTTGTGAATGTGGCTGCATTTAGAAAAAGGGTTTTTGAAGATGTAATTTTAAGTTAAAGCTCTTGAGATGAGATCATTCTGGATGAGAGTGGGCCCTAATCCAATGACAAGAGTCCTTAGAAGTAAAGAGAAAAGAAGAGGACACAGGGAGAGGCGATATGAAGATGGAGGCAGCAACTGAAATGACACGTCTACAAGCCGAGGAGCACCGAGGAACCAAGGATTGCTAGCTGCCACCAAAAGCTGGAAGAAGTAAGGAAGGAGTCTTCCCCTGAGCTGTTGGAAGGAACACAGCCCTGACACGTTAGTTTCAGGCTCCTGGCTTCCAGAAATATAAGCAAATACATTTCTGTTTTTTTTTTTAATGTGACCAAGTTGGTCGTTTTATATTAAGGCAGCCCTAGGTGACTAATGAGTCATTAAGTTACTTTTCTACTATAAATATGTTTTAAAAAACACAATTCACATTTGTTTCTGTCTATATATATGTTCATCACGAAAGTGTTAAATTAGACTTCTGATGTTAACAATGCAAAAGTATAATCTTTCTGAACTTTAAAGAAAATTTAGTTTCAAGATAAGTAAAGAAAGAAATCACAGGACCACTGACCAGAAGGATGACACATTTGTTTTGCTACTTTGGTGTACACGGAGCTTCAAGCAAGACTGGGTAAGGAATTTTCAGTGAAGACACTTGATGTGAAATCAGTGTTTCATGGCAAATAGCTGAAATCAAGAAAATAAAACTAAAGGACTCATATATCAACAATGAACAAAGTTTAAAAAGCATTTCCAATATCATAAAAATAATTAGAGGAATATTTGTGAAAATAAGCATTTTCTTCTCTTCTGAAAACAATCCTTTTGCACACTTAAGAGTGCATTCCGACTTGTGAGTTTTATCTCTGGCATGAGAAGTCACTGTTGTCTTGTTTGGAAATAGTGGCAATTTAGTTCTTATCAGATATTTCAGTGGAGACCATGTGGACTGCAAAACCTCAAATGTTTACTCTTTGGCCCTTCATGAAAAAAGTTTGCAGTTTTTGATTTTTCTCCTCCAGTATCCCCAGCCCACCTTACTTATGCCCCTTATTCCTAGCACAACTTAGAACTTTCCTTTTGATGATTGTTTCCTTTGCCGTTCAGAAGCTTTTTATCTTGATGAAGTCCCAAAAGTTCATTTTTGCTTTTGTTTCCCTTGTCCTTGGAGACATGTCTTGAAAGAAGTTGCTGTGACCAAAGTTGAAGAGGTTACTGCTTATGTTCTCCTCTAGAATTTTGATGGATTCCTGTCTCACATTGAGAAAGAACTTCTCAAACTCAACACCAAAAAAAACCCAACAACAACAACAAAACAACCAAAAAAAAACCCCAAACCCCAAATAAATAATCAAGTCAAAAATGGGCAGAAGACATGAACAGACAGTTCTCCAAAGAAGACATATGAATGGCTAACAGACGCATGAAAAAGTATTTAACATCATTAGCCATCAGGGAAATTCAAATTGAAACCACATTGAGATACCACCTTATACCAGTTAGAATGGCAAAAATTGACAAGGGAGGAAACAACAAATGTTGGAGGGGATGTGGAGAAAGGAGAACCCTCTTACACTGTTGGTAGGAATGCAAGTTGGTGCTGGGAAAACAGTATGGAGGTTCCTCAAAAAGTTAAAAATAGAGCTACCCTATGACCCAGCAATTATACTACTGAGTATTTACCTCAAAGGTACAGATGTAGTGAAAAGAAGGGGCACATGCATCTGAATTTTCATAGTAGCAATGTCCACAATTGCCAAACAGTGGAGGAGCCAAGATGCCCTTCAACAGACAAATAGATAAAGAAGATGTGGTCCATATATACAGTGGAATATTACTCAGCCATCAAAAAAGGATGAACGCCCAACTTTGCATCAACATGGATAGAACTGGAGGAGATTATGCTAAGTGAAATAAGTCAAGCAGAGAAAGACAATTATTGTATAATTTCACTTATATGTGAAACATAAGGAATAGCATGGAGGAAATTAGGAGAAGGAAGAGAAAAAGGAAGGGGGGGATCAGAGGGGAAGATGAACTATGAGAGACTATGGACTACAGGAAACAAACTGAGGGTTTTAGAAGGTAGAGGGTGGGGAGATAGGTTAGCCTGGTGACAGTTATTAAGGAGGGCATGTATTACATGGAGCACTGGGTGTTATATACAAACAATGAATCATGGAACACTACATCAAAAACTAATGATGTACTGTATGGTAACTAACATAACATAATAGAATAAAATAAAAAAAAAGAAATTTCCTTTTGACACTTCCAAATGGAAACTACAATACTATCATCAAAGCTACCCACATCCTAAATTTTCTCTCATTATAAACCCTCAGTCTTGGTTGCTAGTGAATTTGACAAAGGAAGAAACTGTCAGACCTTAGGCCTCTGAGAAGCTGGGTGTGATAGGATGGAAGAGGTCTGGAAAGGCTAAGTTACATTGTGTTATAATCAAGCTTTAAAATCTAGAATGTCTAAGTTATAGCTTGATTTCAGTAAGCCTTCTGAGGTCAGCTTTGACTTAGATCTGTTTCTGGAATAGATTCTTGAGCCCAATATGAGCTAAATTTAATTGTTACAATTTCACTTTTTAAAAAAGATTTTATTTATTTATTTGAAAGAGAGAGAGAGCATGAGCAGTGTGAGGGGCAGAGGGAGGAGCAGACTCTCCGTTGAGCAGGGAGCCCAATGTGAGACTCAATCCCGGAACTCCAGGACCATGACTGGAGCTGAAGGCAGACACTTAACTGACTGAGCCACCAGGTGCCCCACAACTTCATTCTTTGCCTTCCTTCCAGACCAAGCCAATAAAGCTTAGTTGCCTAAAAAAGCCTAATTATTTTAGAGACCTGACTATGTTTTCTCTAAGACCTTTAGTGAATTACTTTGCTTATCTTTTAATGTGGTAGAATTGGGTACATAATTAGAATGGGGATCAAGAAGTATATTTTTATAAGCAGAGGGCTCATAAAATGCTTATTAAATGGTGGTCTTATAAACCCAGAGGAAGAACTTTATTAGACTTTAAAATCACATAAATATTATTTTTTCATTGTTGTTTTAATTTAAAAAAATACTTAAATGGGAATTATTAGAAACCAAGTTCAAAGTAGATTAGAACTATTTTGATTGTCAGTAACTCTACAGAATGCAAGGAAAGGAATACATGTGGATCTCAGGAACTATACATATTTAGAAACTTGAGGTAGGTGAAGAATGTCATTTCTCTCTTTGTTTCTGTTTCAGAAGGTAAGTGTACTAGTCAAGGTTCCTAAGAGAAACAGAAAAATGAGAGATCTATCTATCTATCTATCCATCCATCCATCTATTATCTATCTATCATCTATCATCATCTATCATCATCATCACCATCATTTCTATATCCACCTACCTATCTGTCATTATCTCTAGAGAAATATTTATTTTAAAGAATTGACTCACATGATTGTGGATGCGCGGAGAATCCAAAATCTGCAGAGTGGGCCAGCAGCTTGGAGGCCCAGGGAAGAGTTATAGTTTGAATCTGCAGGCAGTGTGCTGACAGAATTCCTTTTTCAAGTAGGTCAGTCTTTTTCTACTAAGGTATTCAACTGATTGGATAAGGCCCACCTACATTTTGGAGGGTAATTTGTTTTACTCAAAGTCTACTGATTTAAATGTAAATATCATATGAAAAATACTTTCAGGGGTACCTGGGTGGCTCAATAGGTTACAGCCTCTGCCTTTGGCTCAGGTCATGATTTCAGTTGGGGTCCTGGGATCGAGCCTTGGATTGGGCTCCCTGCTCAGCAGTGAGCCTGCTTCCTCCTCTCTCTGTCTCTCTCTCTGCCTGCCTCTCTGCCTACTTGTGATCTCTTTCTCTCTCTCTGTGTCAAATAAATAAATAAATAAATCTTTAAAAAAATACTTTCACAGATACATCTAGAATAGTGTTAATTAAATATTGAGGAACCATAGCCTAACCAAGTTGACACATAAACTTAGCCATCACAGTAGGAAAAATGAGGGATAAAGAGGGATGAATTATTCTTCTAAATTTGGTTCCAAACTTCTTGAGAAAGTACTCTGATTTGGCAGCTGGGTGAGATGTCCACAACTGAGAAAACCAACTTTAATGTGGGGGTGGCATCTGGAGAAAGCACTGTACTCAGCCCAACTCATATGAGGTACCCATAATGGACCAATCCACTGTGGCTAGGAAAGTGATTGAGTCAGGTTACCTTGTACAAAATTGCTGTCAAGTATATAGCATGGTGTCCAATAAATGGGATCATTGATTGAGAGTTTCTAATGTGTGGTGCCTGGGTGACTCAGTTGTTAAGCATCTGCCTTTGCCTCAGGTCATGATCACAGGGTCCTGGGATGGAGTCCCCTGTTGGGCTCTCTGCTCAGCGGGGAGTCTGCTTCTCCCTCTCCCACTCCCCCTGCTTCTGTTCCCTCTCTTGCTGTGTCTCTCTCTGTCAAATAAATAAATAAAATCTTTAAAAAAAAAAGAGTTTCTAATGTAATTTTCAGGTGTTAACATGCTTTTGCATTTGATGGAATAACTTCTAATTTCTGTTTTGCAAAGCTTTTTATGGAATTCAGTTACAGTTAACTGATTTTCTATCATGGTGTCTGTAAGATTTGTGGATGCACAGTGGTTTGTACTCCCTTTAGGCACCTAAAATTGATTTCTTTACTTTTCTCTGAATATTTTCAGCTTCAACACATAGTTCATCTGTGAAAGGAGAGGAGAGGAGGCTCACACCTCCTGTAGAAGGTAATATGGCTTTTAATTTTTTTCTAGAGGTCAGTACTTAAGGGAGGAAGTATGGAACTTCCTTAGAAACATAGCTGATAGTCTGGTCAGGGGGCCAGCCTCAAGCCCAGTTGAAGAGTATGGTGATCTGAATGCTGCGGTGTGGGGGACCCTGAATGACCCGGTCCTCCTCCCCCACAGCAGTTCAATTCCACATAAAGATTATGGAGCTCTATCAGGCCCTGTGCCAGGCTTTGTGGGGAACACAGAGATAAGCAAGGTGAGCTAGTCTGCCAGGGCGCCCTGAGGGGCTCAGTTTTGTGGGGAACCCAGAAATAAACACAGATACCATTTAAATTGGGGAGATAAGCCCTCACATCAAGTGTTCCAGGAATGTAGAGGAGGGAATATGAGCTCTGGGGAGGCTCTGGGGAGGCTTCATGGAGGATGCAGCATGTGAACTGGCTCTTAAAGGAAGAGGAGCATTTTCACAGACAGAGAGTGCTGTGCAGCCATGCCACACTGCAAGGACCACTGAGGAGAGACCTAGATATGCAGTCATGCTTGCTGTTTCCTTTCTGAAGTGTGGGGGCGAGAGAGGGGTGATAAGATTGGCAAGGCGAGTCGATTTGAAAAAGAGGGCTTTCAAAGCCAGTACAAAGACATGTCAGTGTTGTCTTCAGGCAGTGAGAGATCTCTGAAGGGAGTCAGAGTGGAGGGGATCTCTCCTGTGTTACAGAATCATGTACCTAGCTGCAGGGTAAGGTGTGAACTGAGGAGAGGAGAGTTTTGAGACAGAGACAGACGGTAGGAGTCTTCTGTAGTAGCCCAGGTGTGGTGATGAGGTCTTAAACTAGGGTATGGCAGTCAGAACAGAAAGGAAAAGGGATTTGTCTGTGTGCAGAAGCCTGCGGGAGACTGGAGGGGAGTCATAGACACAGGATGTAGCAACACTGGGACACCACTGCTGTTCTGGAGCAAATATGACAATCTTCCTGCTACCCCTCTATGAGGTCACCATAGCTGATCACAGGGGTGTGTGGAGATCATATTTGTTAGACAAACCATTGAGTGTGGGGGAGTTGACTGGTCATTGGCAAATCATCACAACAGGTATGAAAAGAGAAAGAAGAGGATTAGGAAAGAGTGAATAACAGCAATCACATAAGAAGTCTCATTGTGAGTGAAGGAGGATTGCTGGAGGATCATAGAGTGGAGCAAAGTGAAAGAACAGAGACCACACATGGTGCCTGGGATCCTCGCTGATGGAGCTACTTCACAAGAGACTGTGCCCTTGTTAAAATGCTTATGTTTAATTGATCAGCTTGTAGGTTCCTTTAGAATAATAGAGTCAGATCTTGAGAATAAATATCAGGCAAAATATGAAAGCCTTAGACTGTTCACAAGTTGAAGTGCAAACAGAGGACACTCACAACATGCTCCTCACCAGCCTCTTCTCTTTCTGAGTTCATCTTCAGCATCCTGCCCTTGGGCACATGTGTGCTCCCCCACACCCACCTCCAGCTGTTCTCCAAGCCCCTGTGTTGCTGCTGGCTTCTAAGCCTTGGCCAAGTTGCAGGTCCTCTGTGTGTGGATTGGGGAGCCACTTGCAGTGGGGCAAGGAGCATGCATTTAATTGCCTCTCCGATTTGCTCTAAAATCCACCCTCATTTGCTTCCTGTAGTTATGGGATCTTGATTTGGCTGTGAAATGCAAGGGCTTCAGTCCATCATAGAAGAGGCAGATGAACGAAAGGAGAGGAGAAATAGCACAAGCAGTTTAGCTTTATTAGTTTCATCCACATAACAACTTTGCTCTGCCTCAGCTGGTTCTGCTCATATTAAGGTGATGAGCTCTCTGCCACTCACCTGGGTTGCAGGTATGTTGTACCTGATGCCCCTAATCCTCTCTCAGCAAAGCCAGTCATGGATGCATTATGTGTGTTTATGGGAGAGCTGGAGCTTCTATACTGGAGAATGATTGTAGGTTTCAGGGTTTATTTTTTACACCAAAGATGGGCAAAAGCAGTAAATGTCTTCATTTAATCTTCATAATTAGGTAGAATGTACAGAAACAAGATCTGTGAACAAAGTTCACAGTTGGACTGTTTGGCGGTATACATGTGACTCAATAGGAAGGAAGGAAGGTCTGTTGATTTTACTAACTTTGTGAATCTCCATAACTTAAGAAAGTTCAGTTTGTTCAACCTGAATGCCACCTTATACTTTTTATTTGTGTTTGTCTGAAGTGGTACCCTTTGGTATAGCCATTTCATTCTGATACTACTGATACTTCTGATTTATTGTCTCTGATCCAAACTTAGGAGGAGAAAACCACATCACCAATTTTTCCACTTTCTGTCCCTAGGAGCATGAGTTATAAGTCTCAGAGTTTCTTAGACTGAAGGATTAGATTTAGATGACTTTGTCATTTAATTTATATTGTGTTTTCTTATTTGCTTTATAGAAAACTTCTGAGAGAATTTTAAACCCTTGAAATATTTTTCACACGTATAATGAATATAGCTTATCTAATAATACAAATATAGGAGAAAAATGGGTTCATCTTTGGATTAGGTTTAATGTGTTATATACATTTTGTGCATGTTTGATTTTTTATTTAAATCTAATATTTTGGAAGAGGATCACCAGCAAAGTCATGTTCTAGTACACTTTATGCAATATGTTGTGGAAAATGTAACAGTTGAAGTTTTTTTTAATCAAGCTTTTCTTTCATCATTCTCCTTGTGTGTGTGTCCAGCTAACACTTCTCTGTCTGTACCTGTGAGTACAAAGGTTGTGCTCCTTTGTCCTGGAGACTCGAAAGCTGTGGTGGTAACATGGATAATCTTCGGAGACAAGTCTTTCTGCACTAGAGCCTACAGGAGAGATATCAACGAGACCAGTGAAAAAAACTGTACGGATGAGAGAATATCCTGGGAGTCCAGACCTGATCAGAATCCTGCCCTTCGGATTGACCCCGTGGCCACCATTCATGATGGATATTATAGGTGTGAAGTGGCTGCACCTGATGGGTATTTCAATCTTGGATATTTCATCCACGTGTCAGGTAAGGAGCATGACATAGTGTGGTACATTAGATAACCAGATTTGGGATTGAGCCAAATGTCTCTATATTCTATACTCCCAGTGTTAAGCCTGAAGCATTTTCCCCTACATCTCTGCAGCTCCCCCCGAGGTGACCCTGTATCGAAGCAGCAGTGGAACTACCGTGTGTACGGCAGCTGCAGGGAAACCAGCTGCAGAGATCTTCTGGAACCCAAGGGGAGATTGTGACACTGTGGGACAACAGTTGGCCAATGGCACAGTGACCGTCCAGAGTACATGCCACTGGGAGGGCCGCCAGGTGTCTATGGTGTCCTGCTTTGTCTCCCATGTGACTGGCAACAAGAGTCTGTCCTTAGATTTGAAATCAGGTTAGTAATTCCAGTTTTTGTCTGTATGTTCATTCTTTCAGAGAAGTTACAGAAGGATGAAAAAGGAGAGTGTGGAGAATTTCACTCAAGCATAATTTCCCCACCCTCTTATGTCCTTCTCTTCCATCATTAAGAGTTATGTCCAGAAGAATAACACAGAAATTTGTTTTAAGAAGCCATATTTTAGAATATTTTAGAAGTTTATTATTTAATAAAGTAAAATGAAAAATAATTCAATAATTTAATATCCACTCTATACAAGTAGTAAGTTGGCTTGGGTAGTGTACTTTTAAATTAACACTTATGGTTTTAGGAGAAAAATAAATTGTATTTTTTTAAAAATCTGTGCTTCTAGAAGAAGGATCAAGTCACTCATGAATTTTCTTCACAAATTTTTAGCTTGGTGGGATTTTCTTCTCCAGGTTCTTCCTAGAATTTTTGGGATATATTGTAATAACCTCTATGATTGATTTAAAATTTACTTTTTAGTTCCCTTAAAAATATATGTACTTATTGCTAATTATCACTAAGCTCAGTGACAAAATTAGAAAACCCCTATTAATCCTAATTTCCACATGATCAAATTTATTGGGTAGTCCATCATTTCTATTTTTTTTTTCATGCAGACATCGCTTCTTGAATTTTACATACTCTGTTCTGATCTGGCCCAGGTAGTCACTAGACCTGCTACACGACTATTGTCCTGGGCACTCTCTTTCCCACGGTGCTCTGCTTGATTCCATGTCTGTTTAATCTGAGTTCCTTCTGCCTTCCAGACATTTGCTAGTTTTAATCTGTTTGTTTTATGCATGAAGCTTTCCTTTACTCTCTGGTAATCCTTGGCTATCCATTCATTTCAAAGTGAACAAAATGTTCATCATTTCAAAAATGAACTGATTGGAAGCTATGTTATCTGTGGGTGGTTCTGTCAACTAGCTAGCTTCAATAGACTGAAAGGAGGTAAATGAAAAAACCAATTTTTTAAATATGGATTCTTTAGTTATCTGAAATTCTTTTCTCTGAGATTGTTCAGTTTCTGCAGAAAATAACTCTCCAGTCTATTGTCTTAGAGGGATGAACCTGACTCTTAGTGTTATGAGGGCAGAAAAAAAGAGGGAAGTGTGTGTGTGTGTGTGTGTGTGTGTGTGTGTGTGTGTGTGTGTGTGTGAGAGAGAGAGAGAGAAAGAGAGAGAGAGAGAGAGAGAGAGACTGTTCAGAACTCAGACTTTTCTTTAATACCTCTCTTCAGTCTGGTACTTCCTCTCCACACTCCATTACGTCTGGATGCTTGACTCTGGTTCACCTTTTCTGGGCAAACTTACTGTTTCCTGCTGTTGAGGAAGGTGTAGTGACCTGGCTGCACAGGGTGGGAGTGGACTTGGCAGCCTATCTCGTCCTAATACAGACCTTTGAAGAAGCTTCCAACTTTTAACTCACACTTCATCCCCCACTTGTCCCATTTAATATATTTAGCCCAACTTATTTTAGAGTCTTCTTGGTGTTATGTGAACACTAAGATTCTTACTTATTCTACCCTAAATTATTTGCCTTCTTCTGTTCATTTTTCCCCTAAGAACAAGGTGAAAATTTTCATCTGCTTATCTTCATCCATGTTCCTTGTCTATTTTTAAATAGCCTATACTTAGAAAATTTTCCTACTGATAATTTAGTAAAGTTTAAGAAGAGAGAAGAGAAAAACCCATGTCTTTATTTTTTT